>JAOPUA010000044.1:11330515-11342396 GCA_027122455.1 Trisopterus luscus
CCAGGTCGGCCCGGTCGGGTTTCGGTTTTGTCGGGGGTGTCTGTGCTCCCTGTGTCGGCGCGTTGCCGGGCGGGCGGGCGGCGGCGGGGTGGGGGGGGGGGGGGGGGGGCGGGGGGAAGAGAGGAGAAGAAACAACAGAAATCAACATGAGAGTGAAAAATAAAGAAATCGCCGAAGTACAGAGGAACGAATGCTCAGAAAGAAAGAAAGCGAGAGATAAACAAAGAAAGAAAACGCAAGGTATTGCCGATGCAATCTAAAGGCCGGATAAGGCTTGAGATTAGTAGGGTTGACTCTTGACTGGGCAACACATTTTTAGAATCAATTTCTTCAAGAAATTAGTGTGATCTGTGGTCTACGAAGCCACGGTCCTATATCGACCCCTCATCTCTCAGTTTGCCACCCTAGCCGGCCTTTAGGTTGAAACACAGTGGAGATCAAGTGGACAGCCTTGCCACAAAGAGAGCTGTGCAGCACAGCGCAGAACACGACCAGACTTACTGTGGCTAACTGTCCGACACACGGCTGTACAATACGTCGCTTCTGTTGAGACCACCAGCATCATCAGTTTACAGTTTAGAAAGGAGTGGGGGGAAAGGTACTTCCCCATCGTTAACCACTGGAGTCATTCTGTTCAACCGCCACTGGGCTGAGTGAGCTGCATGTTTCTTGCCTACTTTTTACATACAGTACATATTTCCAGCATTGTTCTTTATAAAGACACAGGAATAGCGGAGCCTTCAATGATAAATAGTTTCTTGACTAAAGCATCTTGACTTAACATTTAATCAAACAATTCAATAGCCTCCGAATTTAAGGTGCATTCATGCGGAAATATATAAAGTATGTTCAGAAGATTATACAGTAAAATATAGATATAAGTAATGGGGGGTAAAACATATAAAAAGTAGGCAAATCTGCAACTGTATCCTTCACCATTTCCCACTGTCCACCAAATTCACGAACATGAACATGGTTTACGAAGGGTCTGCTTAAAGAGTACCTTAAACCTTAACCGTTTGGTTAACGGACTTAACTGAACGTGTGAGTTTGAATTAAAAAAAAACATTTAAGTGAATGCCTTATTTGCCTGCATTTTGCTCAGTTGAAACTGAAAAAGGAGCAATGGTTATTCTCTATTTCCATTTGGCTTGGTCACATTTTAGCAGTGGAGAGCAGAGGGTACAGGAGCATGGGCTCTCTTTGCGGCAGGACTGGGTTATTCCACCTGGAGGACTTGGGGGTGTTTTCAGGCTCCCACAAACCTTGAACACCAAAGGCTGGCTGGAGCGCATGGCAGCCATGGTTTTCAGTGGAAGGTCCTGGACAAAGAGCTCCTACATAATCAGGCAGGTGGTCATTTCCAACGCAACCAAAGTGTCCTTTTTGTTTTTTTTCTACGTTTCTATGTGTTAATAGAAAGGATGGAGTGATTGGTTCTATAGTTGGAAATGGAAGTTCTTCGACAGAAGGAGCAATATATTATGTTATGAAGGCACCAAAGGGCCATGTCCAGGAACTGACCCTACCCTATTCCTAACTACCCACTCACCCCAACTGACCCTACCTTACCCACCCATCTGACACTAGCATAAGCTCCATCACATGGGGAACACTATAAATAAATGACCTCCTCCCCTGGGTCTAGCGGCCAGAGATGTATATGACAACATAATGCTTGTAATAATAACTTCGTAAAGAGAAAGCTTTCCATGTGCTCTGGGATGTTATTTTGGGTTCACTTTACTGGTAGCAAAATTAAAAAAAATGCCTCAGCAAGGTTGCTTAATAGCTTGAAGGTGAAATTATGCCCCAAATCGACCTAGCTATCGGAGTTGGGTTGGGGTGGAGGAAAATAAGAAACCCCTCACACACTGAAAACTCCTATTTCTGGCACCCGCCTTACACGGGCCCTTATCACATCTGACTCGCTGCTCCGTGAGCCTGCCGGTAATTGCCTTGTTTTCCCTGAAACGGCAGAGTGCCGGAGACGCCGGGGCCAAACTGGATTGCCCCCACTGCCTCAAACACGCTCTCTCTCTCTCTCTCTCTCTCTGTCTCTCATGTGCTCCTGATCACACACTCATTTGTCCGTCTAGACCGTGCTTCTGGTTGTTTTCTTCTTCTTCCCAAGTTCTCTGCAGTCTGCACCATGAGTGCGGACTCCACTTCCACGGTGGAAGCCAAAGAATGGAAGAGGTGAACAGGAGATACATATGGAAGATTGGGGGAATATTTTGGTTGGGAACTGAATACCAAACATGGAGAGCAGAAGAACGATGTCTTACCCTGTGTGAGTAGTCTCCGCAGACACCCTGGAGAAAGAAGATAAACAGAAGATTAGAGACTATAGAGCTCAGCTCCTTTTCCATAGACGTCACTCACCTAGCGGTCATATTGGTTAGTCGCGTGGGCAAACCTGATAGGATCTTTCGGGAAACTGTGACAACTCAATGGAAATGCATTCTAATTGCTACCTGGGCAGGGAAATGGAATGCAGGACTAAAAATAACGCATTGAGTTGTCATGGTTTCCAAATATTTGTTGGGTTCCACACTTAACCAACCAATATGGCCACTAGTTGAATAAGTTATATTCTCATGTGCAAATGATCACTGACTTTCTCTCCTTTGGGTCCATGGTCACCCTAGAAGAAGAAACATAAGTTTGAATTATTATCAAACAAACAAACGCAAAGTGCTGATAATAGGGTGAAAAGTTAAAGACGATGCCATTAAACATTTGAAAACTTACTGGGAGCCCCGTCAGTCCTTTCTGACCCTGAAAGAGGATACAAGAGTCAAGCAAAGCGATCAGTGAACTGGAAAACAATAAAGAGCCATCCCCAAGCGGCAGGTCTCCTGGACCAAGTCCATTCTAATCACTGGTCCTGAACTGAGCGATTCAGTAGGACTTCCCAGCGGCTCCTGGGGTGTGCTGCTCTCCTCATCTGTCAGAGCCTTGCCACAGCCTTGATTAATGGACCCGAGGAAGCCAGGGCCCAGTTGGATACATCCAGCCCACAGCAGCGCTCTGGTGACCCTCCACCTAAGAACCCACACCACAGCTCCGAACCAACCCCACCAACCCCACGTCTGGGAACATTCCCCAAGGCTACCTGCCTTGAAAGCTCCATGCAATGCCGCTTGACGTCCCCTCAGGCAGGGGCAGGGAGCGGGTTAGGAAAACCAGCTCATTATAGTGTCGTTAATCACCCCTCCGGCCCTATTTCAGCCAGACGCAGATGTACACCTACTGGAATACTGTGGTGTTTTCACTGGAGATCAACGGTTTCTCCACATTCTCGCCAAATGGGAGCCCACCGGTGATGTGGGTCAGAATAGGCAAGGAAGAACCCCCCTCCCCCCACCCCCTTCTAAAAACATACCTCATTTCCCCCCCACACACAGAATAACTTCCCACTGTCTCACCAAGACTAATGCTCTTTAAACAGCCGTCCCGGGGAAAAAGGTTGAACTACCCAAAGGAGTGACAGAAAACAGTTTTTGTCAATGTCTGAAAAAAGCTCACACCACAGGGCATTCAGAGAACTTTTTCCCCTTCTTCTATAAATAAATCTTTATTGAGGTTGGCAAGAGGATCGACTTCCACGATCCATGTCTGCTAAAGAAGTGCTATTTCTCCGGTGGCCAGCAAGGCATAAGTGGGTGTTTGTGACAAAATAAGTCAACGCAAAACCACATCGGCTACTCTAATAGGGTGATGATGATATTCTTCTGAACTTAATACCATCTTAAACTGTTTATTTAATGCAGAGCTACTCAGGGGAGATTTGCATTTGCAGTAGTACAGCCCATCATTTGAGTGGGTTGCTTTAGAATTCATTCAAATTCAAATAGTACAAATACACAACATAAATTAGATCAAGGAAAGTAATACATGAACGGTTCTTCAAAAGCCTAGGTTAGAAAAAACAACAGAAAGTTGCGCAAACCTGAAAACCTGTTCATTTCCTTATTTTACTAAAACAGGCCCTGCTATCCTATTACCCTGTCCATAAATACAGGCTGCTTCTTGTGTTTTCTACTGATTATGTGTGGTCAAACACAGAGGTACAAGTTAAACCATTTTTTATAATATGATACCTTAATAGAACATAAAACATAATCTCTTATTTGTGTAAACTTGTCAATGCTCGTAATAGGCCTTATATAAATTGTAGTTTTCTTTAGGGTTTTGGTCTTGAGAAAAGCTTACCATGTCACCCTTCTGCCCATTCTGTCCCTGTGATAGAAAACAGTGATCAGGGTTGGAGTTAAAGTCTTTCAAACACAGATACCTGGCCTTGAGTTTCCATAGGAATCACTTCCTAGAAACATAAATTACATCTTTAACAGTGCCCTTTAATGGCGGTAATGATACTAATAGAGAATTTATGACTGAAATGACCACCATCATTCTTAGCGTAATTATGATCATTATGGCCGTAGCTTGATGATACCGGGAACTTAAGAAGCAAAGTCAATCACTCAATTATATCATTATTATCATTATAACATCTCTGAGTAAAAAGACAAAAAACTCACAGTCTTGCCGTCCAACCCGATTGGACCCTAGCATAAAAGAAGGCAGAGTAAGAAGCAGAAACTGGGGAAAAGTAATAAGCTAGTACGACGAAAAATAATAGCATAATCTGCTAGCATTTTTTTTTTGTAAAATCCATATTTGCTTTTGCATTTGCACAGCTGGCATTTTGCACTTTTACGTCTTTTTTCATTTAGCAGATGTTTTTATCAGCATCGACTTACAGTGAATACGGACAGGATAAATCATTAAGGAACAGGTAGGGGGTCAAGAATCAAATGGTTACCAAACACAGCACCTTATAGGTGGGAGTCAAACACTCTAGCCACTAGTCCTTCCTTCTTAATCATAGAAAGGTGATGTGAGTTAAAAATGTTATGCGGAAATAAATGTTATTTGAAGGTTTGAATCATGACGCCATGAAGAGACCAACACATGGACATTCAATGACACTACCTTCAAGAAGGCAATACCTAGAAATATAAATACTTTGGAGTCTTGAGCTGATCTCTAAAACAAACTGCCACTTTCAGTGTATTGTCACGGTGGCCCCTAACCCTAAACCTGCGTCTTAAGTGTTGTGAGGCGGATGAATGACACAAGTGTTCACTTACTGGAAACCCTGGGAAGCCGCGGGTGCCCGGCTGGCCCTAGGAAAACACAGAACACAAACAGAGATGATGTGTTTTTGGAGGAGCGGTTCTCTCGCAGATTGACGTAGAGATCTCCTCCTCAAAGAAACTCTGTATGAGGAGTTAGACCTCAGAACTCATACCCACCACCACTCTCCATTGACCCACCCATCCCCTCCAAAAGCAAAGCCTCCGGGCAGGCCAGTAATTGACTTGGACAGTAGGAGTGATACAGCAGCCCATAGGGGGAATAGTTTTTTTTTAGGAAATCAGTTGAAACACAAAACCTACTAAAAAATAGATGGGGGCAAGAAACACAGATTTTCTTCTTCCTCTGCAGGCTTAATAAAGATGGACTGCTGCATGTTATGCATGGCGACAGGGAGGAATGAGTTCCACGTCAATAATGATTAGACAACAAGCTTGGAGTAGTCAGAGTGGATATTCAGGAGGCTACGGCTCGGTCTGGTACAAAACTTTTAATATCCTAGGGGACGAGATAGAGAGAGAGGAGACAGACAGAGAGAGACAGACAGAGAGAGAGAAAGAGAAAGAGAGAGAGAGAGAGAGAGAGAGAGAGAGAGAGTGAAAGAGACAGCGAGAGAGAGCAGAGAGAGAGAGGGAGAGAGAGAGCAGCGAGGAGAGGGTTTCTACAGACAACAACATAAATGTAAATTACAGAGACGTAGGAGGGATTCAGCTAGTGAAGCCGATTGTATGTCTTTGACCAAAGGGCTACTTATTAGGATCTTTGTCTAGGTCTACCAAGGGAGGTTCGGTCTGCTATCCAAGTATCGAAATAGCACAACTTTATTGGTATCATCTTTCACAGAAAGCACAAGCAAAGTATTATTTTTTTGTTCGCTTTTTGAGACAGAGCAAGGAGGACTTTGATGAGGAATGGCATTTGATTACGATTATTGGTACTATTTTCTTTTTTGACTCTGCAAATGACAACTTGGCACAGATGCTGTGGCACGTTGCCAAAAGAGAAGGATTAATAATCTCACTTAAAACAATAAACTATGCTTTGACAGCTTCTGTCTGGCTGTGCTTTTATTTTGAGGCTCCTCCTCTGTCTCACTTCCTGCCCGGTCTGCTATGCATTAGAAATGCCAATTACCATTCTGGAAGAGCTGGCACAAACGGCCATGCACTGCTTTAACCACTGATTTAAAAAACACATGTTTGCCTCACTTAAGTGGCCAGACGATTGTGCTGTGCTGGTTTAAAAAATAAGATACAAAACTGAACATGCTGAAGAAAGCTACTTCAAAGTTAAAACGAGACCAAGGATATTAAATGTGTCATCACAGTCGTCGCCTCATTTCTCCACTATAGCTCCACTGTATGTTTCTTCTTTGTCAGGAATAAAAAGCAGACAGAGATGCTAAATGATCCCAACCTAAATCCAGAGTTTAATGTCATGTACAAACACAGAGGTTTCCAGTCTTGCTATGCATGGATGCCTTTACATTTCCCGAGGTTGGGCCTGGGGAAACATCCTGATTACTTCCTGATTCAACAGGCATGAGTGATTGCCATAATCACAGCCAAGGCAAGGCACACAACATTGGCAACCATCCTTACATCTCATCATTTAGATATATATATATCATATAGATAGATAGAGAGAGAGAGATAAAGAGAGAGAGAGAGAGAGAGAGAGAGAGCTGAAGAGAGACAAAAAAGTGGAGCGTGGGAGTGTAGGAGAAAGATAAAGAACATAGATAAGGAGAGAGCGGATGGAGGTAGGCAAAAAAGAGAAGAGGAGAGACAAAGAGTGAGAGCAGGAGAAAGAAAAAAAGAGACACTGATAGAGAGACATAGGAGTATGGGATTAAAGGGGTTTAAAGGTAGTAGTGATTACAGTAGAGGGGAATACACTTACAGGAGGTCCCCTCGGCCCGATGATGGACAGCCCTGGCTCGCCCGGTGCACCCTGAGAGAGAGAGGGAGCCACGGTGAGGAGGCCGTACAAGGATTCAAGGACACAAAGGAAACAAACTCCTCCATTCTGTCCTCGCCCGATCTCTGCAGACTCCCATAAGGGCATATTTGCGTAGTGATAGAGGGAGAGCAGTGTTTCTTATACGGTGATATATGTTGACAAGACCTCAAGGAAAATCCATCTACCACCGTAGATTAGAGTTATGGTGTTTCCAGTTCCTAAGACATAAACACTTCTCCTCATCCTATTACCGAGTTGAGGGACATGCCGGCGTTAGTGGTCAAGTTTACTTTGACTTTCGGCCCAGAGCAGAAGGAGGTTATGGTTTTAGGAGCCATACATTAAGACTCAGAAGGTTAGGCACACTGCTGTGTTTACAGTGGGAGACTCACTGGGCCCTTGCCTCTGTCTCGAGGCACTCCGAGCACCTCCCTCCGCCGCACAATCACACAAACCACTGAGACAAGACCAGGTCCAACTCCGGTTACCAACCACTTTCTCTAATTAGCTTCTGTCCCTCCAGATGAAACTCTATCACGAGGACAGAGCCGATGGCAGCGGCCATCCATCACACAGGGAACTGGTTGATTCTTCACGTTTCTGAACAAATATACCAACTATTTGAAGGGGAACTGCTTCCTTTTGGGCTCTCAGTTTGATGAATCGGTTAGGAGCTATGATGGGAAAGGTCGAAACCCTGCTTTCAATGGAGGAGCGAGCAGGGTTCTGGGTAACCGTAAACCTGCTTGGTCATCTTACGGCGCGGTGCGAGCAGACAAGGGAAGATGTGCAAATAACTTTAGACCTGGCTTGGATTACTGTGGTGAAACATGGCAGAAATAGATCAAAGGCCCAAACCAGCAGCCAAAGCACATAGATGCACACACTGGAACCAAGCGCTGTAATAAAATGGGAAGCGAACAAAGAAATCACTGATTTTATTTAGCTTGAAATGAAATCATCTCCGGCCTGGGAAAACATAAAAGCCATGCTGTGGGTTACTGTCGCTTATAGCCTCCCTTTCCCCTCTTAACCTGCTTGCATTTACAAGTTGCTTGGTACACAATGCAGTGCTTTGAAACCCACAGAAGCAGTTTTATAAAAATGACGTTTAAATGAAAATATGCCTTTTCTTTATGCATGTCAGGCAGAGTATTGCTATCTTGGAGAGGATGCTTAAAGAATATATGTGCTGCTGGCAGGTTTTTATTGATTCACTCTACGACTTCTCCAGCCTCTCGTTTGGCATTAAATGAGCTAACTGCACAATAGTAAAGGGTTCCCATTAATAAAACGAGTGCCTACGAATAGGATGCTTCTGGAAATTAAGAGAATTTTCTCAAAACAAAAAAAGTTGAGCCTTCCAAAATAATCCCCTGTCATCACATGGTGTGGATGACTCACGGCCAACTTGTTTTTCATATTATTTTGAATTATCTCACAAACCGTGGAAGTATATGAACATATGGCGACCCGGGCACAGCCAGGAGCCATGAACAAGTGCCCTCCCCTGGAGAGAGAGGATATGTCCGCTTTTGTGTTTCGAAAATGTTTCTCTCATGGATTGTATGTTCTATAACTTTCCTCCAATATCACAACAGTATACAGTCTGAAGTCTCCCCGTTAGAAAGGATACACAACCTTATCTGTATGCAGCGCACAGAACTACTGAAAACCCACCACCCATCGTGTCCCATCTCGCCATATTCTCAAGTGACCGGCTATTTAGGTGGCGGTGCACTCTGACCTTCACAAGCTAATCCTACTGATGCAAAAATACCCTAAACAAAACAGGATACAGAGACCCTCATAGATCATGGTGGACTGGTCACCGTGCAATTTCAGTGTAGACCAGGTATTCTTCAACTTATTTATTTCGGGACCCAAAATAATTGGAGTTTGTCTGCTGGAACCAAATGTTCGCTAGAGAGGTTGAGGTTGTGCGCTCTTGAGTGCTTTTCAGGCCACGACCCAACTCTGGATCACAACTCATTTTTGGGCCCACGACCATAATTTAAGAAACCCTGGGGTAGACACTCGGCAAGACATTGAGCAGACATTGAGCAGTAGGTGGGTGCTAATGCTAAAGCTAGGTGCTCCTACACTTACCTTCTCCCCTCCGTGTCCTTTTAAGCCCTGGGTTGAATCACAGCAGACAGTCGCATGCAAAGATCAGGGAAAAAACAGGAGGAGGGAGGGGGGGAAGAAGATAAAGAAATAGAGAGGAAGGTGTAGAGAGAGAAAGAGAGAGACAGAGGGTCCAGTATTAGATACATTAAAAGGGGATGTATGAAACATGCAGAGATGATCAATGGTTGTGGAGGTGGTGGAGTTTAAGGGGACTGTTGTGGTGGTGTAATTGGTGATGGTGGTGTTGCATGTAAGAAGTAGATAGTGTAGTCTCAGGACAGGCTATATTTCTGACAGAGGCTACGAAAAGAGGAGCAATATATCGACATACAACTGGCTTCGGCTCACAAAGCCCCCCGACCCAGCCCTAGCTGGGATATGAGCTGTTCCTAAGAAAAGCTTCCTGTTGAACACCAAGTTCAATGTTGCCCATCATTTGTAAATACTACTTAGCTATGCTTTCCTTGGAATAGTATTCTACATATTATCGGATATTTATTTATCTATTTTCTTTCCCATCAATTTCTTCTAATTGTGAAGTAGTAGCAAACAATTGGGTTCAATATGGCTCAAAAGGGGGCTCCTGTGTCTGTTCTAGCCAACCACCATGGACTTAAGATAGCTTATGCATGGTGCAATGTAGCACACCATCGGGTACGATGGTGTGGGATAATATGGTGTGATACTATGGGAATATACATTATATAAAACTAAATAATTAAGGTGCTTTTATGGTACTACGGTTGGTACTATGGTTCTACGGTGGCCAGAGACCACATAACTCACCATCCGTCCAGGTATTCCCAGACCTCCCTTGTCACCCTAGCAACCAATGCAGAGTCAGAGAAACAGCAGTCAGCGATACCATTCGCCTCGCAATGCTATACTCTTGAAATGGACACCATGATATTTAAACTTTCTGAGTATCGTCCAAATATAATTCGAAAGCTCAGTTATGCTCAAGAAATAGTGAATGGTGTGAAGAGAAAAATGTTTGGCAAAGTGTTGGCCATTGGGTAGTGCATTTTTATAAAATCGGATATCATGTGGCAAGTGGCCAATGAAAAAAATCTAAATAATTCGAAGCTCATTTCCAAATGAAAACATGCTATCATATCAGGGTATCCATTTCAAGATGATCTTTAAAACTGGATTGAGTGATTGGCTCTGTAATGGGGCCTTAGACAGCTGGTTGTAATGTCATGCTAAATGCTAAATACTAGCGTTGGCGTCTTACAGTCAAGCATTCTTACTATGACAGCTCAAGCTTAAGACATGCCTGTGTTTTTCAAATGTTCAAATTCAGAAGTCCTGGATGTTTAAAGAACTAAGTTTGTATATAAAACATCAGCAAGGACTTTGTGATGACTGGATGATTAACCAGAACCAGGTTATCCGCACCATATTGAAATGACTGATTACAGGAACACGGTTCCTTTCACGGCCCCATTACACACTCATCCAACCCCCCCCCCCCCCCCCCCCCCCCCCCCCCCCCCCCCCCCCCCCCGCCCCCAGGCCTGGAAGGCAGACCCCGGGTGCACCCTGAAGACCCGGGGGTTAGGGCTGGTGATGACAGCTGCTTGACGACTTCATCTGGTGGGGTGGGGTTGGAAACAGGGTGGAGGTGAGTAGTGAAGGGGTTAGTGTGTTCAGGAGGAGGTTTGTGGGGTGAGGGGAGGAGGAGGGGATTTGGGTCAGGAGGTTGTATGAGGTCCTTTTGGGGAGAAGGTAATTTCACCAGGTTTTATTGCAGGTCATTTAGGTTTTTGTTAAAAGCTCCAGGGAGACTCAAGCCGGTTAGGAAGGTGGTAGCTTGGAAATTATTTCCCCCTAAAGTGAAAGGTTAAGGATGCAAAAGTCATGCTGCTTTCTCCTACACTCAAAGATTATTATTTTTCCAATTCACACGACTGAGTACAATTGTAGTAGACGTATGTTTCTTGTATGAAATAAGTACCATTGTGAATTGTTGAATCGAAATTGGTTCAACAATTTTGGCCTTTTGTGAATAAAATAAAAGTGTTTTCCCGCTGAAAGATTGGAAACCAGTTCCACTCTCTAAATCCTACTTATGAATAATTTATGAGAATACAGAAGACCGTTGTTATTAACAGAATAATAATGAATGAACATGTCATACTTTAAAATATGAAGACATAAATAGTCTCTATGGGGAAGTGACGGATCTCCACATATCTCTGTCCGAGGTGCTGATTTTAACGCTTCACTGCATTCTCACAATCAGTAGGTTCACTCTTTTGAGGTGTTGCTGCTGTTTGGTCTGAAAGTTGAGTTCACCCTTTGAGGGCATTATGGTCGACCCCAGAAAAGAGATGGATTGTCTGTCTGCTTAAAACACATACAGCTCTTGGTGAAGTCTACACTATTGCACACAAATCTCTCCCTCTGGTCCTTCTTATAGTCTCTCTCTCTCACACACACACACACACACACATACACACACAGTTACCAGGGTTCCGGCCTTCTCAAATTCACCGCTGTCTGACCACAGCTGACCGCCAACTGACACTCATGCACACACAAACATGCACGCACACACACACACACACACACACACACACACACACACACACACACACACACACACACACACACACAC
>JAOPUA010000044.1:11390445-11410458 GCA_027122455.1 Trisopterus luscus
CTCTCTCTCTCTCTCTCTCTCTCTCTCTCTCTCTCTCTCTCTCTCTCTCTCTCTCTCTCTCTCTCTCTCTCCTCTGCTACGGAGCAGTTTTACACTATGCGCCTTTTGCTAGGCTGCTGCGCAAGTGCACGCACGCTCCTCCTGTGACTCGGGTGTAGGGTTAGGCTAAATGTTGGGGTGGTAGGATAGGCTGGGATTCAGCGGCAGCGGCGGCGGCGTTGCCCCCTTTGATCCGTGCGAACTCGCAAGTGATATTTTTAGGGCGAGCGCTGCCAGTATGCAGAGTAGCCGCGCGCCGCACGAGCGATTGTGCCGTCTGAAGTATTCCAGCCCTCCTTTTCCTCCAAAATATATGAACATATATGAAAATAAAGATAAACGACGGATTGTATTTAGAATAGGTAAAAAAAATAAAAGCAACTTTACAGACTTTTTTTATTGAACTTCTTTTGCCAGATTTAGTTGAATTAGATCAGTTTTTGCAGTATATTTAATACAATTTGCTTAAAGCAGTAGTCTTGAACCGTAGAGTCCGAACACTTTAAACGCCACAATTTATAATCTGATCACTTCTCCTTCTTCCTTTTGCGGGAAAAGACAAGATGTCCGCCCTCCCTGTGATCAGCTGTTAAATAACAGTTCTCAGGTCATCGCCGGTAGCCTTTGAAGTCCTCGCCTAGCACCTCATTAAAATGGCCGCCCCAGCCACACAGGATCAACATAGGCGTCCAAGCTGGACTGTTTGTTTGTTTGCTTCTTTGGCCCTCCCTTGTTTTTGTGTGTGCTTGTGTCTGTCTTAGTGGACTATGTGTTATTGTGTGTGCTTTTGTCTGTCTTAGTGGACTATGTGCTTTTGTGTGTGCTTGTGTCTGTCTTAGTGGACTGTGTGTTTTGGGGATTATTGTGATTGCATACTCACGTTACGACTACAACTATCAATTGTTAAGGACTACAACTACGGGCAGCTCGATTCCCTTTTAAACATGTCAATGCTGCAACTTTTTAATTCAATTGAAAAATCGCAGACAATCTGACTTAACTGACTTGCAAACCACAAATATTGCTTCAAACATAGTTTCATATAAGCTGTTGAATTTCCAATCACATTCACTAAAATGTGCGCTGTCGAATATTGTAGTATGAAATGAGTTTACTTTTTACTTTTCTCATGTGTGTGGGGTATTGCGTTTGTGTACACTTGTGCTTGTGTTCAAAGTTCACAGCACCTGTGACGGTGTAATTAAATTTAACAGCCACAGAAAAAGTCGTAGTTTGTCCATCACTGAGAAGCAAGAACCACTGTAAAGCAATGGAAAGTGCTGCTGTTCAACAGAACAAGCAGGTATTTTGTGCTAGGGAAAGTGTATTAACATCCTTTACATACTCAACATTTGTTTTTGGCAAATCTTTACCATGTCCTTAAACTGTCAAACTGACACATGCTACTTTAACGTCCAATGTTTGCCCCTCCATTTCATTCCCGCAGCTCAAGTCATTTTTGTAAAGTTCACCTTTAGCTGTAAAGAATTTACAGCTTGCTGATAGTTTAAGCATGTGTGCACTGTCGCCCGTGCACAAAACACATTACTGGTATCTTGGAATTACCTTTTAGGAGAAGTAAAAATGTTTTATTTTTTCACACAACATGTATAACAGTCCACAACGTGACTTATAAACAGAGCTGTCAAATGATAGGCAACACTGGGTTTGTGAGAGTTTACTAGTCTAGTTTATCCAAGGTTTTTCAAAGTGGATGGGTTCCATGGTTAGCAAGACTTTGGTTGAATTCAAGTATGGGCCAACTTATAAATGTCAGTACCTCCAACACAAGTCCCCTCATCGCCACCCCCCAGCATAGGAGCTGACTTGATGGCAGATGCAATCAGGAATCAAGATAGTGTAACTCAAGGGGATGGCTTGTTTAATTGGATTGACAAAACCACAAGAGTGGTTTCTATTATAGTATACTGTTTCAGGGGCAAAAGAGTTCAAATAATAACGGAGAATTCCCTGGCTTGTGTGTGTGTCTCTCTCTCTCGGCGCTGTAATTGTATTCAGAGCCAAAGTGACGGTCGCTTCGACGGCCGGCCACATCTTAAAAGACGAGAGACGTTACCAAAAGGTTTATGACTATGGTGGGATGGGCTGGGATGCAGTGGTGATGAATGCCATGCGTTACCAGAAGTTGTAATTACAAGTCAACCGTCTGTGTGGCCAGCTGGCGTTGTCATTCTCCAAGATGGAAAACACACATTTGAAAATGAGTCTTAAGAGGTCCAAGAGGTACATCGCCATCAGTCGGACTGAAGATCAAATCAAAAAGTTGCTATGACAGCTGTGATAAAAGTTGGAGTGGGAAAGTAGCGAGAATTGATTCCTCTCTCATTAAGTCCCTCCAATACGAAATGGTAATCAAAATTAGATATTACGTATTTCTTTGCCAATTCCAGTCCCTTGCTTCCTTTTGATCTATATATTACAGGTTGCATAAGTAAGTCAATGGTAATGTTAGCAAACTTCTGCTCAAATATTTCGGTGTCTTTCTACTTTGTCTGTTTGTAATATTAGCCCGGCACTCGTAATAAAAGCAAGCCAACAGTGAAAACGGTAGGATACGGCCGTTATTACCAGCCAATTTTAACAAAACAAAACAAGAAAAAAATGATCCTATATAAAATGAGTAACATATGCCCCTAAACTTTATCACTCACAGAGCCCACACCAGGGCATCTGTCTTGTGGATAAGTGCATAGTAATCTTCCAAAGAGTTCAATAGCTCAACATGTGCTGTGGTTTGAACAAATCTATGTAGGCTCTACTATTTAATCTCAGAAAAATCCCCCCCCCTCACAAAAAAAAGCAATCCACCTAACAGGCTTCATTGCACAGCTTAAATTGAGCAACAGAATTGTTTGGACTCACGGACGAAGGAACACGTTTCAGCATTTGTCTTAAGTATGGTTCTAAATGCCCTGTAGTTCTTATCTCTAGCTGCCTGAGGGGCCCGACCAGGGCACAGGGTCACTTTAATAGTTCAGGGACCTGCAGTAGACCCCTGAGATTTAAAAAACAACCATGCAGCTTCTTACTGCAGTTGTCCTGGTGTTATAATCACCACACACATTTGTTACACATTAAAGTCAAGTTATCAGAGGAAGTGAGCAGTGTGTGTGGGTGTGTGTGTATACAACATGCTGACCAGGAATTGTCTGTAACCAATTAACAAACTCCGCTCTGCTCTACAGTGATGGAGTGACAGTGGTATGGAGAGAATATGTGTGTTTGTGTGTGCAACCAAGAAGAACAGTAGGAAAATAATGACGAAGAAAGTCTCTCTCGCTCTCTCTCTCTCTCTCTACCCCTCTATCTCCCCCCCTTTACCCCTCTCTCTCCCTCTAACCAGTGTTTGAAGGTTAGTAAGATTTAGGATCTCCCAAATGAACGTGTCCATCTGTGAGAGCCACCTTGGGTGGTAAGAGTGTAACAGAGAGGATGGAGGACAGAAAGAATGAGGCAATTTCCACACTAAATGGTGGAACCCAATGCTAGTGCTGGGACCCGGGGTTAATAAAAACGCACGACACATTCTGCCACCAGAAACACAGCTGGGAAGTGAGTTTGAGAACCAGTGACCAAGAGTATGCAGTGAAGGAGACTGTGTAGAACTTCATCTACTTGGGAGGCACACATTCACAGCATACAAGTGTCCTACCACCTGGTCACACTTCACAGGGGTTTTTTCTATTGAATTTCATTTATTACCAGCTATTTAATATCTTTTAACTCTTTGCACACCTTTCTCCCTTTAAATGATGCCACTGCCAATTCAATTCTACAGCCGTTTGGCAGGTAAGTATAGCTTAGCTCGAAAGTTATAAAATACAGTAAGATCTATGATAGACACCAAGACCCCCGAGTATGAACTATTCTAATAGTGCCTATAGAGAAGAGGCTTGTGTCGTGGTTCAGCTCTGTTGTTGTTGAGCAGTGACTGAACGTATGGGAAAGGAGAGGGTAAACGTCTCAAGGTCAAAGAGCGAGAGAGAGAGAGAGAGAGAGGGATGTCCACGCTGGCCCAGGGATAATCACTGGTAATTACCTGCAGGTGTGTCCGGAAAGGGGCCGTGTCCTTTGACAGTGAGGACAAATGTGCCTGTCGTATCACTTGAGGTCCATCAAGATCCGGCTGAATGAGATGGAAGCCATGCTGGTGGACCACCATGAAACCACCACGAGCATTTCATTAAATGACCCCGCCCTAGCCAATTAGGGTCCATACATTTTGGATAACGAGGTCAATTAATAATTTTTGTAGCGCTACTTAGGTATCCCTACTTAATTTTTATATGCGCGGCAGTAGTATGAAATGGAAATGTCTCCTGTCAGACATCTGGATTAAGTTGGACCGTTTTATCAAAAGGGCATTCATGTAAAAACATTAGAAGACCGAGATTTGTACGTAAAGTGGATATTTCCTCAGCATACGGGTGCTTCTAGGCTTAACTTGGTGGTTTTGCCCTTTATTGTTCCATCTGGCATGACCTAGTGGAGTCTGGCTCAAACCTGCACTCCCACAGCCCACACAGTCAAACACCATCAACTTCTCCGCTGCGGGCATCCTTGTCTTTTCCATTAATCTGCTTCTAATCACCTCCAGAGCCAACAGAATAACGGTATGGCACCAATTACTACAAAATCACCTAGCAGATATTTTTATCCAGAGCGGCTTAGAGTGAATTTATTTAGAACCATGTAATTAACAAGCTGGGACACGGCTCAATGATGACTAACAGGTAGACTGTGGACATTGTGGCAGAAACCCAGAGCCTTTGGGCTGGGAGTTTGACACTTGCATCCCATAGACCATCCAGCCCTCCTCCGAGTCCTCACAGAACACAAATAACCTTCTAGAAGAAGAGCCAAATTGCTTCTTGCTCAACCCTCCCCCTCCATCTGGTGGACCACTGTATCAAGAAACGGTGGTTTCTAAAAGTCTAAATTACAACCCATGGGTTCCTCCGCCGAGGCTGCAGCAGGCTGCACTTGTTCAAAGCAACACGTCGTGACACTGGATGGACGGCCATGAGCTCATCAGGTCCCGAGTTTCCCGCTCTCTGCAGCCGTGCGTGTCCGCGGGGTGTCAGGCGCACGGGCATTCCCAAAACTGCGCGTCAAACCTGCACGGTTCACTGCATGCGGCACGCCACACCTGCATGCAATCATAACACTCAGACTCTGCTACCCTAGCCCATTTGAGAATCGGTGGCAATAATTTACACCAATGTGGATAGTGTGTTCATAAGGTCTCAGGAGTGCCTTGCGTGTTTTCTTTAACTCTGTTCTTTGGTTCACAGCTTTCTGAATCTTGGATTCGTCAGGAATAGGAGTAGGGGGGAAGGAGGCGGAGGGGGTCCCTTTCTGGCAGCTTGTCCTTCTCATCCTAGTTCCCTTGAAAACTGCTTTTGACACAGACACATGCAGACACATGCACGCATGCACGCATGCACGCACGCACGCACGCACGGAGTGAGCACTGTCCCTCAGTGCTCACTCCTCCACGTGCATGGCCGTCCCATGCAGGCACGGCTTCTGTGGTTTTCTCACTCTTCTATAATTAGGTAGCTCCACCCTCCATGTTATTTTCTTTGGGGAGATTAAATTATTACCGACATTCACGTCAGATAAATTACAGGCCGTGCTCTGCATTTATGGTCAGATCGTTTGGTTTGCGCTGCCCTTAAGCGAGGCACTTGGCCCCGGTCCGGGCTCCCCGTGCAGGGGCCTGGCACCTGCCCCTACCCCTGGGCGTCTCCAGCCGGGCCATGAACACCAAGGCCTTTTTCCACTTTGGCACATCGTCTGTGGCCAGCCAGCTGTTGAAAGGGTATGGATGTTGGTTGCATGGCATTCACACTGGGCTGCACGTACGTTTACACCAGGCTTCACTGGAGAACTGTTTACATTTGCACAGTTCCACTGAGACCGGTCCATTGAGCAGTTTAGACTCCCCTACTGCCACGACAAGAGAAGCATTTCAAAGCTGTTGTTTGAGATGTCAAAGAATAGCCTCTAAACAGAACTATAGCATATGTGAAAAAAAAACTACAAAGGACCCTCTCCAAACTCCAAAAGGTCTTTACGGCCTTAAACGACAAACATCCTCTATAAGCTACAAAACATCCTCTACAAAGTACAAATGTTGTGCTCCTCCGCTGGCATCGGTGTGGCAGAGATAGGGTAGAGAGGGTCAGGCACAGCTTGCCAAACACGATCCCTGCCACTCCCTTTCTTCCTCTGACCTTCTCAAAGTAAGAGCCACATGGTCATTAGACAACCCTGTTGTCATCCACGCACCACCCCGCTCCCTCCCCACCCCCCCCTACACACACACCCTCCCCACCCATCAACCTGGTGAGGCTCAACACTAATAATGTGCAAGCAAGGAACAAATTACAACCAGCTTGCCTGAGGTTTTCTAGAAAGTGGAAGGAGTCATTAAATGCAGATGTGCAGTAACAATCTCTTTAATGAAGAAAGAAAAACAAGCCAGGAGAGTGCATGAGTGCATGTGAGTGTGTGCACGTGTGTGTGTGCACGTGCGTGCGTGCGTGTGTCTGTGTGGTGGTAGAGGTCGTTCTGATCTGAGTGGACTAATTAGCTCTCTCGTAGTGAAACATAAGTGCAGCGCTCGTACTCTCGGGCAGTCAAAGTTTGTGATCGAATTACACAGACTTTTTGGCCAGTATGCAGATGATATTCTGCTGATTCCCACAGTACAACCTCCTGGTCAAACATAGCTCCGCATGGGACCATGTAATTGGGCCCGTAGCCCTGGAGCGATCCCATGGCATCGTTGGTCACCACAACTCCATCCTATATTCCTCATGTAGCATTCAAGTAATCCTCAAGGTCATAGATACACCCTCTGCAGCTCTGATGCAACCGGTCCGCTGGCAACATGGGTCCATAAAGCCTCATTAAAACATTCTAATGCCTATGGTCCGGGCCCTCTAGATAACTTCAACAAGATTCCCATAAAAGTGGCTGTGCAGAGCTTTGACCTGTCAGAGATCAACCAAGATTGATTGTATTATATTGACGGCTAAATTAAACAGGATGATATTTATGTGCTGCATGTAAAGGAAAGCCAGCAAGGAGATGATGACCACAACCACGCAGTTTAATCAGGCCGACCGCAGCGGTGGATGACTTCATGAAATGGGGTTTATGAGTGCAGAGAAGGACTTGATTCAAAGTGATGTTTCAGCAGCCTTACTTGATCGCTGACTTAGGGTTGTTATTTTTTCGCCAACACTTTTGTTTGGTCATACCCCTTGGCTGCAGGGCACTTGCCCGGACCCCAGTCAACAGACTCATTTAGATTCTGGGGTTTGGCCTAAGCTAGGGTTCTATATCCGAAGCACTGAACACTTAAGACGAACCAGATTCCACCACACCGGCTTGGCGTGGCTCAAATGGTCAAGATATCCGGCCTTGAACCACACTGAGGACAGCTGTTGTGGAGCTGGTGAATGATTGGTTGTGTCACTGACTATAAACGCCTGCATACACTCTAGCAGCAAGCGTCCTTGATTGGTCCTATTTTTCGGTATCAAAGTTGTTTCTGTGTGTATGCGTATGCACACACATGGACATACCAGTTATCCATGTACATTTCCCATTCAAGCTCTGAATGGGAATGTTGAACACGGTAGACGACATGGGACCGTGCATGTCTTCAGCCCCTAACTCCGTACACATTGGACTGGAGTCGGCCGTATAGAAACCTGACCAAAGCACAGCAGCAAGCAGCTGAGAACTGGTTTCTTAAGAGCCAGGCTGGGTTGCAGACCCTGAGCTCTGACAGCACAGCACCACAGGCCCGGAGTCTTAAAATAGAGGCCACTTATTGCATATCCGCTGGTAGACAAACAACTGCAGAGTCCTCTCATGCTGAACCACAGCTCCTCTCGTGTGAGACTATGGGCATATCGGCGGCCACACTGGCATTCTGGGTAATATGAGAGCATGCAGCTGATGGCTGTGTCTTACTGAGAGCTGCAACAGCCAAACAATACAAAAAGTACAGCCGCACCCCTGTGGCATCACCACCCGGCACCAAATGCCGCCGGATTCGTGCCAGCAGATCTGGCAGTTGGGTGGGTTGGGGGGGGGGGGTTTGAACCAGGGGGGGCAAAACTGTGGGATGGAGGATTGTGGCCTATGTGGAAGTTTGAATATGCCCACCAGAGGGGGTATATGATTATCATTCCACATTTGTATTCATATAATACTCATCATGGAGTTTACCCAACTTTTTAAATGAATCTTTTATTACATTTATGATAAATATTGTGATTTGGTTTGTGTAAATATTGGGATCCGTAAAATATGTGCTATTTGTTCTCCACTGTGGGTTTATTTAAAGAAGAACCAGTGCAAAGATAATCTTGTGTGGAGACTGTGAGGGACATGTGCACATTTGCATGACCGCAGTGACAACAAGAACACGGAGATGGTACAAAACCCCTGCCGTTGTCAAACAAACACATTATACAGCAGCCTGTCGAAACAGCAGTTTGCTCTACTGCGGTTTTGGGATTGCTGGTGCAAACATGCCAATTTAGAATTTGTTGCAAGCTTACCGGGGCCTTAACCCTTTGGGTCTGGGTACTAATCCCGTGTTGTCGGGACACTCAACCTGTGGGATCGCAGAGTCTCTGTTTTACTCCTCAGCATCTGGAGAGAGGGTTAAAGGGAGGAGGAAGCTGTAGAAGATCCGCTGGTGCCCAAAGGCAACGTAAAGCATCTGCAGTCTGTCATGTCTCCTCTGTGCTTCTGTACCCAAGTTCCAGATTTTTATGTTCTGGTTTCGCTCAAGATATTAAATATATAACTAACCAAAGAACATGTCTTGTCCATCTTGATTAGGTCATGTCGAAATAAATCGTTTTCACAGATGATCTGCAGCGATAGATTTAATTAACCTACATGTCTATATAATGCTTTTATTGAGAGGGGCCTCCCTGCTCAGGTTATCTTGAAAAGCTGAAGCCTTTACCTGATTGATGTGCCATGTACCGAAACACAGCAGGGAGCGAGAGAACGACAAAGAGTTAGCAGGGAAAGGAGAGAGAGAGAATAGGGGAAGTAGTTTGAAGTACTACACTCAAACTCAACCACAGCCACTTGAAGATTTGGGAAAACATGATGTCTCAAAATGACATCTATGACTTAGTCTTGGCTTGACTGGTTTTATTGCTACACATACAAAATAAATGTAGTCAGTTTTGTTTTTAAAAGGGGCGAATACGCCATTCTCCTCCACTTTGCAAAATGGCAATTGTTTTCATGCGTTTTCAATAAACTTTTACATCTTGTTGTAAATGTATTATTATTATTATTGTTATTATTATTACTATTATTATTAACAGGCTGGTTAGTGTGCTATCAAATCAAGAATCAGATTCCATTCCTTCTACCTTTTGTTCACAATATCCCCCCATTTTACTTGGAAACACTTAATAAAACACTAAGTAACACTGTTTTCTTAAACTGTGGAGTTCGGCCACAGTCAACACCAATGGAATTTTCACACAAAATGCAATCAATATGTGCCAATAATGGCAACAGTTGAGAAGGACAAAATCAAGCATGTTGAAAAAAACAACACAACCAGAGCCTTCATTTACATGTGACCTCCGACAGCTCACAGATAGCATCTAAAGCAGTGGGGTTGTTTTACCTCTCACAGCTTTAATCGCAACAAATTTGAGCGCATAAACAGCATTAAGTGACAACTTTGTCCTTTCCATATCTATACAGCTGTATTCCCTAGTGAACATGGTAATTGTAACTCGGTCTCGGGCAGACCATCAGCTGAGAAAGCATCAAAGGCTGGCTAGCACAGTCATGGAAGGCCATTTCAGAGACCCCTTAGAAACAACTAATGCTGACATACCTCTCCATCCGCCTCCTCCAGCTCCTCCTTCTCTACTAAGCACTACATTACCTCCAATTCCCTAAGTTATCCATCATACATCGTTGATTGTTCTAGCTACGGCAACAGAAACCTTTCATCAAGCAAGTTGACTTTCTGTAGTGACTGACTTCATGTAGATACTGTAAGACTGTAAAGAAGTAATTTTCTTCTGATCATCGACCGGAGCTAACTACCAACAGATTCCACTCATGTTATTTACACGACAATATTAATTATCTAATTAAAAAATTAACAATAAATAGGTAACCAAAAATTGCACAAACTAAATGTATGGCTAATTGTACGGTAACCATAGCGACAAATCTTTAACAATTAATTAAGTATATGGAAACTCAATCCACTGCATTGAATGCAGCCTTTTTAGAAGGCAGTTCTAACCTTTAACATGCAAGGTAATATTTAAGTTGTCTGATTGGTCCGTGGGGATCCAGGTGATCTCAGATTCTAGATTCCCATCTAGAGGCAGCTGTTCTGTTTGAGACACCACCAGTGGTGGATCTAATTAAGGTCCATGTGTCGGGGTTTCCTTGGCATAAATCATATCTTTAACGCACCCATCGCCACCCTCAGCTGTCTGTGTTTATATTTAGCATTGGAGAGGTGAAAATCTGGATCTCTCTGGTGTGAGTTTACGGTGAAACCCAACCTAAGCGTACATTCTTTGGTTAATCCACCCTAGGCGTTCCCCGTGCAGGGTGGGGGTCCCAGTACAGGAGCTGGTGGGTATCATGGTTCTTACCTTCCTACTCAATACGTTCTCCCCATGCCTTCGGTTAGACACGGCCAAGGAAAGGGAAGGTATCATATCTTTATTCCATCCCCAAGTTGCGGATGCTAGCTTTGTTGGATGCAATGTTTTAAATATCAAATGTCTTACTTTTTATTGTGAGTTTACACATGCAATATTGATTCATTTCTCAACGAAAGGTTATGAATTTGATTGATAGCATGTAGGAAAAGAAAGGCAAAAACAAAGTATAAAGATTAGTTTGTTAATAATAATAATAATAATAATAATAATAATAATAAATTTTATTTAGAAGCGCCTTTCAGGGCACTCAAGGACACTTTACAAAACAGATTGATTAAAACACTTTAAAATGACTATCGCCAGTGAGCATTATATTTGAATTGTTTTTATAAAATACTCCATATCAATATTATTTGGCTTGGAAAAATACAAAATGTGATACATGGAACCACAATCTGAAAAGGCCTACATCTTCAGAGAACAAAACACCGGAGTCACAAATGTTTTGTAAAAACAAACGCAGACATACGATACGATATAAAAATGTCCCCCCAGTCTCCTGTTAATATCAAACTGTCATCACAGTCCCTCCACTGGGTCGTTAAAAATAGACATTAGATAGTATTTTCAGCATCACAATGAACCCTGAAAGTACAATAAAAGACATAATTCATGAAAGTGTGAGTATCCCGGACTTCATAACAGGAAATGTGAAAGAACACACAGCACAGCGATTAAACAGGGGCGATATACTGACCCCACCCTCCACTGATTTCACTCCTACCAACCAGACCACCATCTCCTCCTTCCTGAGACTGAGCCCCTTCAGGTCCTCAATAGCAGTTTCCTTCAGTAGGAAGAGCGGATGAGTTGCTCCGTAATACTATCTACAATATCCTCTTCCTACCGGGATGACCTTGCGGGCTCCTTGAACTTTATTCTTTAAGTTATCTCTGTCCATTCTGCTCGCATTTCCAGGGACATGACTTTAACACATTGCGATTAGATAGAAATGACACAAGTCACGGCCGAGTTACAATTATCATGTTCACTAGGGAATACAGCTGTATAGATATGGAAAGGACTTCCATGGGAGATGTTTTGTCGAAGAAAATAATTTCTTCATGCTAAACAGAAATAGAGATCATGAAAGGCTTCTTTAAAGTCAAATAAAAATATCAATATCGGCGCAATAGAATAATTTCCATCCAATCATAATTTTTTCAGCTCATCAATATGTTAGTGATGAGCAATCAGTGGCCTGTCAATAACTTGGCAAAGTTGTTGTGAAAGACAGATGAGAACAACTATGTAAACTCTCAAACTGATTCTAATATACAGGGTGAGTGCTTTCCTGTGTAAATGGTCCTCATTTATATAGCGCTATTATCCAAAGTGCTTTACGTTGTTGACTGACATTTACCCATTCATGCACACATTCACGGTGGAGTCAACCACGCAGGGCAACAGGCAGCTCATCAGGAGCGGATAGGGTGAGGGGTCTTGCTCAGGGACACCACGACACTGTAAATTGTAAAATGGTAAATGGACTGCATTTATATTGCGCATTATTTGTAACCAGTGGCCACCCAAAGCGCTTTACAATATTGCCTGACATTCACCCATTCATACACACATTCACACACCGACGGCGGAGTCAGCCATGCAAGGCGCCAGCCAGCCCGTGGGGAGCAGTTTTAGGGTTAGGTGCCATCCTCAAGGGCACCTCGACACTCAGCTAGGAGGAGCCGGGGATGGGAACCGGCAATCTTGCAGTTACCAGCCAACCTGCTCTACCTCCTGAGCTAATGCTGTACATTCACTATTAATAATTCATAATTTATACGCTTTTATCAAAGGGATTTCCAGTTAATCTAGGTTGGCACCAGCTTGAAGCAGATGTGCAGTCTCATCAATAATCAGCTTCAAACTAGTATAAACGATATGCTTGCACAATGTTGTATGATATGAAAGTAAACCGACACACTGTTGAATGGTAACGTAACACATTTCTATCCAGAAGACTTGTAACAGCAACAAAAAGTAACAGAACAGGAGGAGATCCAAACAATGAGAGCGAAATATCAGCAATATACATATACATCAATACCCATCAATGTACTACAAAATCAAACCCCTAGAATAAACTGAAGCCCAATAAAATGTATCCTTTTATGATAGTACGTCTTCAGTGGACCATTCTAACAAAGTGTCACTGCCTGCCTCTGGTGAAGTCTTCCCAGGATGACTCCAGACGAAAATAGATTGCTGTGAACACACAGTGGACCCTAAGCGGTCTAAACAGTAGCTGTGGTGGATCCGATCAGCCCAGACCAGACCCTGAGCCGGGTGGTCTGACGGGACACTTAGAGCGGAGATCAGGGTCACTGAGCCTGGGTCCAACCACTGCCGTTGGGGTCAGGAGGGGGTGGGTAGAATAGGGTGAGGGGGGGGTGGGGGTGGGGTTAACTCAGCAAGTTAAGTGTTTGAGGCAATAAATAAACCATAAGTTGCTTCACCCACGGCATGGAGCAACGCGGACAGTGCCGGACTCTGATGCGTCGCATGGGTAAGAATGGGGTGGAGGGGGGTTGTGCGTTTGTATAGAAGGAGTGTGTGTGAACTGAATGTGTGTATGGTTCTGTGTGTGCGCACGTGCAACAGACACATGTCCAACCATCCTCAAGATTAGCTTCAAAGACAAGAATTTGGTTAGCACCCCTGAACGGCACATCCATCACTAGAAGACACCAAGATTAACCAAGTCAATTCCTGGAATATCCATAATACAAAACAAATGTCTTAACAAGACAAGTTTTCAGAGACATCCCCAACAAACAAACTATCGTTGACATATTGCACTACTTCACAGTTTAACACTTGTTGTTAATAATTTTTTTTACAAGCAAAGTGTATATGAGGGAACGCCTGACCCAACCACCCGCTACTGTTTCCGCAAGGTGGCTTTAAAGCCTGTGAGCCATGGTAGCCATCAGAGGTAGCAACACTATACCCCAGCGGAGGCTTGAGCGGTAGCCAGGCGCAGTAAGCAGAGACCCGTGCGACTAAGTGACTGTTAATCTCTCACTAATGAGCAATCTGTAAACGTTGAAAACTTAAAATCAGGGGTTTTCACAGGATGCGACCACGCATTTCTTATGCTCTCCCAACACTGGGAATAACTTGCCTAAATCAAACTGATTAGATATGGGAACTTTTTCCCTTTTCCCGACAATCAAAATCTTTAAATATTTGTAGGAAAATTAAAAGCATTTGCAGCCGCAGAAGTTGCAGTCCCCGATATGGGAGGGGACACGTCAGAGGGTTGACAGGCGCGTCCTGTGGGGTCTGCTAACTCTGCTTTCAATAAAAGCTGGATGAAGATTTCATTTCTGTTCCAAGGCCTGTCCTCCCAGAGCTGGGTTTGGACAATCCGCACTCAGGTGCGGATTGTCTCATTAATTAACAAAGCCAGTAGCTTATGGGTGGTAATGATGGACGATTGAATCATTCGTCCGTTCAAAAGGCCCTCCACTTCAGTTATGTTTCTTCCTCGTTCAGTGTGGTTCTCCAACAAACGCTTGTTGATATAAAATGATAATGTGGTAAGCAGATTTCTGCGGCGCACATTTAATGAAAGTATATCAAAACAATACTTTGTTCAAAAATGTTGGATAACTATCCAAACCTCATTGGTTGGTTGCAAAGAAATTATAATTTTTTTGTTTTCTCTGTTCTTGTTGAAGCAACAACGTGCAATGCTTTCTCGCCGTTCACAGTGTGCATGTGGAAACGGTCTGCTAAGAGGCCAGGTCTCTGGGGAGCAAATATGTCACTATTCGTCAATCCCACACGCATACACTCTGCACGTCACAGCCATGCATCCTGACATTTTGACAAAAACAAGAATTGGAAGCAACATGATATTTCCCTAATCACCATAACTGATGTTGAAGGCAGTTCATCAGCTGGATGTTAAACTGACTTTTGCAAATGCACCCATAATATATGATATAGATATGATATATATTCCTTGACCTTTATCAACACCCCCAAACTGATCTTGGGGGGCCCACTACAAGGAACTATTTCCTCTCCTCTCACGCCTCAAAGCTAAACCACACAAATCCGTTCCAGCGTCAGCGACTTCCTACTGTTTGTGTTCCAATCGCAGGCCTGAGCGAGGGAGCCAGCGCTGCAGATAGCATCCGGACGATGACCCCACGCCAAACGACGTTACCAGGAACCCGTCGCTAAAACGGCAAGATAACACCGGCCGAGACCGGGCCCGAAAGCCCAAATAAACACCTTTGTTAGTTTTGAAAACAGTGGTGCGATAACATTAAGGAAAGGTGTAGAAAAAGGTTTGATGTCGCAATAAATCTGTTAACATGCGGCTTAAGGCCGTTGCACATTTTTCTCCAGGTGCTAAACATATTAGTTTCGTGAAAATTCCTTCTATTGACACTATACAGATTTTATTTTAGACGGTATCTTGCTGTCATCACAGCTATACGGAAAACAGATCTGCTTCAAATAACAAATATTAAAGTAACAGAAATTGCTCACAGGCTAATAAACTACACTGATGGCAATCCGTGTAGCTTACAGGCTAAGCCACGCAGATGGCAAACAGCGTAGCTTAAAGGCTAAGCTACACTGATTGCCATCAATCAGTGCTATAGGCCCAAATTGAGATGGGCTTTGTTGTGGGTGCAAAGTACCTCCACACCACTGAACAATACGGAAAATACAAAACGGAAGACAATGATTACATACAGCTGGAACGGTGTAAATAGCAGAGAACGCTCTGTCTGTGACTTGCAGCATTGTAACAAAGAGAGATGTCGCCACTGCTGAGGAAAGGCCCGCCCAAAGCGGTGTCCCTGAGACGCCTGCTGAAAATGATCACCTCATTGTCCCTAAACAGACAAGAGGTTGCCGCCTTTTGTGTCTTGAAAATTGTAAATTGCGTACAGCAATGATATCGATTTTGTGGTGCAATCCAGGTGGCGTCGAGCCAGGGAGAATTCTATAAAAAGAGGTGGTGTGACGCACTGAAACACAAATCCTTGGTACAACAAAGCTAGTGCACATACACTTGTTTAGTGTGTTGATAGGGAGGAAATCCTGCTGATTGGGGTCTTCTTTCCTCACACCCAGTGATGGAAGGCCAGACCATCGCAAAGCCTTTTCTGTTTTGATCTGGTACATTTTGCAATCAAACACCTGGGATAATTACTTAGCCATCTGTCTCTGTCATTTCCCCACTTTGGATGAAGGAAAGAGGATGAGAAAGTTCATACAGCAGTGGTTGACGACTGCGTTGACGGTGGCGTCAGTTTCTTCACAGCTAACAGGAACAGAAAATAGTGGGATTGTGTTGTGGCCAGGGCTAAAAGGTGTTGAGTCAAATCCCCAATGTCTCCATAGCCTACCTGTGGGCATCCAAGCGCAGGATGCCTGCTCCTTAATCGCATAATAAAACATAAAATCCCTACAGATACTGCATAAACATCTACACCATGATCAGTCAAGTTCTTAGAAACTCCTTTCAAACCCCTCACTCAAACTATAAGAAGAATGAAAAAAATTATAAAATTATTATAAATTATAAAATTATAAAAAAAATATAAAAACTGGACCCAGACAAAACTCAAAATACTTGCATTTCTTTCTTGCATGATCCAATATATATATATATATTTTTTTTTTTATATATAGGCTAGTTCAGAGAGAATAGTTCCATATTCCTAGTTATGAGAGAATATTGATGGCCATGACAAGATTGCTTGTTACATGGGAATTTTACTAAACAAGTGAGAGATTGATTAATTGAGAACAATGGTAAAAAAATGTTCCCCTGAGCATGACATGACAATTATATCAACAGCAAATAGTAGCTTTGATTTAAGGTAAACTTTTCCCTGTGTATGTCCCAGCCAGCCACCGAAAGCACATGGGGAAAGCATTACCCCTAAGCACTTACTAATGGCTGCATAGGCCAGCGCTCCTCGCTGCCTTATTCTCTGCTGCTCCTGCTCCAAGTCTTTCCTGCTTCCTCTGTAACAATTATCCGTGGATTTCTTGGCTTTTGCTGCTGGACAAAGTTTGACATCAAAGTAGCCCTACCTGGCGCTCCAGCGATGGCTCTGCAGGCCCGGAATCATCCGGAAGTATCGTCATAACCTGGAAGATCACCGACGGCTGGTGGCCATGGCGACGGTCTCCTGGGCTACATGAGCGAGAGAGAGGGATACCTGATGATTTATGGGTAAAACCTGAGCAGATGACAGGCTTACTGGCATCAACCTAATGCGGTTCCTTCATCCCCCCTAACATGGAGGATGTAACCAGGAGGTCAAAATATTAAATAAATGCACATGACTTTGTGCAGCTTGGTGGGGTTTTTTTTTGGGGGGGGAGATGGCCATGAAACACATTTTCCTCCTTGAGTTGGTTGTCTTTAATTAAGGGTAAATCCTATGAAATGTAACTTAAGTGGAACCAAAGTTGTTCTTGGTTTCCTCTATGCTAACATTACAGTTCAGCTCAAGTATTTAGCGTTTTTTAGCAGCAGTCCGGCTCGGTTCATTCAGGTTAGATGAAGCCCTCAGCCCATCCGTGAAGTTTACCGCAACGATAAACACATTGAAATCATAGTTTATTATAATGTATGTCAGTGATATTCAGCTGGCATATTTATTGTTTTGCAAGAAATGCTTGTCTTTTATTCATGGTCTTTTAACTGTATTTCCACAGGATTCATGTGTATGCAAAGCACTCAGAATATCCTTTGTGTTTGAAGGGTGCTATAAAAATAAACAGGCATTTCCAGCAGACTGCCGATCTTCAGGAGGAATATTAATACAATTAGCACAAGCCTGTGCTAGGATTTTCCTTTTGAGACCTTCAATAAAAAAGGTATTACTCATAAGCCGGGAAACTGCTGCAACAGAAACTGTGCTACAAATCCATCAGCATTGGCTGAAATGTGGTTGTTATAATGAATCTGTCTTTGAACGGTTGCATTTCAATTCAAAGTCAGGGTTGTATTTATGGACGACAGAATGTTCCCTGACCATTTCCTCTGGCTCCTTAATCAATCCAACTGTAAGCTATAACACCTGATGTACCATCTCACCTAACGGAAACCTTACCAGGAATAGAAAGTCACACAACAGTAGCTTTCTGTTAACAACAGCAGCCTATTCAAAACGTTCCCACCAGAATCACCTTGGATGAGACCCGCAGTCAAACTCTGAGATTTATTCTACCAGTGCGGCGTAGATAGAACCCAGACCCAGAGTTTTCTCATAATCCTGTTAGGGAATCTGTTCACAGTCTCTGTGTGTGTGTCTGTGTGTTTCCTGAGAGAAGGTCCAAGACAAACAGAGAGATGCAGTCACGGCTGGACAGGCTCAGAGCGCCTGGGAGCGGCAGTGTTCAGGCTGTGGAGCACCAGCCAGGGGCGGGTCACCGCAGGGGAGCAGGCGAGGCACTCACAAAGTATGTGCTTGTCCGTTTGATTTGATCATTAGTATGTTTGAAGATGGAGAAGGACAATACTGTATTGCTGAAGATATACACAGAGAAATGTATGTAATTATAATGTCATATACTATTATATTACTATATTACTATTAATTAAATAATTATCTTACTGTCGTCCACCCGAAAATTACAATTAAGCAAAAGCTCCCATCAAAACAGAACATACAAATGGAATAAATAAGGAAAATTTAGACTTAAAGCAAAGAGGAAATAATACAAACTAAAATCAATATAATATTTGTGTAATACATCTCGCCAGCCTCCCATTCACCCCACACACACACACACACACACACACTACAAATGTATTTATTATTGGTCGATGAATTGCTAACATTTGTTGAACAACCTTTGGGTGGAACCTCTCAATGTAACTCATTATTATGTTACTTCAAGACAGTTTGAGAAAGAGGGGCCTTTAGCGGAATTCCCCGATCATCTCACTTTTGGGACACGATACTGAGAACGCATCACATATTCAACTACACCAAATAATTGGCGGGCCCTGAGGAAAGAAGTGCCTCTAAACAGCATTAGAAAGTTTGGCAAAAACTGTCTTAGAGAACTTCCATGACCTGCCTGTGCTCCTAGTCCTGATCCGGCCCTGGTCTGGGTTGTCTAAGGTGATAGGAGGGGGTCCAAGGCATGGTCCAGATCCTAATGGTCTGAGACAAGGGAGACAGGGTGTTCTGCAGGGTTTACTACTCTACATGCTTGCATCCTTGAGACTACTGCTCACATTTACAGTTATGTGTTTAAAGCTATAACTGCCAGATATATACTGTACTTTGCATTCACATTGTCATGGATGGTGCTCATCTTTAACTGTATATGAAGAAATGTGCATTTAATAGTTCATACTCGTTGAGTTTAGGGTATCGACATTTCTTCAGAGGCCGAGGGCCTAGTAAAAACCATTGTAGGACCGCCAAAATAATTGAAAGTAAGCTGTCTGGAAAGGAATCTTCAAATGTTATTCCACGTCTTCATCGAGGTGTTGTAAAGCGTATTCCTCCTCAAGCGTTTAATGGGTCGAGGCACTCGCTCGCATGCCAAATAGTCCCAATCTTCATCGTGTTACTCAGATCCAATATTAAATAATCTACAAACAAACCCACACTGACCGGATGCACATGAACACATCACTGATTTCTCTTGACCGCTATCTGACCCTGGATCTTCACAGTTTGAGTGAAACCTCCATCTATAAAACATGATGTTATGAGCCTGCCTAGGGTAGCAACCGCAACATTAAATTGTCCACTTCCAACTCAGCTGCCAAGAACTTTTTAAGTTCCACACGAAAAATACATTGAAAGGATAACATGTCTTTATACTGAAAAATAAACCACAATTACCCAGGTCACTAAACAAAACGGACACATCTTGTTTTCTTGGATGGCAACCGGTCCACTCTCCAGCCTTGATATAGTCCAGCTGCAACCTGGTAGAGCAATCAACTGAACCAAACACACGCAATGACAACTCATCTACTTAACTAAGTCAACCAACAGGAAAAGATAGGGCAGAACCAAAGTCTCAAAAAAAAACACAAGCACACATATACAAGACGTGGGTCATCGAAACGTGTACACAAGTTGTCCAGTGTCGGTGTTGTGAAATACACCTCCCATCTCTCTCTCTCTCTCTCTCTCTCTCTCTCTCTCTCTCTCTCTCTCTCTCTCTCTCTCTCTCTCTCTCTCTC
>JAOPUA010000044.1:11429762-11446168 GCA_027122455.1 Trisopterus luscus
TTGTCTCTCTGTTTGTGTGTTTGTGTGTGTGTGTGTGTGTGTGTGTGTGTTTGTGTGTGATTTTCTTACCTTACTGTGCTGCAGCGGTCCTCTGCAGAATGACTTACAGGTTGGCCAACATCAGAGAAGCAGCAGATCCCAGCAGATCCTCTGAACAGCACAGAGAGAAAAGGTGTTTGAAGAACAGATGTTAGAGCAGCCAGATGTGCCATCATATTTACAGGACTATGAAGACAGGTATATCTCATGCACCCTAAACAAAAAAGGAGGGTGCCATTTTGAAATATTACAGCTGTTTGGGCCCCATATGCATTTATTTTTTTCATTTATTAACTACCCATGTAATAGAGTGCAAGATCAGACACATCCTGAATAGATATTTCAAATAAAACTAAAAAAGACATTGGCACAGGGAAATAAATAATCTCTCTTTGAGGTCTCAACTAAAGTTACATGAAGGTTTTTGGAATGAAGAATTATGGTCTTTCAGAAGAGAACGACACAAACCATAAAATCAACTCTGTGGCTGCAGGAGGCTGCAAGCGCGCTCCATATCATCGCTAATTACCGAGGGCAGCATAAACCAACGCAACTCGAAAACACACTTGTCACCACCTGAGCGCCTGCTCAACAGCCGGAGAAGCTGGCCCGTGAACACACTTTTCTAAAACCAGTCTGGGGTGTTGGACGTGGTGTGTTTTTAGCGTCGTTAGTGAGGAAATATTCTGCAGGTTTTTTGGGTTGTTTTTTTTTAAGAGTTGCCACGAGCATTGGGACACGTGGTTAACCCATGACTAGAATGTGACCTGTGCTTTGTGTGGTGGTTGGAAAGAAGAGGCGACCACAGCGGACACGAATAACTCCACCTGGTTGCCAAATCGGACGTGCAGCAGCCACAGGCCTAACACTTACCGCTGAGGGAGCCATGGAAACTTTGATGCATTATCTAGTAAGCCTTATCTTGTGCTGATCGGAGGATAGCATCCAGTCATTTTCCGTTTCCTATGGTGAACGGTGAAAAAGAGATTACCATGCGTTGCAAAACAGCAAAAGATCAGACATTTTTTTTATAGTTCATACTCAGTCAGTCACTGCTTTTTGATTAAGTTGACCCAATACATTTTTTGTGCATTTCAATCTCATATTAGTTTCATAACCAACTGGAACCAAGCAGAATTTAATATATGCAATTTAACTATTATTACCAAATGAAAAATATAAACTGAAGCGGAAAGCTTCAAAGAGAATATATCTAGCAGTTTTCCAGAAGTCTCCTGGCTCTCCATCATTCTATGTGAGGGCTCTTGCAGATACACATGACCATGTTGTTCACTGAAGTTGGAATTGTGAGGTAGTTCTGATCATCTTAAATCAGTGTTTATTTTTCCCATGCAATAAATAATGATTTTATCCAATCACAAATAACTGCAATAGCTTGTCTTTGGCGCTATGAATCTAGCACCTCACAAAAAGTACTAAAATGCTGAATGCTCAATTTCAAATACAATGACACACTCTTCAACCAGACTGTAAAGATGGGGGGAACCCAGTAATGTGTTCGTTCTGTTCCCCAGGGCGAGCCGAGCAGAGCCACTGGACACTACGGCTCTCTCAGGTCGCTGGTGGGGGGGGTCAAGTTACGTTGGTGAAATGATTGACATGTCATAATCAAATTCTTATAGGTGTTGCTGCGTTCACTAACGTTACTGTATAGCTCGCACATAAAAAAAGTCTTCTGTCAAACCGCCAGCGTATCCAGCGTGGTAGTCTTACGACGACGAGCCATCGACAAAAACCTGAAGTTGATTCAAGCAACCAGCTGCTAACGAAAATAAAACTGATTTTATTTTATCTTGGTCGGCTCATTGTAATTATTAACCTTCGTCCGTCACAGGAACAGGAAACGGTGCAGATGGTCCGGGTATGTGAACATCAAGTTTGGCCAAGTTTAAATGCCAGCAACTAAAAATACTCCACTGGAATGCAGTACTTTGGAGGAGGGGGGTAGGAGGAGGGGAGAGGGTCTTGGTGGTATCGGACTTGGTCAACACAGTAAAGCCCATCTTTGAAGACTGGCATCTGAGGGGAAACCTGAACCACTGTGCTCCTTGGTTGAAATCCTCCTTTATCTCCTATTCTGTTGAAGTAAAGGATGTGCTTACAACAGCCAGGGGCTTCAGGAGCTGATGCAGAGGGGGCTTTCGGGAGCCTATTCCTGGGTTCCTTGGCAGAGTTCTGCTTCAGGCCTCTTTATAGTTGTATTCTCAACAACCACTCCGCCAATTGAAATAGAAACGGTTCAATTTGCGTCCACCTGAAGAAAACAAGAGTTCAAATGTAATGTTTCATGAATGGATACTGTAGCAGCTGCTGCTCACAATTCAATCCTGCATAGTCTTTCTGTTTTCTCAACCATGGCATCGATAGATGGTACAAATTTGAATGACGAAAAATTTAATATTGCAAATATCTAAAGATGATCAGGTTTGCCCCTGTGCGACTGTGATTAAGGCCTGTACAAATACATCAGACTAGACAGACAGACTAGACTGGATAGTGATTGATTGGACTGATCGATTGTGACTGCTAAATAAGTCACACGTGATTGATAGTGATTGATTGGACTGATCGATTGTGACTGCTAAATAAGTCACACGATTTCTGACACGTTTCTTTCGTCTCCGTTTGATTTTAAACTTCTCCCCCCTCCCAAGCTTGAACATTTGCATCACCAACAGCAACGCAACCCTATCACGATCCCCCCCATGCTGCTGAAAGTGCTTTCCGGGTAAATACATTAAACTACAGGAAGGCCTCAGATGGGACAGTGTGGACAGTGTTCAGAGACATGGCCCAATGGCCAATAGAACCTCAGCCCTGATTCTAACACAAATACAGGTCCGGCCACAGAACAGCTCAGCATCTGGGCGGCTGTGTCATTGGGGTTGTGCTTGCCGGGTAGTTTGGCTTGCGATGCGTTTCTTAAAGCAGTCATCCTTGTGATTATATATTATTAAGAGACCTATAATGTCTTAGCCTGCTACACATGCTCTACTCAATCACTCCCTAAATCATCTCAACGGATCCGCCGGCTCAGCATTACACCTGGAACTGATTTGGATTCTATTTATACTATTTTAATTTAGAATTTTATTTTCCAACGATTCTCTCCCCAGTAATATATGCTATAGCGTAACCCCTGCATCATTTCCGATAGGATCTCCAGGTTCATGTGAATAAACCAAAAGCCAAGATGGCAATATGTTTGGCAGGGGCTGTACACACTGATGAGTTTTCCAACCTGAAGCAGCCTCTGTCACGGCTGTTCGCTCCTCAAAGCCTACTGATCTCGAGGCTCTCGGTAATTAATTTTAAACGTTCACGGAGCGAAAGAAAAACAAAGACAAACAATTGATCAAGTAAACAATGAGCTACGTCTTTCTTTCATCTGGTGAAAAATAAGAGGTGTTTTTTGAAATTAAAGTATGTCTGTGAGTCAGATAGAGTCGTGGGAAAAATTGTCTGGAAACAGACTATTGTCTGAAAGCACTTCGATGGCCTTTCCAGCTGTCTCCGAGTGGTGCCACCTGAGTGTGGTTTGGAAGTGTGGTTTAGGAACCAGAGGCGCTTTTAAAAAGGGATGTCTGTGTGTGTGAGTGTGCCAAGGGAGGCTCTTTGCTCGAAAAGGACTTGAACCCAGTCCCATTTGCCGTCAGTGGTGTGCTGCCGTCCAGGCCTAAATCAACCCACGAGGACAGCCAAAATGGCCGCCACTCATCTGCCTTTCGCTAGGGAGCGAACATCACAACAAAAGCCCCAGGATGTTGACCAGATCAAATGAAAATGTTTCTCCGTCTCACAGAGCTGCTGACACATATTTATATATGTCTACTGGCGAGTCACCAAGGAAGGAAGGAAGGAGATCATGGATTTGACTCATTTCTTCAAGGAGAGGAGCAAGGCAGAATATTCCACTGCTTACAATGCTTTTCGAATGTTTCTATGGAAGCTACGGTCTCATGATCTACATTTCACTAACCATTACCATGTCAAGTACCATTTTGGTTAAAGGTAGATCTAGATACATGAATGAGGCCTCATGACCTTGAAAAGGTGTACACGACAGAATTGATGAGATTCAGGGGCCTCAACTGAAGACAGTGGAGGCAGTTGACACCTGGAGGGCCTGGGTCAAGCACCTCCAAACACACACAATCAAACACCTCCCAGTTCCTCTCTGACCCATGACACCAAAGTGTCGTCTCCTCTGCATGTGCAAGACAGTCGCACGTCATGTCCTTGACCTCTTTCCGATGCTGCTCTATAAGCAGGGAGGACGAGACAGGCTGGGGGGGAAATGGAGAGTTTCCCCTCCTGGCAGTTGATTGGCTGGATGTTACTACCCAGTCCAGGGTGTTGTGGGGGGGGGGTATGGGGGGGTGTGGATGGAGGGTTACCCAGGGCCAGATAGAGGAGGCAGTGTGCGTCAGCACCGAGTGAGAGATCGAGAACTGAATCTGCTAAGTGTTGCAAAGCGGGTGATGGTGGACCGAGGGAGGGAGGACAGGAGACGAATGGCTAAGTAAACAACCCAAGAGAGAACAAACAGTGTGAGACTATGGCAGGAAACGGAGTCAGATGTGATGATGCTCGAATGGTCATTGTGTCTAAGCAGACAGTGGCACGGCCCAAAACGTCGCCATTGCAAAAATAAACAGGTTGTATGTTATCGCTTTTAAATGACCAGACCAAAGCCACAGGAATAGGAATAATAGATTTCCACTGCGGACGTCGAAAAATGATCTAGCGTGGAATCTTAATTTTTATGTTAGTGAAAGCAAACAGAAGCAGCGCTGTATCAATGCTAGTGCTTAATGTTTCTTCCAGATAGCCTTAGGATGGGGGTGAGTTGAGGGTCACTGGGAATATCTTGTATCTAGGTCCTGTCATGTGAAATGATTGTATTGGCCCTGTTTAGATGGCTGTTTGTTGGAATGGCTAAGGAATAAGTAGTACTTTCAATTGCCTTCCGGACATACAGTAAGTATTCACAGGTAAACCTGAGATACCAGAACAATGGTATCAAAAAATAAACAAACATATGTTAAATCTCTCATTTTCATGTCTGTTTCATAGTTTTTCTCAGTTCTTTTTTCAGTGTCAAAGTCCTTCCACTTCCATTTGTGTGTTTGTGGTTCCTGGACTGCCTGCTTGATCAAACCAACTTCATCTCCTAAATCAATTAGGATCTAGGTCTTTGGCCTAGGATGGAGCTCTACTCTCATTTCACCTGGGTTACATAACTAATCATACCATCATAAGTTGTTCTTGGCATGGAATGGGACACGCCGTATGGCCCAAATGAACATGGTTGAACATCTCGTTCCCATGTCCAGACCCCAAAGAGGAAGCGCTGCATGGTCCGGTCTTGGCATCAGGGGACACCGGCGTCTGTTTTGGCACTGCCGTGATCGCCAGTGCCAGCTGTTTTCATCATCTGGAGAGGATGCTAACGGGGACCGTCTACCTCCTCCAGTCAGAGGGGGAGAAAGCATCCCTCAGATGACAAGCAGGGATGGATAAGCCATCTCTGCTGTCTGCATCCTCCCCCCACCCCCCCTCTCCGCTCTGCTAATCCCCTCCACCGCGACCACTATCTCACCGGGATGATGTACACATTGGGACAGTAGAGATATGGTGGTGGTCTGGTCTGTGGTCTGCAGGGCTGACCCAGTTTCAAAGCTATAGGGCACTGAAGGGGATACAACATCTATCATCTAAATGTGGGACACCCCAACACTACCCTCGGTGGCCGATCCCCAAAAATTTCATTCTCCCACATATCGGAGCCATTTCTTTCCGATAAGAGAATCATAATCTGGAGAGACTGTATACACTGAGGACGTCTAGACCGGAGCTCTGTATTTTACAGGACTGCTAGCTATTCTAATATATATCCCCCTGTTTTCAGTTTCTTGGTATGCATTTAGCTTTTTGATGCAGTCATTTGAGATCCCATTTGTCACCCTAACAGACCACTATTGTTGTGAGGCAACTATGATCTAGATAATTACCAGGATGATGTTATATTAAATTACATTGATTTATGCTTGCAATGAGCTGGTGAATTGCAAACTATAAATTGACTTTATTGAATCTAAACCTCTTTACTTGCTTTTATAGTCCATGTGAGAGCCCATGTGAATGTTATTGTCAAATGAGAGACCACAGGTGCATAATGGCAGCTGTTCCACTGTTTTGATATATTTATAGTATTTATTTAATACTAATTGTTTATAGATTCTGTTTTTTTGTTTTCAAAGTCTGCCTCATAAAGTGTGGAATTATATATGAATAAGAAATCTTCTGCATAATTTAAAGTCTACATTTGAAGGCTGAAATACTTGATTTCCCAAAAGGATGGAATCGGCGGTTATAGCCCAGAGGGCAGACCAAGCTAGATATTCACTTTTGGTTTAGCAAATTCCATTAAAATTGCGCACCTCAACCAATCACGTTTAGTCTAGTTTACCAGGGACTGCACTGCCATAAATGCTATAGCAGCAACCACCAGTTTTATACTAAATCCCAAGGGATTTGGAGAACTATAATGTCAATATGTCAACTCCATAAACGAAAAGCATGTTGTTTGCCCAATGACAATGTTATGGTCACACTATAATGAAAGTTTTCTAGGAACTACAGAAAATTCAACTTTAACCTCTCAGAAATTGATCTATGATTTTCAGATGTCTCGCAGTTCTGTCTTTTCAATGTCATCAGAGGGTCGTCAATAGACTTCGCTGGGCTCTTGTTAGAAATTATAATTATTTGCCAATCAAAGCAGTAGACAATGTGCTTCCCTCTAGTGGTCAGAAAAGAAAGATAACGGAGAATAGAAGCAAATACAATTACCTGAAAGAGACCACATAGTGTGACCTATTTGTGCGTTTGAAAGTATTTTAATAGATACATATTGGTTGCATAGTAATTTAAACGCAGCCATTTGATATGTAGAGTAAAAATGTTCTACGTGTACAATCTCTAAAATATGTTGCTTTGCTGCCACCTCCTGACACTTTTAGGGACTTATTATTATTTTTTCTCCTACTCGCCAATAACTCTATATATAATAATACCACTCAACACTCAATACCTATATTCCAAATAAAGCAATTGGTTGTTTGCTGTAAGTTAGATTTAAACGTTTTGCATGCTATAATTGTAGCCTATCTGACCCAGTAAAGCACTATGAAGTGCAAATAAATATGCTATTGTTAATGTCCATGTGCTATAGGTGACCGGTTGTGATGCAAACAATGAAGTGCAGATAAGTGCTGTCTCTATACCTGGAATTAGATCATTACAGTTAGTTAGAATTAATTCCAAATTACATTAAATTCTAAAACAATGCATTCAAATGAATTAAATATTGGGCAAGATCTGCTAATTGATGTATTGAATACGTCCATATTCCAACCCCACCATTTAATATGAAAGGTTGGGACATTATCGAATTCAAGTGTATGAGGCAGGTATAAAAATATATAGAGAAATATAAAAATATATATATGAACATTCATTGACACTGGAATGATCTATTATTGAATTAATTATAGTTGAAAATAATGGTCAAATCAACAGGAGGTAATGGCTGTCATCACGCATTGTGTTGGATTGATGTCGTCTTTGACAGACCAAAGATGGAGTCAGCTCATCTGATTGGCTTTTCTCTACCCTAGAGTCCCACGTGACGCGATTATGATCCATGAAGGATAGGAGATCCTTTGATGCTTTCTGCTTGAAAGACATCATTATTGCCCAAGGGGAAAAACGATTTGTAAAATAATCCGACATTATGCCTAACAGGTTGAAAGCCTGTTTAACTGATCGGGAAATATAGCACATGAACAAACATGGTACGTTATGACCATAGCCTGTCTTTCTCCAAATAATAAAAATCGCGCAGTGCCGTGCGCTGTCAAAACCCGGGTACGGGGTGGCATGTCTCGGGTTGCGGCCTGGATGGTTCACGAATACATATTTTATTATGTTGTGCTCCAAAGCCCCGTCTCATATACCCATATATATGTTCTGGTGTGCATGACGCACGAAATACCGTGCTGATGTGCAGCATATATCTCACAGCACGTCGAATTCCCCTCTACCAACATCCATTGCCCACCGAAGCCATGTTAAGGGGGCGTTTTCATGCTTTTCCCTGTAAAGAATTTCCCCCCTTTGCAGCATCAGTAGCACAGCGCCAGCCTGCGTCCAATGTACGGTGGTTCGGCCTGTAGTTTTTTTGGTAACAGGATACGCACAAGGACCAGCAAATAAGGAAAACTACACACAGCCGTTGATCGGGGGATTTTTTTCAAGAGGGAATTGCAGGCCGACATCCAATCGTGTAAAAAGGAGGACAAGACAGGTATAAACTCGGAGTATTTCACGACCGCGCATATCCGGATTCTTGGCTGTCGTGGCGTACCGCATTCGTAAGGAACGCTACTTTCCATGTCTGGTTAGATTACAGCTTAAATACAGCAAAAACAAAATGGTTGCACTTTTACGGAGGATGAAGGTGGTTAAACTAAATGCCACGGCCCCAATGATCGTAACGCCTCTATTACAAAACGATCCGTTTTCCGGGCGAGCGAGTGAGGAAAACATTGAAGTGAGGCCCACTGATAAGAAAGGTGTGCATATTTAATCCTGTATACGCACATCCTATCCTGAAACGCACGTATACAGTATGGCTTTGGCTTTTTCTATGCACGGTTGCACGTCAATTCCCAAATCGAATTGCAGGATATTATAATGATATGTGCAATGCATTTTCTCCTGCAACATATGCTTGTTTTGGATGTTCTTTTCAATGAGAAATTATCATATATCTCGCGCGTCGAAGTGATGTTGCAACGAAGGTACAGTAGGTGGCACGAGCACACCCCCCTTCATCCATTTCACTCGCAGAGCAGTGTCCTTCGCGAGGGACGAGTGAGCAGTGGAGAAACGATTCGACATCTATTCACGTTATTTAAAGTCCCATCATTTGCCCCTGCACGATCACGTCGCCATGCATTCCAGCGTGCGCACAGCGGAGACGTCAAAACCACGGCGGAGCGGGAAGTTGTTGGGGGAGACAAAATAAAGTGGATTATAAATCCATGAGGGGAATACACAAATCCTAGTGCCTGATTAATACGCGCTGGGCAAACCCTTGTTCCCCTGTGCATTGTTGGACCACATATGGTTTGAATAAAAGTGTAGATTATAGCACCTTCAACAGTTGGGACAACGCCCGCATACTTGACAGACCAGCATTCCTCTCTAGTCCACATTTACATAATGATCTGTAAACAACGTAGGTCTACGTTAAAAACATAGACGTTACTCCAACACGATACATCAATAATATTGACATTTTCTGTTCTTTTAATCGCCACAACCAGTGATGTCATGTAAATGGATGTTTTGAAACGTTTTGCCACACTAACCTGTTGATTTGTGACACATGTTCAAACTGTGCGTAATATCGCCGCCAAGAATAGATTCTTGGCATCTCAGGACTGCTCTTTTACTGGAGATCTGGCGAGGGGGAGGAAAACAATCTGTTTACCAGAGCGCGGGGACTGTCTTCAAGACATGAGAAAACACATGTTAGCATTATAAAACGAAATACATTAACCTTAGCACAAAGGCATGAATGTTTTTTTTTAACCTCTTAAAAAGGAGTTGATTAAATATTTAATGAATGATGAATTACAATCTAACGTTAAATGAATAATCAAACGTTAGCTGGTTAACTGACGCCGACCATAACCACCTAATTGACTTGAGCAACAGACGTCTCTTCACTTCCTCCTAGTTAACTTTATTTCCATGTTACCAGCCCTAGCCAGGAGGTCAAGACTTACGTTAACTGTCTGTCTTCACGTCCCCAGCTCTAGACTTCCACCAGCCGCGGCAGGATGTCAGCTCGAGGGGGAAAGAAGAAGGCCACCAAAATGTCCCGCTCGGCCAGGGCGGGGGTCATTTTCCCGGTGGGCCGGATGATGCGTTACCTGCGCACCAGCACGCACAAGTACCGCATCGGTATGGGCGCACCTGTCTACATGGCAGCCGTTATCGAATATCTGGCAGGTGAGACTACCGTGTGAATACTTACGTTTACATAATGTACATAATCAATTTTATGCAATATTTATACAAAATAAAATAAAAATCTTACACCCTGTGCAAGATATGCATATATCTGCCATTATCTTAATCATATTTACTGTGTTTTCCCAGCTGAGATCCTAGAATTGGCTGGGAACGCTGCACGAGACAATAAGAAGGGCAGAATCACCCCGAGGCACATCAAGCTAGCGGTGGCTAATGACGAGGAGCTCAACCAGGTACCCAGTAGATACATATTGGTATTGATACATATTGGTATTGATACAACACTCTAGGGCGGAGGTCTTCAACGTTTTCCAGGACAACTGTGTTACATAATGTAACTGTGTTACATAATAAACCTGGCCAATGATTATGTGTAATGTATCCTAGAGTGCTGTGTGTAGAAGTGTAACAATGGCTTAGCATTGTTATCATACATAATCACAAAGTAAATATTTACATATTTGGAAGAAAAAGTTTTGGGATCAAATCATTTCAGTGACCACCTGCAGTAACCTGTGGAAGATCTCTGGTTTAAGGGATTGCTCAATATCCAATCGCTGTATTCCATCACCCTCTACCTACGATCACCACCACTAAACCCCTCAGTCGGACAAAATGAATTGAAAATATGATATTTGTTTCGGACGGTAATGTGCACTGCGTGGAACACATGCACAACATTCCCTCTACGTCGCAACTGGAAATTTATTCTGTCATGCTCTCCGGAACATTCCCCCCAGGGTGCTCTCAGATTCACATCCTCCTCCGATTCAGTCGGAAAAGCGCTCCTTGCCAAGCCCTTGGCTTAAACCCGGGCACAATGTTCACAGATATGGATCGCACCACAGCGAGTGTTGGCACAACAAATTTGCTGTGAGGCCTTTGAGACAAGGTTATCGATACGTCGCGGCCACTGTTCAGGCAGCAAGAGCAGTGGGGGTATATAGGAATAAAAACCAACATTGATTTATCATGGACTCAACAATTGAAGGGAGGACTGATAATCATTAAAGGCCGCTTGAGAGAGAGTGAAACTGTTATCCATTCAGAGTGGATATAATTAGACCAAAGCATCATCTGCCAGTGATTTCCCGGGGTGAACATCCTCAGAAACATCGGCCGCTGCCGTTTGCAAATGTGGTACTCGGGGGGGCTGGGAAGCACATCTGTGCAACATAAAAGTGAACGTAAAGGTTCGGAATAGTCAGTCAGGTGGCCCAGGAGTTGCACAGAATAAGACTGAACGGGCTCACCGAACCACAACACCCAGCCTTTGCAGATCTTTTACATGCCAGATTATGTAGCAGTGGTACTCAGAGAGGCAAATCCAATTGTGTGGCCACAATTGGAATTGTGCGTGGGGCCACCCGGGGCCCCATAGATCCAACTCTGTGTTTCCCTTCTTAATAGCACCTCCCATATTACGTTTTCCGATGACCTCTTCACCACGGTTCTCTGGCTCCCTCCAGCTCCTGCGGGGAGTCACCATCTCTAACGGAGGCGTCCTGCCTCGCATCCACCCGGAGCTGCTGTCCAAAAAGAGGGGCAACCGTGTGAAGGTGGACGCCCAGGTGGTGGTGCCGGAGAAGAGAGAGGCGCGCTCCAAGAGCGCAAAGAAGCCCGCCGTCAAGAAGGGCAAGGGGAAACCAGGCCGCAAGCCCAGGGTGAGTTTAACCTCTAGGGGGTCAAAGAGGACCAGGATGAGGGGCTTAACCAAGTAATTAGGATGAGGGGGGGGGAAATCATCTGATCTGACATTTCACTTCACACTTGAGGTTGTGTTAAGATTTTATTTGTATACACAATATTCCCGGTTGCTGATACTTGCCCTTCAACGTTACCCTGTCATCTACCCACCAGAAGCCCATTGATTGATTAGATGCAGAAGTGCTATTAGCACAAATCAAAGTCTATGTAATGACTCCAGAGGTCTGCCATCGGGTCGATCACCCTCTCGCGATTCGACAGAATTGTAGTTGCTCCAAAATACATTAACGAAATTACTGGCTGGTTACCAAATCGAGACACACAGCTGCTTGGTCTCTAGGCCACGGAGACACTCCTAGCTCTGGGGTTCTGGCAAATGTAGTCGGCACTACCACTATACTCCCTGTCCCATGTGTTATATGCACTATAAAATGCAGTACTTCACTCTTTTAATTGAATACGACTTCTGCTTTCACTCAAAGAGCACGGATAACGACAAAGAGGCGGTGCCAAACTCCACGGCAGAGGACGGCCCGGGAGACGGCTTCACCATCCTGTCTGCCAAGAGCCTCTTCCTGGGCCAGAAGGTACCATCCATGACCCCTGTCCCCTTTACTCCTCGTCCACTTCTTTAGGCCACTTCTAACAGACTTTGACTAGGAGCGAGTTGACGTCAGCGTAGCATCTAGCTGTAGCCCTGAAGCATGTACACCAGAAGGTGGGCTAATCAAAACACACTTTGTTGGGAAATACAGGCAAAAAGGGTACTTGCTAATTGGTAATTTACATAGTACTACTCCGTCCACATGGATTCAGTGTTTTTCATTGAAGATGTCTGGACATTTCAGCATTTCACGGCTACTACTACTCTTTGTTCTCCAATGCATATATGAAGAATATCTTACTTCATCGTGGGTTTGCCTCAGACCATGCAAAAACATGTGTTGTGTTGAGCCTGCTTGAGCCTTTGCACACGTAATATCCATAACTTATCTGGCAAAAAAAAACGAGTTGCTATGTTTAACATCATGACGGCATCACCCACGACACCTTGTTGTTCCCCAGCTCTCCCTTACAGAGAGTGAGATCAGCAAGATCGGCTCCATCAAGGTGGAGGGAATCATCAACCCCACCAACGCAGAGATGGACCTGAAAGAAGGAGTGGGTGAGGAGTACTGACTAGATTACAATGCTCATGAATAGTTCAACACATTTATTTAAGGAGACCATAGGGTAGAAATATACTATGAACCCCTTCTTATAGTTACTATTCTAATTTTCTTATGTTTCATGTTTTGTTAGTTATTTATTTTATTTGTATTATTCTTCCATCTAGAGATAAGATATTGATAAAGTACTCCCCACTCATTAATATGAAACTTAGGGGCGGTTGTATTTACACTTTTAAATCCACACGATAAAACCACACTAATAATTATTACATTTATACAGTGCTTTTGAGGACACAAAGGCGTTGGCCATAGTGAGTGTGTGTGGGGGATATTAAACCTGATCCACCTCAGGATAAACCATCCCAGGTGAATTGTCGGTCCAGGCTACAAAAACCTCCTCCACTCACCTGCGGTTCCTCTCCCCCTGAGCAGGTAGCGCCCTGGAGAAGGCTGGGGGTCGGGAGTTCCTGGATGGGGTGAAGGAGCTCCGGAAAGCCCAGGGGCCCCTGGAGGTAGCGTCAGGTGAGGAGATGCGCGTTGAGCTCCCTCAGATGAATGCACTCTGGCTTGAGACAGTTGAAAGGGGTTGAGGAGGAGTTCCACAAAATGTTCAAATTTCTACTAGTTATAACATTAGCAGAAGTTCACCCATGAAATGAATCATAGGTTTAAAAACAAAAAAAAATAAATGAATATATCGGAACACACTACGAATAGTATTTCGCAGGACAAAAGGGATCCTGACCATAAGGTGACATGCAGACCATAAAACCATTAAACCAGTAAAACCTTGACGTTCCCGTGTGTCCTAGTGGCTGTGAGCCAGGCCAGCGGTATGCCCGCCCGCTTCGTCATCCACTGCAACGTCCCCACGTGGGGCACGGACAAGTGTGAGGATCAGCTGGAGAAGACGGTGAAGAACTGCCTCTCCGCAGCCGAAGAGAAGAAACTCAAGTCTGTCGCCTTCCCATCACTGCCCACCGGACGGTGAGTCCACTGGGTCCACACGCGCAAAGTTAAAGAGTCCCATGGAACCAAAAGTGTATTTTAGCTGTAACACTTTTAACACGTCAATCCTCCAGCATCAGCATGTTGGTATGCTGTGAGGCAATTTTTTACCATCAAAATAAGAAGTATAGAAGGGTAAATGTGTCTTGGTTGCCTCAATAAGGTTTTAGGAGTTTCTGCCCCTACTTTAAAAGACCCAACATTGCAGGTTGGGACTGCAGAATGGTGACTTTAAAGATGTGTACAATTAATCAGCCTAAACCTTGATACTAAAGGACCGCTTCTCTGCCCACAGGAACGGATTCCCCAAGCAAACGGCGGCCCAGCTCATCCTGAAAGCCATCTCCAACCATTTTGTGTCGTCCAGTTCGTCCTCCCTGAAAAACATTTACTTTGTTCTGTTCGACAGCGAGAGCATTGGGATTTACCTTCAGGAAATGGCCAAGTTGGACGCCAAGTGAGGACCAAGCCGAAAGATTGCGCTCGTTTTTTTTCGACAGAGGGAAGATGTGTTTTTTTTTTTCTTACTGTTGTAGTCGTATTTTAAGATTGTTCCGGGAGGGGGATGGGTGTATTTTTCTTTTTTTCTTTTTTAACGGGGGTAGACATGTGGGGAGCAAATAGGCTTGATGAGGACTCTGCCTCAGTAGGTGTTAACAAGAAGAAAAAAAAAAAGTTTGTGAGTGGAATATTGTCCGCATTTGTTTTCCTGTCGTTTTTTCAATCTTTATAGACTAGATAATTTTATCTGTAAACTTTATCATGGCACCCCCTCATTTAACTGACGTTTTTACATTCCATGTACGAAGACATTGGCAATGGTCTTTTTCCCCCCCTTGGACAATTCTCTGTAGTTTCTGATACAGTTAGTTTAATACGAAAAAAAATAAAAGATTGTGTTTCTCATTCTGCTTTAAATAAAAATCCAGATGTTTTACACCAGAGCTCCGGCGCAGATGTAGACAAGTTGTCTAAATAATTAGATAGCATTTAGATCAAGAGCTCAATTGACTGCAGTATCTCAAGAGCTAAACAAGACGATGTGTCAGCAATGAACATTAACGGAACAGACACAACCACGAGGCGAAGCATTGTCTTAACATATTTATTACATTGTAAAAAGTACATTAGCTCTCATTTATTTATATATATATATGTATAGTTATATACACATAGTCATGTCATGTCCTGTTTCCACGCAATGATGGGCTCCTCAGATAACCAGAAATACCGAATGACCAATGAAGCCAGTGGAAGAATTGCGTTGGGTTGTCTCTCCTGATGTAAGGCATGTTTACAATCCTAGTGTTACCTGACCAAAACACATACGCGGCTGTCAGCTGCGCTTCACAACGGATGTACTCTCGCATTAGAAAAAATATTCCTGAATAAACCAAAAGGTGAGTGGACTTGCCTTTCAGCCGAGAAGCTACAGCCCCTTAGGAGTTCCAACCACATCCATACCGTAATGAGATCAATGTTCAATAAGTACGATTTAATTTCATACTAAAATAAAATCACGAAACCACTGCCGAGTGGTTACCACGGAAACGTTTGCATCTACTTTGGTAATGTTTCAGTGTCATTTTCGATGCGTCAGAAATAAAGAATTTACACCATAATTTCTCTCCCATCCAAGGTTTAAGAAGAACTGGTCTCGTTTACGTCGGGAGCGCGTTCAGTGTATGGATGTGGTTAAAACCACTGAACTCAGCCAAGGTGTGAGGGTGTCTATTTGGGGAGTTCCCACCCTTTCACTCAAGAGTACGTTCTCAGGCCTGCTACCCTTGCTGTAAAGAAGGCATCGACATGCAGAGAGTACCTTAGTAGTGCGCTAGTGAGGCGGAGAGCGCTCTATATCCAACCAATGCCTTCTTCTCCAGTCCATGTCAGTATACAAGGCTGTTTACCATCTACGGGGACGAGACCAACACAACAGTTATGATGAACAAGACTAAATAAACTCAGACTGTACCCTTTAAATAATCTCTTTGTTTTACCTTTAAAAATCTATTTGAATCAAGCCGATGTGGTGCTCACATCACACGCACATACACACACACACACACACATACATACATACATACGTGCATGCACACAGAGACGTACATTTTCCCCATATAATGTAGGCTCAATCGATCCACCACCCTGCACGTCTACACTTAGGAATGTTTTTAAAGGCTTTCAGATCCGTCTTCCATGGTCGTGGAACGTGGCGTTGGTCCAACCGGATGGTAAGGTGCCCTAAGTGTACGTCCTGCTCCTCCTCCTGGTTTGTTTGTTCTTAAGCATTTTTTATTTCTGAGTTATAATTAAAAACCACGACAGGCTGTAAAACTTTTACCCCCC
>JAOPUA010000044.1:11608776-11625577 GCA_027122455.1 Trisopterus luscus
ACGGAGTGCAAACGGGACAATGCGTCCGGCTTGGTGTTGCGGGAACCTGGGCGATAGGAAAGGGAGAATTTAAAGCGGCCAAAAAATAGCGCCCACCTTGCCTGGCCGGAGTTGAGACGTTTTGCAGATTGAATATAACTTAGATTCTTGTGGTCCGTCCACACGACGAACGGCAGTTCCGCCCCCTCCAGCCAGTGACGCCACTCCTCAAACGCGAGCTTGACGGCGAGGAGCTCCCGATTTCCCACGTCGTAGTTCCGCTCTGGGGAAGAAAGCCCTCGAGAGAGGAAAGCACAAGGGTGAAGCTTACCGTCCGAGGCTGAGCGTTGGGACAGTACAGCTCCAACCCCAGTGTCCAATGCGTCGACCTCCACCACGAATTGCAGCTTGCCATCGGGCTGCGTGAGAACCGGAGCGGAGACGAAGCGTCGCTTCAACAACTCGAAGGCCGCAGCGGCCTCTGAGGTCCATCTGAAGGTCACCTTGACGGAGATCAGCGCTGTGAGGGGCGCGGTGATGTGGCTGAAGTTCCTAATGAACCTTCTGTAGAAGTTTGCAAACCCCAGAAAGCATTGAAGCTGCTTGCGATTGGTGGGAGTAGGCCAATCAGCTACAGCAGTTACCTTCCCTGGATCCATCTCCAGCCTCCCCTGGCCGATAATGAATCCCAGGAAGGTCACCGATGGCACATGGAATTCGCATTTCTCTGCCTTGACAAATAGTCGATTCTCGAAGAGACGCTGCAGTACTTGGCGGACATGCAGCTTGTGTTCTGCGAGGGACCGGGAGAAAAATCAGGATATCATCAATGTACACGAACACAAACTGATGGAGCATGTCTCTCAATACGTCATTGACCAGGGTCTGAAATACTGCAGGGGCATTTGTAAGTCCAAAAGGCATCACCAGGTACTCAAAATGACCTAATGGGGTAGTGAAGCCTGTCTTCCACTCGTCCCCTTCTCGGATGCGGACCAAGTGGCAGGCGTTACGGAGGTCCAGCTTGGTAAAAACTGTAGCTCCCCGCAGAGGAACAAAGGCATAGTCTATGAGGGGCAACGAGTACTTGTTCTTAATCGTAATGTCGTTGAGTCCCCTATAATCAATGCAGGGGCGAAGGGACTTGTCCTTCTTGGAAACAAAAAAAAACCCTGCTCCTACCGGTGAAGATGAGGGACGAATAATCCCCGCGGCAAGAGAGTCCCAGATATACTTCTCCATGGCCTCTCGTTCTGGAAGTGAGAGGTTAAACAGGCCGCTGCTAGGGAGAGGGGAACCAGGAAGTAAATCAATGGCACAATCATAAGGGCGATGTGGTGGCAGAGATAGTGCGTGTTGTTTACTGAATACAGGTCCTAAATCATGATAGTCCAGGGGCACCAACGTGAGGTCCGGGGACTCCGGAACCGTCGGTGGGGCGACTGCCGTAGGTGCTGAGGCGGAGTGTAAACAGTTCAATAGGCAATGGGTACTCCAAGCAGTGATCTTACCAGAGGCCCACTCCCAACTGGGGTTATGAAGACGAAGCCAGGGATGGCCCAGAACCACAGGAGTCTGGGGTGAGTCGATGAGGTGAAACGAAATCTTTTCCTGATGGTTACTGGAAAGCAGCAAGGACATGGGAGCGGTCTTATGTTCAATCCTGTCCAGGTGCAATCCGTTGAGCGCACTCACCTCCATAGACACGTCGAGTGGGATCTGCGTCTCCTCCCAGCTGTCGAGCCACCTTTCGGTCCAAAAACCTCTCGTCTGCTCCGGAATCGACGAGGGCGGAGAGGGGCAAGGAGCGGTTCTGCCACGACAGAGTGACCTTGAGCAGAGTACGGGAGTTAGAATAATTAGGGACACAACTCGATCGATAAACTCCCATTACGACCAAGCCGGACCGTTTCCCGGGCGCCGGGGACAGTGAAGGAGGATATGGCCCGTCCTCCCACAATACATGCAAGCGCCCGTCCGTCGCCGCTGGTCGCGTTCCTCTAAGGTTAGGTGAATGCGCCCCAGCTGCATGGGCTCTGGCTCAGGAAGGCTCGGAGGTTCACGAAAGGCCTCGGTAATCCGCGGCGGAGGTCTCACTGTCGTGTGCTGGGAAGGAAAAGATGACGGGGTCCGGACGACACTCTCCCTCCTTCGCTCCCGAATGCGGTTGTCCAATTGCATGGCGAGAGTAATGAGTGCCTCTAAGTCGGACGGCTCGTCCCGCAAAGCAATCTCATCCCGTAGATGATCAGCCAGGGAGTGCTGAAAAACGTCTCTAAGAGCGTTGTCACGCCAGCCGCTCTCTGCTGCATAGATACGGAAGTAAATCACAAGCTCTGCCACGCTACAACTGCCCTGGCGTAAATCCAAAAGTCTCTGGGCAGCCTCTCGCCCCCGAACTGGATGATCGAACGTCCGTCGCAGCGCCGTAGTAAAAGCTAAATAGTTTGAGGCCTCGGGACCCCCGCGGTCCATCTCAGCCGAAGCCCAGGTAAGCGCCACCCCCCTAAGGCAGGCGACGAGGTAGGCGATGCGGGAGGTCTCGGTGGCGTAGGTGAGCGGATGCTGCTGGAAAACTCCTCCTACCTGGAGAAGGAATCCATGACAGGCTCCTGGATCACCCCCATATGGTGCCGGGGTTGGGATGTAGGGCTCCCGACGAACGATAGGGACCGTAGCGGGGGGATCCGCGGACGAACCAGGGGAAGGAATCGGGAGTGTCAGCCGGGACTCGAGGGACGACAATGTCGTAGCAAACCGGGCTAAGCATGCGGAAGCCTCCCTCAGGTTCCGGGAATGTTCTACCCCGAGGGCGCCTTGGCGGCGTACCTCCTGGTTTAAATTCGTTAAGCGAGTGGCCAAGGAATCGGCTGCGTCATTTGTGTCGGCTGGGTCCATCTTTTGGCCAGATTGTACTGTTACGGCTCAAGACGGGGTGAACCCAAACGCACGGCACAAATGACGACAGGACGAGGTTGGTGGCAATTAAACAGTTTATTGCTACACAGAGCTAAGGAGAAAGTTCGTGGGTCGGGTAGATTGCCGGGCAGATAGTCACCCTCGACGGTTCGGAGGAACTGGTATTCCGGCAGGGGAGAGGAGTCGAAATGGTGGACGTGATAACGATGACTGAGGAGGGAAACAACAGGATCAGGAATGGCGACTCGAACGAGAATAACTAGAAAGGGCTAGATAGGTCGGAGGATAACTTAACCAAGTAAGTATAACTGACGATCTGGCGACGAGTGGTTGAATGACTGGGGAAGATATACAGGTGGCGTGATTGGTGATGATGGTCAGGTGCGGGTGATCACCGTGGCTGGGTTGGGGAGTTCGGCAGGCCACGCCCCCGTACATGAAACAGAACATGACAGAGACAGACAAGACTAACAGAGAAAACTAGTGGCAGCTAGGATCCGGTGGGAGAGACCGTGACACATATGTGCCGGGGATAGAGAATGAGAATAAAGATGGAGGGATTGTGGACAGTTTGTTGAGAGAGTGGTCAGAGAAGGGAGAGCGCTTAAGAGAAGAGATTTGATAACATATTATCTCAGTCACAGTGACCTGTAACCACGCTGAACTGGGTCTCCGCAGCACAGAAGAACCAGCACTTAACCACATGGAGCTGGTTTGACTGAAGAAAAGATACACTAAGATGGTACTAATCCCAGATGTGAAATTCATGTTCACTTGAATGAGGCTTGCTCTTCATTTATACCACAACAGTGCTAATCTCTGGAGGTTGGAATGTGTTTGAGTTCTTCGCGTGGAAAGTCATGTTGTAGCATACTTAGAGATCATTACATAATGCTCTTGATTAGGCAGCCAATCTCACACATTCCTCAGCTAATAATGTCCTCATCATCCTGCTCTTTTCAACACAACGCATCAAAGTAGAAATACGTCTAAATCTTTGCGGTTCAGCTGACATCGTCCGCTGGCGTCCCGGCTGGCAACGGTCAGTGGAGCATGTGGGGGCCAGACTTGGGGAAGGGAAGGGCCCACCACGTCACCACGGGCCTTGAGTGGATCAACGGGCCCCTGAGGGAGTTGCTCAAGGGCTGCGACCCCTGCGACCAGACGGAGGTCGATAACATACTCAGGTACGACTATTTAACCTTATCCTATAATATCAAGGTAAACACAACACACTATTTATACATAAAATACATTCAGGAATGTCTTGTCATATGGGGAATTAAATATTTCAGATGTTGTTTTTGAGCGATAGCCAGTCCTCTTCCAAGGAAAGGAGATTAAGTTGAAGCATGTCCATGTGAGCCCCCACCAGCCGGTTGGTGGAGGGTCTGATCATATAAAAAATTTTTATGAACCTTGCAGACACAAAACTTCAATGTCAGTTTGACAAGGAGCTCATTCAAAATGGCGACATACCAGAACAACAATAAAAACATCTTCCTTTATGGCAGCTAACAATGACCACATTATTAGGACGGTCTGTGTTTAACCATATGGGGAACACCATATGAAAGCACACAGCGATTCAAATAGCAGGACAACATTACCGGTACAATGCAAGTATTGCTGGAGGACACTATCTAAGGTGTGCTGTGCTCCGAGCAGGCATTCACTCAATAAACACAGAGATGTTTGAATTCACAACCACATGTTCCCACAAAAGAGCCCCTATCCTCCCCCACCCACCCACACGAACCATACTGTTGCCACTGTGCCACGCACTCACATACAATTGGGTCAGGCGCCAGCGTTGACCTTCCCTAACAGGGTCAGGTGGACGTCAAGCCGTGTGTTTTTGTTTGTCATGTGTCACATCCCATCACCATCGTCATATCATGGTGATGCGCCCGGGTCTCTGCGATTGGCTGGCAGTATGATCCGCTGGGGTACAATACCGTTCTGTTCTCAGCCGTGGGGGAGGGTTTATCTGTTCCTTAGCCTGGTAGTGTGTTTTAGATCATGAACGACACATTAGCTCAGGATAAATGCTGTCAAACACAATGACACCAACAGGCACACGGGCATAAAGGCCCAAGAGAAAAACAACAGATGGAAGACTTCAGAGACGCCTGGTCCATGAGGCTTTTGTTTGCTGGATCAACACTGAATGTCTGAGCCATAGACTGTTAGGTCTCTTTACAATTGTTTAGACTATTGAAAATTGCAGGTGTGAGAATTAATCCCATGAGTTAGCCTTTTGCGTGTTTACCATAAGGCTAGTTAAAGTATGTGCTTGTAGATCCTGAGTGGAAACTTGTAACTGATCTAGTGAGTGCCGTGTAACCATCGGACATCTTATTACTGCAGTGATTTGATAAGGAACCTACTTTATAGAAAAGCACTTGAGGACACCCCTTGACACTCCAGCTAATCTGAAGATCAGAGGGCTCTTTGAAAGTCAAGGTCAAACTGTTCTCTGAAGATCAAAAGGCTCTTTGAAGGTCAAGGTCAAACAGTTATCTGAAGATCAAAGGGCTATTTGAAGGTCAAGGTTAAACCGTTCTCTGAAGATCAAAGGGCTTTTTGAAGGTCAAGGTCAAACACTTCTTTGAAGATCAAAGGGCTCTTTGAAGGTCAATGTCAAACAGTTTTCTGAAGATCAAAGGGCTCTTTGAAGGTCAAGGTCAAACAGTTCTTTGAAGATCAAAGGGTTCTTCTACATGCGTTTGTGGGGTTCCCCAAAGTCAATGTGCTTTGCGTGTTTCGGACAGTGACTTCTTCTCAGCACGTCACCAGGAGGACAAGGAGACCAGGAGGTTGCAGGAGGAGCAGAACAAGGAGGCTGAGCAGGAGGCTCCTCCACCACCACCACCACCTGTCTCCAGCAAAGGCAAGAAGGCTGGGGAGACAGGTAGCACCACCCATCATACTTACACCACACTGTTCATTGAGGTCCACACCAGTGATATATATGATATATTGATATATATGCAACAATGTTGTTCCAGCTACAAAGGGCGCCAGTGTAGAGAAGCTCCCTCCCTGCGTGCCGCCAGAGGCGGAGGTCCCTGGAAGCCTGGCCGTGGGTGCCGTGTCCCTGGCCGTGGCTAAAAGTGGTGCACTGATACGGGATGTCCCGCTCTACAAACACATCTTCGCACTGAGCAGTCAGGTGGGTCAGAGAGGCCCTGAGCAGTACTGTTCATGTGTTCGATCCCCCAGTTAACACTTCACTGTTCAGTCATTAAGCAGGTATTTCATTAAGGAGCAGGTCATTGGGGCATCATGATTACAACCATGGGGGATCCAAACGGCTAGGAGTTAGACACCCTAGCCCAGGTGTCGGCAACCATTACCATCAAAAGAGCCATTTCTGGTTATCCCACAAATCCCCCAATATTTGACCCCTAAAATATAACGATAACACGGATAACACAGCATCTCACGTTTTATATATAGTTCTACAACATATAAAACAACCAATGGCCTATAGTTTGTTGCACTTATGAAATGTGTGGCTGTAGGACATGAAGTTTATTTTAGTTAGAAAACAAGTGATTAAAAGCTACTTGGAGCAACTGCAGAGGGGTAGAAGAGCCTCATTCGGCACCAGAGCCGCGGTTTGCTGACCCCTGCCCTAACCATTGCACCTTTAACACCAGCGAGACACACACAGGCACAGAACAAATACATGACGCACACGCACAGAAAAAGTAAGCGGGACAGGCTGAATGTAGTGAACGACGCTGTGTGCCTTTTTAACAGAGTGAGTTCCGGGTACCAGTGCCCTTGGTTACGTTGCTGAGCTGCGGTAAATCCTCTCCAGGCAAACTGAACTTGTTGGAGGAAGTCATCCTCATCCCCAGACCAGGACAACGCGTCAAACAAGTACCCCGGCATCTGTCACTTTTCTTCCTCTTCACCCATAGCGTCTGTCGCCATACATGAATGTTCTGCCAAGTTCAATATCACGCCTTGCAATCCTACTACAGCACATATCCTCCATTTGTGGTTGCCATGGTGCATTGGGTTTTGATGCAATTTCAAAATGTTTACCACCAAGGTTAACACTGAAGTCATCCCTACGGGGACGACGCAGCAAACGTAAAACAATGACTAGCTGTCGATTGGCTCATATAAGTGGCAAGTGAATAGTTGGAGCAAAACCATTGGCAGAAGTTCCATGTTGCTATGCTATGTTAGTTGTTGATTGTAGTCTTCACGTGAAACTCATTGAATGTCTCATTAAACAGGTGATCTCCACGGCCCTCCAGATCCACAAAGAGTTGATGAGAATAATGAATAGCAGTACGTCAAAAGCTGGGGTGAGGGTCATCTGCCAACGCTTTCGCTGGCACAGGACGGGGAAGCACCAATGAGCAGTTCGGTGTTGGAATGAATTCAGTTGGGTTCTCTGAGAATATTTGGGGGAACCTCCATCCTGAAGTCGACCACTTTTTTCTGGGTTCTCAAAGAACGCTGGGGGGAACCTCTATCCGGCATTCGACCGCTTTCAGTTGTTCTCGAGAACCCAGCTGAATGCAGTCGGCTTCTGTATGGAGGCTACAAAAAAAAGCACTGAGGTGGGCAAGGGTGTTAAACATGTGCATCGCTCAACAACTTCAAATCCTCTCGAAAGCCTAATCAGATGCAAGGTCAGAGACCATAGATGAGACCATAGAAACTTGCAGAGTACACCTCAGCTCACCGTTAGTGAATAGTGTTCCTTAGACCTTCTCCTCCTCATTCTTTCCTCTACTCCAGCAGTTTAAAGAGTGGTGAAGAAGAACGCCGCTCACTCAGTCTTAATAACCTCGGCAGAGACAGCAAGCTCCCCTCTCCATCCAAAGCCACACGTGGTTATCTTTCATGGGAATTATTAGCTCTCAGACATATACACGCTCACAGACGGAGGCCTTTTCTACCTATACATCCTCAACGCAGCGGTAAAGTTGTGGAGGATGAGCGGTGACATTGGGAGAGTTTATATATATCCAACCTTTTATTCCCCAGCAACCCACGCAGGTAGGCCAACCGAGCGGGGTGGGCGCACCGGTACTGGTTTGCGAGCGGCCAGAGCAGGCCCTGGATCTTGTGGCGGAGGCGTGCCGCAGCCTTGGGTTGATGCTGGGCGTAGAGATCCGTCTAGCGTTGAACTGCGCGGCTCATCGGCTCATGGACTACGTAAGATCAACGCGCTGAAATCTTGATTAAATATCTCATATCTCTCGACATATGATATATGTCGATATATGATATATGTCACACTATGGCATGTTTTCTAGAAAAAGGCACCTCATGGGGAAGCCTTCTTTGTATACTTCTGTGTGTTTGATTTAATCCTTAGCATGCGTAACTGTTTGAAGTGAAACTTGAAAATGAAAATGTGATAATTTTTTCGGGAGGAATCTAGGCCTTTAATATGAAAATGTAAAATATCAAAAGTGAACATTAATTAATGTCAAGTAAAGCAGCGGTAAGGGTTTGGAGGAATAGAAAAAATCTAATTTAGATATTTTTGACCCGATTCCTTGACCTTGATCTTGATCACGACAATATCATAGGGATCTATTGGTGCTTGTATCCATCAGGAACTTTTATTTTATAGTTGTTACGAACACGCAGAGACTCACGTCCTGTTCCTGCTCCTTTCAGTCCAGAGGGAAGTACGAGGTGATCACCGGGAGCCTCAAGTCTCCAGATGAGCTGGTGGATATGTACCAGGCTCTGCTCCTCAAATACCCTGCCGTGGCGGCCCTCATCCAGCCTCTCAGGAAGGAGGTACCCCCTCGTCCATCACCAATGCTTCTGGCCCACTGTGTCTTGTTGATAGAGTTTCTTCCTGAGACCTGAAACAGCATGAAACAGAAGGTGTTTTAAGCCAGAGAATAACCAAATATATATCAAAGGGGAGAGGAGAGGGAGCCGGACAGAGCTGGTGGAAGAGGGTAGAGGAGATGTAATGTAAATATCATCATGTTCCCATGGTTTGACTATTACATAATATAAACCCATCAAGTGATATTGTCTGCTTTCTATTTCCACCAGATCTTAACATAATGTGTGTGTGTGTATTTTCTCTCTGATCAGGATGTGGACCAATGGGAGAGGCTGTTCTCTGTTATTGGAGCGTCCTGCTCCCTGCTCTGTGACATGAGTGGTTTGCCAGCCTCGCAAGCCCCGCCCCCTCTCCTTCCAGGGGTGAAAGGTCAAGTCCTGCAGCAGGTGAATGGGACCAAAGTGAGCGACCTCATTCGCATCATGACAGAAAACCCTGGTAGGTGCTTAGTGTGTGCTTAGTGTGCTTAGTGTGCTTAGTGTGTGTGTAGTGCAGTGTGTGTGTTGTCTGGGATCATAACAACATGAAACATGGAAAAAAAACCATGTAGAGCTATGCACAATAGAACACAACACGTTTAGTATCTGCCTCCACATTTGAAATCAAAATCCTTTTGGGTTCGTATGCGTGTTACACAACTACTTACACACAATAGATGTGTGTTTGTGTCATTGTGTGTGTATTAGTGTGTAATTGTATGTGTGTGTGTGTGTGTGTCGGAGTATTTGTTTGTATGCATGTTTGTTCCTGTTTGTGTACATGTGTGTATATGTTTATGTGACTGTGTCCATGCTCAAGGGACTCAGTCAGCGACAGTGTGAGTTGGACTCCATAATTCCTTAATGTGACGCATGTTTTATTCATAGCTTGTGCTGTGCTGTCAATAGGCTGTTGTGTTACTGAGCTGTAAGGTCTTGGTGAGTTGGTAGAAAACACTGGGCTGCATCAACACTGTTTAGTACTCAGGTCGTTCACAAATAATATATAGAGTATTCCAAAAAGTGTTTGACATATTTTACAAACCGTAGTGGTACGGAAAGCCGTGGTATTGGTTGAAGAGATGGTGCTTGTGTGTGTGTGCGTGCGTGTGTGTGCGTGTCTACCAGATGCAGTGATCCTGTCGAGCTCACAAAGCGAGCCGTGCGGCGAGGACTGTCTCTCAGACCTCGTGAGTCCCTGTCTCCTAGTCCTGTCCCGTTGTTTCAGCCGTCCTCTCCTCTTCCTCATCGTCCTGTCGTTTCCTTTCCTCTCCTTGTCCTCCTGGTCCTGTCCTGTTTCCTTGCCTCTCCTCCTCGCCCTGTCCTCTTTCCTCTCCTCGTCCTCATAGCCCTGTCCTGTTTCCTTGCTTCTCCTCATCCTCCTGTTCCATACATACAGAAAATACATTGGGTTCAACGGTTGAGTGGCTTGGTACTCACTTCCTGTGCTGAGTGTGTGATGTCACCAACCTATGTGTTGTGCTTCCTTCCTGTTGAGGCGGTGGGCCTGGGCGTGGCCTACGTCAGGCTGGGAGGTCTGCTGGGTGGGCGGCGGCTCGCTAAATACAACCGCCTGATTGCCATAGAAGAAGAGCTTGCACAGCAGGGAATCCTGGGTAGGGGCCCACTCACTCACTGCCCGCACCTCCCCATCCTCCCCCCTCCCTGCTTCCCCCTTGTGTTTCCCCATTTGAGCGTTGACATATAAAAGGGGGCTAGACAAAGATAGATAGATGGAGAGGGAGAGATAGAGGGAAACGAGAGATGGGAGACAGAGGGGGGAGGGAAAGAGGGAGAATGAGAGAAGGAAGGAGGCAAGAGAAAAAGAGAAATCCACACACACACAGAGCGAGTGAGCGAGCGAGAGAGAGAGTTTTGGGGGTAAAAGACTGTCTAGGGAGGGCACATCTCTCTGTTGGAACGTGAAAAGAAACTGTGTCATCTATCATAGAAAACCGTGTGTGTGTGTGTCTGTGTCTGTGTGTGTGTGTGTGTGTCTGTGTCTGTGTCTGTGTCTGTGTGTGTGTGTGTGTGTGTGTGTGTGTGTGTGTGTGAATGGACCAGGGTGAAATACCTTGGATCTGTTAATTGGCCAACTAATTATAAACAGACACACACACACAAACAGAGATTCATGGCCTTTGGACCGTCTCTGAATGGGGAGTTCATCTTTGTGGGACAATCAGCCGGCAGCTGAATAAGTTTTGTGAAAAGTTCTCATTCTCTATTTATTGATTTGTTTGTGGGTTGTATTTAGTCGGGAGAGGGGGAGGGGGAAGCATTCTCAGTACAGATCAGTACTTCAGATGGTGCTGGAGTACAGAGACAGACTGGAAGAGGGGAGACTGAGAGAGAGAGGGGAGAGGAGAGGGAGCCGGACAGAGCTGGTGGAAGAGGGTAGAGGAGACAGCGTTGAGCCAGACGGAGGTGGGGGTAGAGGGGACTGGAGAGACCTGAAGAGACCCAGAGAGAGCTGGTGGAAGAGGGTAGAGGAGAGACCCAGAGAGAGGTGGTAGAGGGGAGACCCAGAGAGAGGTGAGAGTAGAGGGGAGACCCAGAGAGAGGTGGGAGTAGAGGGGAGACCCAGAGAGAGGTGGTAGAGGAGGGGGGAGAGAGCCTGGAGGGGGGGGGGTTGATGAGACTCTAGCCATTCCCTCAACCCCTCAGGCAGCAGCCCTGGTCTCAGTGCAGCCATCTCTGTCCCTCATCTCCCCATCACTTGTATGCTGTAATAATGTTTGTTCATCCATTAAACCTTCCGTATTTGTCTGTTGTCTGCAGTGGCCCGGACCACGCTCACTGCTCCCCTGTGTGTGGGAGATACCCTGGCAGACGCAGTCATCAGTGAGGAGGTTTAACAAGGACAGGTCCTCTCCTTTCATGTGTTTGCCCAAAAGACATTACACCAGATTCGTATTAAAATGAACCATTTCTCAATACATGTGATTATTTGTTTTGTGCAAGGAAAATACCATAGTTATGCAGTTAAGTGCAAGTGTAGGTCAAGCGCTCCTTTTAGAAATGCGAGTGCTTTTCATTATACGAACAATCTCTTTTTTTTTGGTTGCGACATGCCCTCTCGAGAAATGAATGTATTTTACACTTACAAACACACAACACTCACAACAGCTTTTTCAAAGATTTCCTATGAAATACAAGTGAAGAGCAGCAACTTATGAGTGTGTATTGAACACCTGTGTGCACCTTGGCCTTGTGGAGAGAGACAGAAGACAGACAGACAGAGTCAGAGCGAGACAGACTGACAGAGAGACAGAGACAGAGATGATCGATGCCCCAGCAGGTGCAGAGCCATCGGCTGATGACTGCAGACAATCAAAGGCTCTCCAGGGGGCCAAGCTGGGAGTGCTGAACAAGTGGTCGGCCATTTGTTATCTGCCTTCTTTTTACTACCCCTCTCTCTCCCTTTCTACCCTCCCACTAGCATAACATATACAGTTTTATGAGTATGAAAACATTACTATTAAATATTCACATCATTTGATTAATGATATAATTCAAACCGGATGAAAGCATAATTAGAAAATATATGAATAACTGACTGAAAGTGTTGTGTACAGTGGTGAAATCAAAGTGGATACAAAGTAATACAATTGAACGGGTAAGAACGTGCAAAAATATAAATTGCTTGAAAGTACCCTTGGAAAGTAAGCATTAAAAATAAATATAGTAAGATGGTATGTAAGAAACAAATTGATTGACAGACAATATTTAAATCTTTAACATTGTGACTCATATGTGTGAGCTTTATTGTGAGAAGAGGGAAATGTCCTGGTGTAGACATGTGGACTGAGAAGATAATAGGAGGCCACACCCACACGTATGCACACACACCCCCACACACACACGCTCTCACAAAGACATATGCACATTTGATCTCCCGTTTACACGCATACTCACTCTCTCACACACATTCTTTCCTTTCTCACAGACACACCACACACACCCAATCTCTGTCTTACACATACACGCTCTCTCACACACACACACACACACACACACACATATGCTGACACAGAGCTCTTCAATGTGGCCCAACAAACAGAGGCCGGTCATTGTGTGTGTGTGTGTGTGTGTGTGTGTGTGTGTGTGTGTGTTCCTGGAGGAAGTAATTAAGAGAGAGTGTAGGACTGGAGGAATAAAGGTCCATTCCTCAGCCCTGGGAGCCCTGTGTCTCCCAGAGGAGACACAAGGTGCTCAGCTGTATGGATACAGTGGACTCACTCTCTCTCACACACACGCACACACACACACACACAGAGGCATGCACGTGCACCGAATGAAATGAACGCACGCACACACACACACACACACACACACACACACACACACACACAGAACAATGGTGTGGCCTTACACAGGCAGCCTTCAGTCTGTCAGGGAGGTTGTCCTCTTGTTAGGTCTCTTATTTACTATCTTCCTCTGCCTGTGTGACACTGTAGGCCTTCCTCTGTTATTCCCATAGACAAACCAATACAATGTCCTCTGCGTTTGTTTTCATGCAGATCAGTTGCCGGGAAAACCTGACGAGAGAGCTCATTATTTAACAAGTGACAGTTATATATTTATATGGAACCGCCCAAATGGCTGCAATTAACCTCGTTAGACACACAGGCCTTTCTGCTCTTTTTGATTCACTTTGATCAGCCTGGTTGGATGCTGCGGCTTGACATCAATTGTGTACACGCTATGTGCATGCAAAGACACACACACACACACACACACACACACACACACACACACACACACACACACACAAAGGCAGCATCTTTTTCAGAGCATTTGTGGCCCCCTACCAGGCAATTACTTTGTTTTGAAAATAAAAACGAAACAAGAAAATAGTTCAAATTAAAGTGTTGCACAAACATGCAGAAAAAGAACCCTCTAATTGGCCGGTCCATAAAGACTCCGGAACACTCCACATGGAAAAAACGCCATTGTGGCGGCCCAACAAGGACGCGCGCCGCCAGCAGCTTTAGAAAATAAAAGCGTTTGCCTCGTCGCAAATAATTACATGTTGCACGGCAATCAGTGGCGATCCCATCCCCCCCCTCCCCCCCTTGTCTATACCCACGGCCCTGACGTACGGAATAACGTACCGCTGCCGTAACCTCACTTCCTTAGAGCGTAGGAAACACAATGGTCAAATGGCGCACACACACAGAGTCGGCCAGTATTAGGGGCAGTAAAAAAAGTCGATCACGGTTTCAAATCAACATTGTGTAATCCAGCCTCTGTAATAATACACTGATTACATCCCCTTAGGAAAGCCTAATGAGTATTCCTCAGTAGAAAAAGTCCATAACTTAACAAGGAAACTAGCACGGCTCATCCCCTTGCAGATTTTTGGCTATGTGCCGTCTGCCACCAGAAGGTCTGCTATAGCACAGAAGGGCCGCTGGGTCCCCGAGTAGTGTTCGCACAATACAACAGCCGTACAGCTGAATGATCGCTCATCGACATGGGAGGATATAAGGATATACAGAGAGGCCGATGACATAAATCAATACCGTGGACCCTCTCTTCATCTCGCCAGGTGCTTGATTGTCGAGTAGGGCTTGCTCTCACCACGTTATCTGAGCTCCTCCGGCGTAGGAGTATAGTTACTGCGACATGGGCGGAGAAAAAAAGTAAACTAAACTGAAAGCCAAGCGACAACCATTCATTTGGGAGTCCTGTAAGTCTGCCGAAATCCATTCACAGATGACTGTGCTTTGTCCACCGAGAGGCCTATTGTGGCGGCCTAAGTCTGCCATTAAACACAATTAAAGAGTGTGACTTCCTCTGTAATTGTTGCCGCAGTCAGTCAAGGTGCCGGAAGATGAATTTTCGGACGACAGAGGAGGCGATGCATTGAACAGGGCCAAGTTTAGAGCTCAGAGCTGGGGGAGGCTCGGCAGCGTTGAAGCCCTCACCGGGGCTGGACTCAAGCTCTTTATGTGGCCTGGACTCCAGCTCTTTATCTGGCCTGGAAATTGCAGCTAATTGCTAAATGAACCCTAAAGCCTTAATTAGTGGCGGACACAAAGGGTGATGGACAGAGCCCTCTGCGGATGGCTCTCACGTTTCACTCCCTCACTGAAGCAGCCGTCTGGGAACCGTGGCCAGGTGTCCATGAAAGAGCCAGCCAAACAAAAAGCCCACCATCGTAGCTAACTGACCATGGCGGCCATTGTAAATACATTTGGAGGGCGCTGGTTGATCCCACCGCCCGAACCCCACCTCCCCTCCACCCTCCATCGCCTCATAGTTAAAGACACACCTTTAACGACGGCTTAACCTCGGGGTGACGCGGTCAAATGCCGGTGTGTGTTCTAAAGAGGCCGGTTTAGCTGGTCTAAGCCCCGCTTTGCGCTCTGAAACTCTGGCTAATGTTAAAGCTCTCACTTGCTCATCCACACACACACACACACACACAGACACACACACACACACACACACACACACACACATGCAAAGGAAGCGGCACAGTGGCCAAAACAAAATGGTGGGGGGAATATATTGACCACCATTTTGTGGATTGAGGGGTATTTGGGCAGAGAGTAATTGGGGCGAGAGAGTAATCAGGGGAGAGAGAGGAGGATTTGGGGAGAGAGATTGGGAGGGAAAGAGAGAGGGATTGGGAGAGTGAGAGCGAAAGTAAATTAAGGCGTTAGAGAGAGCAAGAGAGTAATTTGGGGAGAGAGAGAGAGAGAGAGAGAGAGAGACAGGAATGGGGGAGAAAGACAGGAATGGGGGAGAGAGGAGAATTGGCAATGTGCTCTTCAACCTCAACAACAGAATAGGTTGTTTGTAAATGCGACCCAAAACCACACACATGAGATTTGACTTGGCAAAACAAGCAATACATAACACATGTCAAGTTTCTGTCAGCCAAAACTACATGGACGACATTCAATTTATTAACTGCAAAATGTTAACACAGCATTAAAATGCATTTTGATAACATTTCTAGCAATACATGTGCATTTATTTTCACAATCTTCGTTCACTGAATGTATATTATGTTAAGTTTGTTTATTAAAGCAATTTTTATATAGTGGTAGTATATATATATAGTATACAGTATATAGTATACCATGGTGATTGATATCGTTGCAGCTATCACACAGCTTGCATGTTATTTGAATCAATGTCTTTGCGTTGTGTAGTCATGTTATGCGTTATTTTGCATTTACATAAGTCCATTTGTTAATTTTATAAATGTATATTGTATTTTTTTGTATTCTAAGAAAATAATCATGATCAAATAATACCACTGTTTGATGATGTTACAATAAATACGTGGATTTTCAAACGACCCACGGAAGATATATTTTTATTAAAAAATAAAAAAAAATGTTTAAAAGATATGATTAAACATTAGTTTAACCATTTATTTTAAACATACCTTAAAAAACAGTACTTAGATCTATATAAACGATGCATACCCACCATTCATGGGGGCACAGAATGACTTGGGAGTAGGGTACGTCTGATCTCTGAATCAGTGCATTTAGATCTACTAAAATTATCCATTTTGGAGGCTATGGCCAGGCAGGAAGTGATTTAATTAGAAGGTGCCAGACCAGTATAGTGTAATGGATAAGAGCCACATTTTAGTGAATATGCTACATAGTTTCATTTGAACTGAATCTTAGTTCATAGTGTGCCTAACAACGGTGCCTACCCTTTCTTACTGTTTCATCAGCAACAGATTTGTACACATTATTAATTTTGAAGTCTTACGTCTTCATCTCATGGTCAGTCCAGACCATCAAAAAAAATGTAGTTTGTAATGGGATAGCATTTCAGCAGAGAAGCTGAACAGAGGTTTGGATATGGTAAGGTGATTGAACAATAACAAAATGGAAGATGTTGAGAAACTGCAGTTTACCAGAAAAAACCCACAGTCCCTAGCAGGGCCTCTGTCTGGTCTTCTTAGACCTTGACGAAGACGACTACTTCCTAGCATCCAGCCCCCTGCTGGGAGCAGGCGTGTCTGTGGAGACACACACACACACACAGACACACACACACACACACAGACACACACACACACACACACACACACACACACACACAC
>JAOPUA010000044.1:11657095-11670429 GCA_027122455.1 Trisopterus luscus
GGCAATCGAGCAGCGAAAGTAGACCTGAGGGTATCCAGCCCAAACTGCCGAGCGAAATTCAAATTTCCCGGAAGTTCGGGCAGGGTTCACCCAGCCTAAGCAAGGAGGATATTTGACAGAAAAGCTGAACAAAGGGGCAATCTGACAGAGTTTATGCCATTGTTTCAGTTTTTCCTTTTAGGTGCAAGGGATGGCAATTTGCATTATTTTTATACTACTAAACTATATTACTAGTAGACTATATTTTATTACTTTTTATGTATATATCAAAAAAATGGATAAATCCTTAAAGTTGGCAGTAATCCAATAATATTGTTTGTCTTCTTTCACTTAATGTCACAAATTTAAGTCCAAATTACTCAAGATGAGAATAAATACCGCATATGAGGGTTATATACCGAGAATATATACCGAACATGAGGGTTTAAAATATCAGCGAGAAAGGAAAACAAATTTCTTTAGGCTTCAATGAATGACCTTCAGTTGGACTTTGAATGGTATTTTTAACTCATTTCTTGTGTAAAGAGGATGCAGAACTCGTCTTGTGACCAGGGATTGGAGGAGTTAGACTACTTCTCCTTCCTGCTGTGCCCAACAGCTACCTCTTCCCAGGGAGTACTCAGAAGAAATGACGATGTTGCAAGATCATTGTTATATTGCAGAAGAAACCAATTACAAAAATCTGATTTAACTGGGGCCAGTGGTGAATGCCAAAGGTGAATGCTCAGCTTTTCATAAATGTCGCTTTAACTAAAGTGACATTAAGTTGTATCTCACCACAGTCGATTGTTGACGGCTTTAGGGTCCTTCTAAATCAGACTAGTGAAAAATATAAATAAAATGACGATGAAATTACGCAAATATGCAGCATTTTCCAATAAGTATCCAGCCTGTGAAAAATTACTGAAATAATCAAATCCTCAACCTTTAGAGCCTGTAAAGAAGAAAGCCTTATGCTACGTCCTTTAACCAAGATATCTGAGCTCGTAGCGCATACTGCTTTCCAGTTGAATGATGAATATATATAACAGATAGTAGAGCCCGACCGATTCATCTGCCTGCCGATTTAATCGGCCGATTATAGCCTTTTTGAAAATAATCAACATCTGCCAAAAAGTAGCTGATTAATGCTGATTTTTATTTTTTTTTCTCACGTGGATTGCAGCACGACAAGTTTCGCTGAAGTTGAAATATTTGAACTTTGCCGTGACAGTCGCGTGGTGACAGCCAATCAGCGTTCACTGCCTGGGTGAAGTAACGTAAAACAGCCAATCAGCGTACAACCGGCCAGGCCAACAATTCCGTGCACTCTGCAGTGAACTGAGCAACTCGGAGGAGAAAGTGATTGTTGCAGTTTGTGACTCCCGGAGCTTGCTTGCTATATATATATATATATATATATATCGTTATAATATACATTTCTATAGGTATTATTTTCAAATATGTTGTGTATTTACAAAAAAGTTCTTCCTACACTTTGTCAAAAGATTGTTAATAAAATGTTAATATGCTGCTTGCCCCAGCCTTACACAACTCATTATTTTGCAGTAATTTGATTTCTTTATTTAGCCCCTAACTCTAGCTGTTTTTTTTTTTTTTTTTTTTTTTTTTAATAATCAGACGATTTAATCGTAATTTTTCTCTGAAAATAATCGGCACCGGCCCTCCAAAATCAATATCGGTCGGGCCCTAACAGATAGTGTTAATAACTGGTCAATGAATGTGGTTTACCACTACAGATGCAATAAGAGGACTGTTTTGAGGAACAAAAAACAGGCTGTACCCTCTGCCATGACCTAGAAGATGTAAAGTGACAATGGTAACTATGACAACGAACCCGGATTGTGATCGGTAAAACCAAAGCCAATAGAATGAATGTCACTATTTCGCAAAATGGATATCACGTCATAAATGTACATTCCCAGTGTGCTCTGTAACGTAATTATTGATTATTGATGTGGGAGAAGTAAAGAGAGAAAGATAGATAGAAGAAAATAGTGTTCAATGTGAAAGGACCCTTAACCTTCGAACTAATCAGTTTAACCATCACAATCTTTGTCAGTCACCATGTACAAGTCTTTTCTCAACACACAATCCTTTTATTGCATACATTGTAGGACACTATATTCTTCATAGACCTATACTTATTACTATCCAATACATGTATTGATCCCTGCTGTACATGAATAAAGGTTGCTATTGATGACTTGTTTATGTGCAGATGCATATTCATTTGGGATACTAACTTTCTCTGAAAGTGACAGCCTACTTTTAGTTTTACTTATTTAGAGGCATCACGATCCTATCCCACAATTAATGCGTTACCATGCCAACCGTCGCTGAGAAATCCCTTCCCATCAGGACAGCAAGTGATGTACGTACAAGTGAATGGGCCCACGTTGGCTGTGAAACAACCGAGACTCCCCACATCGGCTCACCTCATTGTGGGGCAGACCAGCAGCCGAAAAGATGGGGATCTTCTGGCCTCGGGCGATGCTGTTCATGCCGTCGATGGCGGAGATACCGGTCTGGATCATCTCCTCCGGGTAGATACGGCACTGGGGGTTGATTGGCTGGCCTGGAAGAACCACGGGGGAGAGCACAGGTGAGCTGTTGCAGCGTTCCTCGGGCCTCCTTTTATAGATAACAACACCTTGGTCCCTGCCACCCCCCAGCCCCCCGACCCCCCTTCTAGCTATACAGTCAACCCCATTGAATGTTTTAAAACACCGACACACATTCCTCCAGTGCTGATCAATGCAACACATTGTCACAGGGATTTAAAGGCCAGGTTTGTAGGTGCAAGTGAGGTGACCTTCACGATTGGCCTTATGTTACACCGCCATTATTATTTTCTTAAAACCCATCCGGCTCTTTGTCAAGACTTCGGCAATGAAGTATCTCAGCAAAAGGCAAAAAGGCAACAGCGAGGTAAATATATGGAAGCGAGCCAAGGTCTGCTTTAGGGTCAGTTAAATCCATTCATCCACAATACTGAATCTTTGGCGGAATAACTTCATTCATCATAAGTGGACATTAGTATAATAAATTAGTTAAAAAAATGTGAATTGCTTCCTTACAGCGAGAAGCAAGCAGCAATTCATCCTGCAGTATGTCTTAATTTTCTGTGATGCATTGGTTCAAAGATCAACGCTTTTATTTTCAGAAATAATAATTATATAAGAGAATCCTTGAGTAGAGTAGAAGCCTAGAGTAGAAGCAGTAAAAAGTATTCCCGGGTATCCAACAGTTTTCCAACAGGCAGAGCGTACCAACAGAGAGAATCATTTCCAACAGCGAGTGGGTGTGCGCATACTCCCGTCCTGTTATGTTTCACGTTTTTTTGGGTACGCTTAAATCATAAAGCACACAAAGTGTGCATTAAGTGCTCTCTAATAAAGCTCACTTAAGTTGGGAGCAAAAGGCAACAGACATGTTGACTGGGAGAAACCATACCCATGATGTCCAGATAGTCCTCGGCCAGCACAGTGGGCCCACGGTCGATGGGTTTCCCAGATCCATTGAAGACCCGCCCTGGGAACAAACAGAGAGGGAAGCCTTCAACATCAGAACTGTGGTGATTGGCTGAATAAAGACGCCCATCATGAGAGGTTGAGGCTCCATATGAAAATCGATATATTTTTTTTAGAATTAAATTAATTTGATGACACTGCCACACCCAATCAGCCCATTATGCGTGAGACAGCTGAAACAGACACGGAGGTCTGCGATGATCCTCGTGGTGGCGTCTGCAAGTCGCATGTTTTACTAGAAAAAGTACAATTTCTGAAGGAATTTTGGTGTGCATCTTGATGTACCTGGTATATTGAAATTCTCAGTAGCGCTGCTTGTGCGATGTGAAGGTTGCTAGGGTGGTCTGCACAGTTGCTAGTGTTCTGGGTGGTTGCTAGGGTGTTCTAGGTGGTTACTAGGGTACAATGGGTGGTGTTCTGTATGATGGTTAGCATTGAGGGTTCTATATCGATCTTATTTCCAATCTATTCAATATTCTAGGGTTAATACAGATTAAGTAAAAAAAAAAAAAAAGGCATTGGCGGCTATACAACGCCATACATGCCATCACGACTTTTATCACCAGGAGCTCAGCTTTTACCTTTCTTTTCTTTTTGAACAAATACATTCATATACACCGTATACCCTGAAGAAATGTCAGGAAGGTATGACAAATGTGACATCTCCCAAGCCTTGTGGCTGCTATGCTGTCCTGGATGGTTTATATGTAGTTGCTAGGGTATAGTGAATGGTTGCTAGGGTCTTGTAGATGTCTACTAGGGTGTTCTTGGTAAACGAACAAGTAAGTATTGAGACATTATATAATAGGTTGGATGGTAAGGTAGCAAGTACAGCTTTATTACATTTAATTATTGTTTTAGTAAAAAACCATGATGGAATGGTAGATGGGGAAGAACAGTAATTGACTAGTTAAATTCGATCTAGGAAAGACTTTCAAATTGGTAAACATTCAGATTGTATTAAAGTTGATGTTAGCTTTAGTTTTGATAGTGGAGCCTAACATCGTTGATATTTTACATTGAAACACAAAGTAAAGCTTTAACCATTAGTGGTTTGGTTTCACTGTTAAAATCATTCAGTGATTAGAATTATGCTCTGAAAATGAAAAATATGCTCTCGTGAATTTTGTGTCTATCAACCCCCTTTATATTACAATGTTGTACTTCGACGGATCATGACCAGGTCCGATTAAAGTTGTCTTTTTGTCATTTTAGAGAAAGAGGCTATGACTTGAGGCAAGGTTCTTCGTAAATTGCTTGTTGTACGGCCACATTAGAAGCAAACAATGAGGTTGGCCAGGTTTCTAAATTCTAATGCTACTTAAAAACTATAATCTTCAAGTAATGCCATCATCACCAAAAATATATTATCTGAAGCGGAGACTCCACAGTATAAGCCAAAAATAAGTACGATGGATAATAGGAGATGTGCAGCTAAAGCTGCATACACAATTCACGGCCATCCTTAATGATGCTTCAGCAACAAAGGGGACTTTACTTCCTCCCGCTATTCAGCTCAGCACAGCCTTGGGCTGTATGCCGACGATCACATCGCCCAAAACGTTAAGAGACGTTCAGCATTCAGAAGAAGGCTCTGGCATCAAACTGACTGCGTTCCTCAGCCGTTTAGTCTTCGGAGGATTCCAAGAAGAACGCTAAGGGGAACTAACACAACACAGGGAGCTCGGCACAATCGGCCATCGCTGCAGTGCTTTCAATGTCAGCTTTCTGGGCGTCAGCAGCGCAGAACCGACAGATGCCGGGCCCTTATGAAAAGCTCAGGGGAAAGGATCTTCAGCAGGGATCCAACAGTGAGTAGATGCTGAGGTGAACGCTATTGTGGTTTGTTTCCTTCAGAGGATACTACGTGTTCTTACCCAGCATGTCCTCAGAGACTGGCGTACGCAAGATGTCGCCCGTGAACTCGCAGGCCGTCTTCTTGGCATCGATACCTGACGTCCCCTCGAACACCTGTAGAACAGTCATGATGAGCCACATGAAACATAGACACCCAAACAACAACCTACACACCCTACTCCTTGTATATAATCTTCCCACTCTCAAATAGCTGCATTCAAGCCTTTGTTTCCTGGCAAAGGATACGATGGCTCCTGCAGTCTCATCTTGGTGCAAGAAATTCAGCCACTATCAGCTCCATAATGATGCTTTATATCCTGATTATTATTTAATTAGTTATTTGGGAAGGCTATCTGGATTTATTATTTCTAAATGTGGAACTTCCATCGATGATACAATATGTTCCTAGGATAGTATCTAGTGTTAATTTTAGTCATTGAATAAACACTTAAACAACTTAGAGAATTCAGATAAAGGTCATTAGGGAGTGGGGTAGGGGTTAGGGGGCATCTTGCTCACGGATGCCTGGTGGACTGAACCAAGAACCTTGCAGCTGGGAGTTAAACATCCTAACTGATAGACCTTCCTACGCTGGTACCATGGCATTTCATGGTAAAGGGTAGTACTAGGATGGTACTAGGGTGGTACTTGGGTGATACTAGTGTGGTCCTAGGGTGGTGCGGTGGTCACCTGGACGACAGCCTTGCTCCCAATGACCTCCAGAACCTGCCCGCTCCTCTTGGTTCCATCAGGCAGGGTCAGGTGCACAATCTCAGCATATCTGGGGAACTGGATTAAGAGAAAACCACAATGGATTAATCCATTGATAACGCCCAGAGAAACCAAAAAACAACCATTCATATGAAAGGGGCGGTATCCAACACAGGTCAATAGGACTGGACCAATCAATTTGGCACCAATATTTATGATTCAAAAAGAGACTTGTACCCCAGAGATCATAAAATTCTTCTCATGATTAATCAATCATTTAGATTAGATTACTGTTACAAAATATCGAAAGCACCCAAAACCCTCTGAACCCTTGCTGTCATTTTATGCGTTTGGTTCGGTGTCCAGTATCGTGCATATCAACTGACGTGCAGGGATGTGTATGGTTGTGAATGGGGATGCAGCAAATGGAAACCACATTAACGTTAAAACGTGCCAATTAGAGATGGATTAAAACAATTCATCGATAAAAAGGACAAGAATTATTCAGACTCACCTTCACGTTATCTAGAATCACCAGGGGTCCATTGACACCGGAAACCGTAGAGTACGCTGAAACAAAAGGGAGAGTCTGTTTTTAAGGATTTAATTTCAAAAGGCCACAGGAAAGCCGCATTTAATGACCAAGGGTGTATCACAGTATATCTCAGGCCGCCCACGGGTTCAAATGACAGCCCTCAATCAACATGTTAATAAGCGGTCTTTGCCAATAGTTGCTGCATTATTAATCGGACAATGACCTTTCCCAGGGATATTTTAATGGCTCATATGCACTTCCCAGCCCAAATGTCAAGGCAAGGCAAATGTCACGGAAAAATTCATGGCAAGTACCATGTACATTAGGGCCAGGTCTCCGATAGCGTCGCCACAGAACTACAGAACAAACAACGGTTACAACCCCAGAAGGTGAGTCAAATTAACCTCAAGCCTACTATTAGGTACAAACCAAATGTGTTAAGAGGAAAGATTACACCTTGACACATCCACTTGAAATATATTGCCATGTTAACGTTGGCCTCTTCAACTGAGAGCTTATTTTAAACTATTTCATTGGAGTGCCACAAAGGGTGACCCCATTTGCAGTCCACCCAGACATTTTATAAAAACCCAGTAATGGTCGGTCACAAATAAAATATTTCAGGCTAAAATGCATCATAAAAGCAGAAGTGTGTGCCTACAGGTCGGGTCATCTTTGCAAGTTTTGGTTGGATTCTTTCCTCAAATACTGAAGAATGTGAACAGTTTTAACATTGCTGACACTCAGTGTTAATTCAGACTCCTAGCACCACACAATACTAGCAAGAACTCAATGTCGATGGGGATCCAGAAACTAGTCAAGAATTTAAAATGCACTAAATCTGTGCATTACAACTACCATGAGTACACAGACAAAAATAATCCCATTATGAAATAGTCACAGTACTTATGGTGAGATTATTATTTCACTCAGTTCTGAGTTTTTACTCTTTTTTGTAATATGAGTAGCAAATGCATTTACCAAAAGTAAAATTTTATCGACCATAGCCTAGGAGGCTGAAAATGCTTTTACACAGCTCAACCTTTTGCAATTTTAACAACAAACGCTACTGGGGAAGATCGGCCACCGGTCTGTCCTGTTTTAGCACCCTTGGTTGGCATAGTAACCACCTTATCTTCCGTCCATCATGTTCTTGTGGGGTCTTTATATTTTTTGTGTGAACTGTCAGTCTGGTGGTGGCCGATATCAAAGGCATGAGGGCCCGGCGAGGCCCTGCTGGGGGTGGGGGGCCTTCCCCACGTCTTTAATTAGACAGACAAACACACACCTGCATTTCACCCTTATTAGCAAAATAAAGAGGGGGACACGCCATTTAAAGTAGGGTAGTGGGGGGGGGGGTTCATTGTTGTAAATCCGAAAACAGGCGTTGGTAACAGGATAAACATCTGTCTGCCGACCCCGCTACAACTAGTGTCCTGCAGTGGGAGGGGATTTCGAGGTTGTACTGTTCAGTCACTGAGACTAGGCTAATGAGTCATACAACTCACACAACCAAAGACACCTCTTGAATGAGCTCAACATCTATCCTTTCTTTCACTAAAAACATTGAATAAATGATTAGACGCCTTCTGGCCTATGAATACTGTGTTCAGGGCAGTGTCCACGACACTACCCTGAACACATTGAAATGTATATATTATTTGAACCAGCTGTATTATGGCCATTAGCTGTAATGTTTGATTTCTACAAGCATAGTATTCTCAAAAAAAAAAAAAGAGTAAAAGAAAGTGATAGGAGCTAGAACGATGAGCGGATTTGTGAAGGTTTAAGCAGTACGTAAAAGAAACACCTGACCGGAAAAGAAAATCCACAACAATCATTTTACATTGTTGGAAACGTTACTAAATGGATTACATGCATCAAAGGTCCCCGGCAGGAGATGACCTACACTATGATGGACATGTTTATCCACATCAAATGACAGCCATTATCAGAACTAATGTATACACCCCCTGATTTAACACACTTAAAAATATATAAAAATCCAGACAATTTGTTGATTCTTTCGAACGCCTTATTTTCCCCTACATTGCCAAATGGTTACCATACAACATGCATAAATGGGCTTAATAGCTACACTTACCCAAATAATTGCACATGCATCTTAAAAAGACATACATATGACTATTTACTGCACACTAATAATAATGGTGATGATGATGTCGAAAATTGCAGCCTCCTAATTACGGTGAAGCCACTTAGAAATCCATAAAACCACAGCACTTTAACTGTAGGAGGTCTGGAAATACACTGGTGGCAATAGTTGAAATAAAGTCGAAAACGTGAATTTAACAGGAGCACTAACACACTGGTGGAAAGGCTACGCATCAAGGACGTTTCCTTTCCAAGTTCCTTGCTATAGAGCTATGGCACACATTGATTACTTCACGCAGACATTGACTACTTCATGCTAAACATAAAAACACACATATTTACTACATACAATCCAGGATTTCCCTACTAAATACCATGTTATTGTACACATGATCAATACAATAAACAAAGCTTCTAAACCAGTGAGTTTAACCATCTTACGCTCTACCCATTAACCAGCACAAAACTAACTGCCTCTTAAAAGGAAATGCAGTTACTTTCTCTATTCACACATAGGAAGAAAAAAATAATCAAAAAGAAAATGGGGGATGAAGGGGTGAAAGGGGAGGGGGGGTTATCCCTTATTCCACAAGATAACCAACTTGGTTCTCTTTTCTTTTTACAGTGTGAAGAGGCAACATTTCTCCCATTAGGCTTAAAAAACTTTCTCCGCCCCTCACGGGCTCCTTGAGCCCAAGTAGCGGGGGCGTTCCGTGGGCCAGGCATGCCACGGCCCCGCGGGTCACCGTGCGGGGCCCGCTCAGCTGCCACGGCCCTTTGTGTACCCAGACGTTAATTGGTCCTAATCCGCCACTAGAAGCTGTTTTGGTAGCCTGACCTCGCACCCCGAAGGACACGGCGGTGTGAAATACGAAAGGGGCCATTCAAGTGCCAGGAGAAAAGAGGCACACAGGATTCCAACACAATTCAATCACAGCTGAAAGAGGCGGGCAACCGTGGGGATGTGTGGGGCTGGGGATGGGTGGGATGGGTGGGAAGGGGGCGGCGGGGGGTACGGCTCTGCCAGTGTGCGAGCAGTACAAAGCAGAACGATGACGGTGATGTGTAGCGCGCCAGCTCACGTGGTTAAAAGCAACAAGCACGCACGCACGCACAATCTCGTCCATGCTGAAGCGAGGAGGCGGAAATGCCACCAAAAAAAATTCAGAAGGTAGGAAATACGCCTCGAAAAAAAGTCCCTAAAATGAGTCAACAAAAGCGACCCAACTTAGACTAAACTTCCCCAATACTTCTGACTTGCAACTGAATTTTCCATGTAATTGTCCCCCCAGTAGTTTGGAGGAGTCAACTTGAGGTGGATTTTTGTTTTTAACTTTCAACACCTTACTGGCACATTTCTGACCACTGAAGTCAGCACCCCTCACTGGGGTTGACCACATCTGTATAATATGAGGTCCATTCAAGAAACAATCAACTCAAGGAAGTAAAAGATATCTTGGGATAATTGTATTTTTACTATAATGTCCTTGGAGCCATGCACAGGTTTTGACCTTTGCTAATATTTTGATTAGCTTGCGAACATGGAAGCCAAAGAAAGGAATCTTATCACACAGACGAGAAAATGAATAGCAATATGTGAGCGACACATGCTCAACAAAGTTAGGCAACCTTCAACATGACAGACACTGAAACTAAGGTTGCAGAAAAAGCAGAATGAGGGGGGGGGGGGGGGTATTCACCAATGCTGAATACATTCAAATCATGCCTTTTGGTACAAGGACAGCACCTACTCTATTAGGAGTTTAAAACCAAACAATCCAAAAGTATTTTTCAAGCAGTTCCATTGTTAGGGAAAATAATTGCCATTTTCCATGATACAAAAGGTCCACAATAGTGACGGAAATTGATAAAAACATATACATTAATACTCTCAAGCTCAAGTCTGAATCAGGCTACATAGGACGGTCCTGCAAAATACATTATTCTTATTCATTACAAGACGTCTGATAATACGTACTGACATTATGATTGTCAGTACGTATTATCAGACGTACTGACAATGAGTACGTCTGATAATATGTACTGACGGTTCAAGTAGGGCATACTGTTTTTTTTTTTTACCAAAAAAAAAAGTATGCCCTACTTGAACCGTTCGATTTCAAATTAACATGCACTTTGCTTGGTTGAAACCTACATGATTCTAGTTATGCGTCGTGCTACCAATATGAGGTGGAATTTGTGCTTTGTATGCTTTGGGCTTTAGTGACGATGGCTTCAACCAGGTTCCATCAACCAACCAAATGGCTAGGTATTAGGATAAACCAGGATCGGGAGGACATTGGCAAGAGAATTAGTACTTCTACTCAGAAGAGGAGACCCTTGCCGCTACGATCCACCTCTGAAATGTTACCAATGTAAACCAAAAGCCCTGCGTAAGACTGCTAGACCAGATGGCAATGAATAGGCTTCATACACGGCATAACAAACAAATCATACTTGACCAGGGTCATAGGATTCAATGGAAAAAATAAATGTAAACTTAACATGGAAGATGGGCATTTGTACAGAATCTTTTCTCCATCAGTTACCCTTGAAACTAAGAGGGATGCATTAGCCAGTATTTAGCCCTTTTTGCTAAAGGCCAGCCGTGATTTAGATTTGTGAAGGTTGTTGTTGAAATGGAAGCAAATGTTTTATAAGATCTGTGCCCAGAAAATGCTGACACAAGTCTTATCAGTTTTATGGAACATATTGAAATATGTTCCATAAATATGTATGAATTCATAAAAGCAACTCATCTGAGCTTAGCTCCAAACAATGTGTTGAAAACACGTTTATATTGATGCACTGGGTGCATTGATTCCACCAATGGGTTATAAAATATCTCTGTGTATAAAACTGGTAGAGAAGTTATCTTTCTAGATAAACAATTCTATCGTTTCAGTAGCACCTTCACCTGTGATGAGGATAACATTTTACTGAAAATGATTATGTGTTTAAGTGTGTTGGAATTGGTCCATTTGAGGGCCAGGGACAATTTTCAAGAACTGTTGCATTGTATTCAACAAAAAAATGCTTTCACATTACTAAGAGCCCCCAAAATGTTTCTAGAAGTACCAATATTCATTACAAAATATATAAACTGTTCTTTCCATGTTGCAAAATTACAAAAATGCACTGTGAAAAGACAGGACATTTCTAGACTGACAAACGTGAACTGGTTAAGGGGAAGTTGAGAAAGAGTAGTAATCATCAATATGGCCGCTGAAATACAAAGTGTTGCTCCACTAAACCACTCTAACGCTAGAGGGAATAGACTTACGATGAATGGTAAAGATAAATGTATAGCGCTCGCTTGGATTGGTTTCCCCTCACGCAAAAACAACATTAGTGTCACATCTTCTGATCTGCGTTTTCATCTTCTTTCACAGGGAGAATGACAACCGCCCACATGGGCCAGTTTCCACCGTTGACAAGCTAGCTGCTTAGCACTCATTATAATGTAGATTATAGAAGTGTTCAGAAACCATTTGATAGAAAAGACTTCGGCGGTGACAGACGAGACATTGGTTTATTGTGACTACATCATTACTGCTAATTAATTCTTCACGCAGAGGCACGCCGCCTTGCACCGTGTCTTTTCACATCTCCAAATGACAGAATGTAACACTAAAACAATGGAAGCCTATTTCCTAGGCTAATAGCCTTTGTAGCATCTGACATCCTAGAGACAAAGGGCTCTTAATGTGAAATGACTTATGCCGATGATAAGGCTTTTATTTGTTTATTTCTAACCCTCCGAAGAGCCTACTGACACATACTTCCTCTTATAGAACTCCTCTTCCAGTCCAGCAGATCATGTTGAACTAACAATTATTCCCACCATGTCTCTTATGGGGTGTTAAGTGAATAAAGGCAACATTTTTTACTATCCAAAATAACATTAATAAGTGGTTCAGTAGTTCATAGTGAATAAAAATGCTACTTAATAATTAATGTAAATCAACACATTCGGTTTACCGCTGCCACTAATTATTCTAATGATTATTATTTTTTTCCTGACATTAAATAATGTTAGAGTATATAGAGCTAATACGTTCAACAAAAATGAATACATGACAGTCATTTATTTTTAATGTATAAGCAAGTTGGTATAGCCTCACATTAAGGCTAGTCATGGCCATTTAAAGGCCATACATTAATTCATTTAGACTACAAAACTGAATATTGCGATAATCCACATTCTTTATTTTATCACTATCCAATATTTCTTAAGCAATAATATTACAGTGTCCACCATTCATATACAACCTGATAAAAAAAAATTATAAACCTATGGACAACATATTATAAAACCATGCAACAATGGACCAAAAGAAAAGGGACGCAAAATTAAACATACATAAACCCAATGTCCATTGAACACAAGCCGACATCGTCTTCAAATGACGATGTCATCATCTGGATGTAGTGCCACTGCACAATGGCTGTTTAAAGAAAATGACCAGCATTTTGGCATACGGCAGACATGATAACACCGAAAATGTTTGTTGAAGGCATTTTAGGTCGGAGGAGGAGCTGCTGCTGCTGATGGCGGTGGTGGTAGTAGTAGAGGTGGGTGT
>JAOPUA010000044.1:11764110-11774634 GCA_027122455.1 Trisopterus luscus
TTTACCCCCCCCCCCACCCCCCCGCTACAAAAAAAAGCAACTGTTGCTAGTTCTGGGCTCCTGGTGCCGACTATGTGAGGTGGAAACACACCTTACATTATCCTTACCTGCATGGCTATGAAGACAAACAAAGGCCCCAAGCAGCGGCAGGGCTACATTCCAACAAGCTGCATCCCCGCGCAACCAAGTCATTTGTGTCGTATCACATTCCATTCATAAAGTCAACACTGAACAACATGTGAGGCACACCAACCCAAGCAATTAAAACCCAACCCGACCACACACAAACTCTTTAAAGTGCATACTGTATGGAAATGTATCTGGATGATGATACATATTTGACCCTCAGTGGCAAACTGGTTAGTGTTTTAGAGAAGGTAAAGGTCAAGCCGATGTGACAAAAAGGACAAGAGAGTCATAGGCCAACCAAGATCACTTCATTCACGTGCTATCATGTGCTGGAAAAGGTAATTGGGAGTTCTGGTACCAATACAAATAAAGAAGTTTGTGAAAAGAGTGTGTTGCCAACACCCAGATAAGGAAGTTTGTAAGCAAAAGGCCCTTGACACTGTCAAGTCTTCTTAATTGGAGAACAAGCTTGCATTTTGTCCGCTTTGCAGAACAAGCGAGCAGGCAGGAGCGTATCGCGTTCCTCAGACACCATTAGCCCGGGCCAGCGGAGCTCTATTAAAAATGGATTAGACGACACCTCCTCCGGGACGCCTCTGCGCCCTGCGAGTTGGCCCGCGTGTTCCACAGGCTGTCTGCAGCCTTCTCCCGGCCTCAGCCCCTATACTCACACCATACGATACCTTACTTACTGTCCTCAATGCTGGTCTTTAAGTTACCCATCACACCCTGTAGCAACAGAGCACCGCTTCACCTTTCAAAGAAGGGGGATAACGCCTGTCTTATAAAACTTGAATGTGCCCACTTACGACATTCTGAACAGGGTTTAAAAAAGTGGCTTGTGTTACCATGCCCGTTTACTCGGAGCGTGGGTTAAAAGTGTGGCCCCAACACATGTGAACCCAACTCCGCTGACTTATTCAGAGGAGTAAAGGCAGACTTATGTCCTGTAGTGAGCAGGCTTACAGGTGCTTTCGTAATGAGGGGAGGGGGAGTTTAAGTAGACAAAGAGCCAGACATTCCTGCTTCTAATCACAACATTCTGATGAGATAAGCACCCCCTTGTCGACACTTTGGAAAAAGACTCGCTGTCGCATACAAGACTAATATACAGAGAATCTTTTACGCAAATCGTTTTGATTGTTGTGCTAGTGTTTGTGAAAAAGAAAAAGCAGGTTGCTCTCGATTAAACTGTAAAAAAACGAAGAGAGAAAATAAGTTTGTCATCCTCCACTACATCTTCCCTCTCCTTGGTCAGAAGTTGTGGTGTTTGAGACGGGGGGGAACAGAAGGAGAGGAGGAGGAACACCCTTATGTTAGGGGAGCAGAGAAATATTGTGATGTAGTCGGAGTGGGATATGATGGAGTGACCGCTGCAGCTCACTAAGCCTGCTCACGGGGATTAAAACAAGAGCAGAAAAACATCCATACAGGTCACGCACATTGGATAAAGAATAAACCAAAACAAAAAACATACACGTTTCTAATAAATATAAAACTCGGTGGACTATCATTTTAGTTGTTTGTACCAGGAGGACTCGAACAAATTAACAGTTATATAATAAGCTCAACAAAAAAAGAAAAAAACTGTAAGAGACTTTCCCAAATATCTATGTTTCGCTAACTATGGATGGTTTAATCAAGCTAGAGTCGGAGGTAGAGGATTAAACATTATGGAGGGAGCTGGCACAGAGATGCAGAGTAATGTTTCAGATGCTAATCCTCATGACCACATGTGGAGCACAGAGGGGGTGAAGGGCAATGAGACAAACTAAACGTTGGACACTAAATGATTCGATACTAAACATTGGAAACTGATTGATTTACCCTTGGGCTTTTAAGTATCACGCCCTTTGTTACCTTCGTGGACGTATATATTAAAGTATTAATGCCAAAGCTAAAGGTGGCAGGATGTACCTTGTTCCCAAACTGCATTATATTTACACAAAAACAAATGAATTATGAAGAGCTTGATAGACATCGAGTGCATCATGTTAAAAAGGTCAACCATTGGATTTTCAAGGCTGGGTCACAGGGGGGAGAGTAAGCAGATGTCCAGCCCTTACGTAACACACAACAACCCTGGACACCAGGATGTGAGGAGCAGAGTGTGTGGGGAAAGTGGATTCTGTCCCCACATAAGTTTCCTTTCGTTGCATCTTCCCCCCAACAATACTTGAAATTAAAATCCAATAGCTGATCTGACTATCAATTTATTTTTATCCAGTTTAGGTTACTTCCATGTTTTGGAATATTGAGGTAATCTCTGGAAGGATGAGGATATCACACAGACACACACACACACTAAAGCCTATAGCAGCAGTAGCCTGGTCAGTGCTGCTTGGTCATGTGATGGCTGGCAGAGTTTTTACATCATCAGCATTACATCATTGCACAGCGAGAAGCCCGACACCAGAATTGGAGATCTGCAAGAACCTGGCAACGTAGCATTGGGACGTGATTCAAAACAAACTATTGATCAGTGCAGGAATATATTACAGTAGTTATAATCATCATGAGCTGACTTTACAAGTTGATGACGCCTAAAAAAGCAATAGACTTACTGTATAAATTTAAATAAACTGTTAAAGAGCTAATACAGTATCACTGTACTTCCAAGATGTCTTATGATAGGGCTAGATTAGAATAAAGGTATCAATGAATATTGTTGGTGCATGGATATCTTCTTAGTAATGTTGCATCCATGCATGCATGCAATTACAATGCTTACAAGCCATCTGAAGATCAAAGCAGACACATTTAGTCAAAGCAACTTACAGATGGAGCAGGTATAACCTTTCCCTCAAGGCTTCATACAGTAGAACGCACAAATTGGGGATCGAACTCTACCACCTTTGGGCTGTGATTCAAACACCCCCACTGCTAGATGATCCTGCAGCCAGTGCATTTCAATCCAAGCATGACTCAAAGTACTGATAGTGCATCCACACCAATAGCCTTTGAACGGTAAGCAAAAAGAGAAGCTTCTCTTTGGAACAACTGTGCGGTTGTTCCTGAGGGTCGGCATCAAACAATCTGATCCTTGTTAGAATATGAACTGACACAACTTTCCCTGAGCACATGATAACCACGCACTGCGTGTGATCATCACAACTACAAAAGCCTAACTCCCGTGGAATTAGTAATGATGTGTGAACACAAGGAAACTCCATCCCCTTCTGTTCAGGCTGGTGTCGGGTTGTCATGCACCGCAAAAATTAGGGAAACGAAGATGCAAGGCGTTGCTGTGGCACGCTAAAGAAAAACATCTAGAGAAAGGTATTGAAAATGTTAGTACTCGTAAATGTTCAAGTAGCACTAATAGCAATCCAGTGCATCCGACAAAAATACAATTTGGAAAATGTTTGTTAAATAGTCCATGTATGAGTTTGTCACCATATAAAAATCAACCCTACTAGTAGCAGCAAGACCCTCCAGTCTGCGGTCATCATCATTCAGGCCAGGGCCCACCCTTTGAGAGGGTACCCAGGGAAAGGAACCGCAGCATGGGTCAGCGTGGTTGGGTGAGCTGCCTGTGAGGTATGGGTCGATTTGCGGGGTAATTGGGGGCACTGATGCTAAATTGGAGCCCGTGCTGTCACAGCGTTTCGTCTCCAGGCAGACGGATGCGTTCGTACGGAAAAGGGGTACACTGTACAGAGGATTCACCTTGGTGGCAGCGTGGACTGCCTTTCATGGAGGCAGTGATACAATTATTTTTAGGGTGACCTTTCTTTACATAAACGTGTTATTATACTTCCATCATCATCATTGTAAATGTGTGTTTTTGTATTTTGTTATTATTTGTGTGAAACTTGGACGTCATGGGACGCAAGACAAATTTCAGAGTGATCTGACAATAAAATCTTATCTTATCTTATTCTTATCATAGTCATCAAGACTCCCCTACTAATTTGTTGAATGTAGACATTACATTTTGTTGGAGTTGTGCATGACAATAATGTTGAATTGTATCATATAAGATTTAAAAGCTGTGAAATTAGCTTGAGGATAGCATGGAAAACTTCCTCTATAATGAAACCCCTCAGGGCTCTCTCCAGTTTTTTTGGTATAGTACCTGATGCCCCCATGTCCAGAACAACAGCATCTTCTTTAAGCAAGCCATTGGAAATATCCAATATCTGACTAGCTTAGTACATTGTATCTTCATAATTAATGAGAGAGACAGACTTCCAGGCCCATAGAACGGCAAATCAATTGAGATACTGTTTAAAAGTGGCAAAGCCAAAATTAGTAGAACATGTTCTCAGGTCACATCTCCACATTTTGATTTTGCAAGAGATATTTCAGGGAAATGCTTATCAGCTCTGTCTAACGTCACAAGTCAGTGCACTGACAGTGAAAGAAGATACTGCAGACAGCTGTTTTTTTGTCCATTATAGATACAGCTGTGGTCTGGAATAATTCCGACTGAAACAGGAGACTTTGTGGGAAGACCAAAAACCCAATACCAGACTTCCAGTGTAGTTAGATGGTTTAGATGTTGTTCAGGAAGATGATCTCAAAATTTCTTCTTTGACTCTGAACTCAATGCCTTGTCTTTGGCATGTTGCCCTGTTGTAATCCAGTGACATTGAATGAACCAACCATTTGCAGACGGTTTGGTGGTATTTTTAACCTGCTATTAATTTACTATTCAAAAAGGTGCCTTGTTTCTTTCTTATGAGATAATAAAGAACTTTTGACTCATTAAAGCAGGTTTGGCAAACAAATAACTGAGAATAAGTTACAACAGCACAACAAGATACAAAGACAGGTTTAGGGATTCATTCTCTGTGTCAAAGCAGTCTATGATCAGAAAGTTGCTACAGCAAATGGTTGATAGAGAAAAGAGAGGTTAGCAAGCGGTTAGCAAGCAGTTGACGTACATCCACTGAGGCTAGTTTTCTCCACAGCTACCAGTAGCTCCTCTGACCGTAATTATAATAATGGCATAATAAACTGGACTTATGTGAAACAGCACACATGGCAGACCAATTATCACAAGGCTACCAACTTTCCTTGATGTCTGCCGGCAATACCAATCATCTGGTTGTTTAGCAGGGGAAGGACAAACTTGCTTTAACAAACATGCATAAAAAAAATACAATCACGGAATATTAAAAATTTGAATTCAACGCAATGGATAAGATAAAGGCACAAGCAGAGACCTCTCTCTGCTCTGTCAACATGTTATAAAGTAGACTCAACCAAAAAAAAAAAAAAAAACAGGAAGGAAGAAACAAAAAAAAAAAAAAATCAACAAAATGACGATAAAACAAATGGCCATGTCAGTGCTCATGTGTTTCTTGGAAAGGACACAGGAAGTGGGTGCAAGAGGAAGTATACTACTCAACGCCACTCTCTCCTCACTCTCCATTACTGTGAGCTTGTGTGACATGTGTCCATCTTTTCAAATCTATCTAGTCAGAATGCCTTTTCTTTGCCCTGGAAACAGAGCCGGACAATTAATAGGTCTGTGAACCTGTCAGGCTTGACAGGTGGAGCAAGGCTGACCTCTGCCAGGGTAAAGGGTTCGATGGGCCATTCATGTGTGCACTCGTGGTATTGTGAGGTCATACATTTGGACTCAATTGTACACTTGTTTCTTAATATACAGTATATCACGTTATTATAGTATTGTATTCTTTATTTGAAAGGCTGTGTTCGTATGGCGTTGATTTATATGGCTGTTTTTGCAACCATTAGCAAAGAATTAATTTTATGAAATACTAGTTTATTCTTTTTGCTTTATTGAAAATAGCTTTCTACGGGTTAGTGTAACGATTTAGTCTAATGGTCTATGAACCAAAACCTTTTATTCAAATGTTTCTAATCAATCCTCAATCCCAACCTGGTAAAATCCTACTTGAGTCACACCAGGTAAACAGAACCCTACTGCACATTTAGCCTACAGTCTGGCCAGGTAAACATTATTCTACGATACCTTTAGCATACAGATGGACCAGGTTAATATCCTACTACTGTGAGACCAGGAAAACATCACCCTACTACACATTCAGCCTACATTCAGGCCAGGCAAACATGTCAACAAAGTCTGAATAAGGAGCTTATGTGTAACTTCATTTCAACACTATTTGGAGAACAGAATCGTGATTAATGTACTCAAACATATCACAAATCCACTTCACAATAAACTATCTAAAAAAATATCTATTTATACTTTCTGAGATAAACAATGTTGTTTTGAGAATCAACACATATTTGGTAAATAGAATCACAATTGTCAAGTGTCTAGAAATGTATTCACACAAACCCACACACTGAGATCAACAACATACCCACACATTCATCATAGAACAGAGCCATGAGACCGTACAGCATCTAGGACTGAAGCCAGAAAGGTTTGAGGAGGTGTCCTGGTTCATTTTAGACCTAGATATCCACGGTGGTAGTCTTTATGTCACACCATAGAACTCAACCAATACAGCAGATCAGAAAGTGTGGGTTAGCTCAAAACACAACCAGCTAAAATGTAGCCCACAAGGCTACCCTGGGATTAGTTCAGTGCCTTGGATGTTGGTTCCAGGACGGAGACGGCGTCGCTATTGCTTACATCCTGGTTGCCATGGATACCCAGCCCACTGGCAGCCATTACTGGACTGAGCTCAAGTCTGCCCAAATCTTTTAACTGGGTAACTGGGCAACAAGTAGGCCTACCAGTTGTACTGGGTTACAGGATTTGGTCTGGTTTAGGTCTGGTTCCCCCCTCATCGTCTGGGTTAAGTGTGGTAGGCAATGGGTTGTATGAAATGTGTGAGGAGATCTCTCAAGGCCATTTATCAACTGTTACCAGCAACCCTAGTGATGTTGTTGTGGTCAGCCTGCATGTTGTCCCGTCTTATTTATAGGCTCCACTTAAAGTTTGTGGTATTCTTTACCATTGGACTCCACTACTGTCCAATAAACACAATTTCCTGAGGGTGTTAACACTTAAAGCAAAGTAGATGTACAGTTGATATACTTTATGATGACTGTAAACACATGCACCTTGAAAGCTTTTGACAGTTGACATATTGCTGATGCAAACATTTCAAATGTATATTGGCAGCCAGATGGACCTATTATTGGAAAGCAGTCACCGTGTGAGCACCTTTAACCCAGACGTACCTGATTTTGTAATTTGGCAGGGTATGTTTCTTCTTGATGACGCGTTTGAGCTGGTTGACTATGATGGAGGTGAGCTGGGGTAGCGGTCTGCCTTCAAACTGCGACTGAACCTCGAAGTCGATGAGGGGGTCCTCCAGGAAGGAGAAGGACCAGTGGGAGAAGGGCGTGCGCGTGAACTGCAGCCGGAGTCTGCCCATCACGCGCGTCATCTTGACGAACAGGTACGCGGACTTGCCGAACACGAGCTCCACGTCGATTGCTAGGTGAAAGCCACCGTTGTACTCCAGGTCGACCTCGAAGTTGAGCTCCTCGGGCATGCCGTCCGCGTTCAACTGCACCGGGTGCATGAGCCTGGCTGTGTGGAAGACGGGCAGGGAGTTGCCCAGGGACAGGTCCCGGAGACTCAGCCCCTCCAGCAGCCGACCCGCCGTCTTGGTCTGCAGCAGCTCCTCGAACTCCACCTTGATCTTCTTGGTGAGCCAGTGGCGCACGACGGGGGTGTCCTGGAGTTCCCGGAACAAAAACAAGAAGATAGCGTTGAGGAAATTACACGTCTCCGGCTTGGACGGATCGAGGGGTTCACTGTGGGGAGGTGGGGACGACTGCTGCGGTCTGGGGCCAGCAGTGGAGGTGGTGGTGGTGGTGGTGGTAGGGACAGCCGCATCCTGGTGCCTGGCCGACACGGCCTCTTGCTGTTTGGACGCCGTGTTGTCTGGCTGGAGCTGACCCGTCTCAACATGTTGGCTGTTGAAGTAATCCCTCAGTGCGGGATCGGGCACTACTTTGACATATTGCACTGTCCTGGCTAGGGGCTCGGGGCTCCTCCGGTAGACCAGCAGGAACTCCACGATCAACGTGACGATCGCCCCGGAGATCGCCGATATCAGGATCAAGTAGATCATCTTCAATGTCCCTGCGCTACAAGGTGGCCATGGCAAGGAGACTGGACGGTGTTTTAAACAAAGCAAGTTCCACCTGGTCGCTCACAAAGCTGCCATATCATCTACTGCTTTCCTGCTGTTCAGGCTCGTGCGCTGATTGGACGAACGTGCCCGTTGCGTGCGCCTTGCGTCATGACGCAAAGCGGCGCTTGGGAAGGGCTTCTTTGCTTTAATTGAACCGGCAATTATTTATTTCAGCATATTAAACAAATACATTTACATACATAAAATGTGTATTCACCTTACTATATTTCCTACGATGTCACGTCAAAAAAAAGAAGAAAAAAAAGCATAATCACCAATGGCTGTGTTTGCTTTTCTTTGTTTCATGTCGTAAAATAATTGATAATTCTAGTTCAGTACTGAAGGCCTACAATCTTTCACAATCACAAGACTTAATTGATCCCTGGGGGAAATTGTTGAGCTAAGAGTTTATAATACTTTTTTCATCTGTGCGAGGCTACTTCTGTCAAGTTTACCTCTTTAAGATATCCAGAGGGCTATAAAATATACATGTCCTTTTAACTTTCCTTTTCATTTTAGAAAGTGCACTTTACACAAACTGAAAAAACTTCTCGGTGTCTATTAATTCATAAAATATGGCGTATATGAAGATGTATTTGAATGAGTTGCATTCATAAATTATTAAAATAGACGTACCCTGCGTTTTCCATGGTTCCGAGTCGACCACACAGTTTCACTTCTATAAAGTAGGCCTAACTGAGTTTGCGTTATGATTTGGAGAACGAGTTCAAACCTATTTAGGGCCGCTAGAGGGCCCTCAGTCGCTGCTTTCTCAAAATGTCCTCAGCGTTCGTGCGGGAAGCTTGCGGTGACCAGTTAGAGAGAAAAACAGGGTTGTGAGGCTGGTGGTTGGTTGGTTACATCACAGTCAACGGGAAATGTCTGACGCCCCCTACCTAATACCTGACGATGACCCAGAAAAAAAAGTTTGAATTAATATTTCAACACACTGATATTTTTTGTGTTTATACTTTTAATATAATATTTTACCGATATTTTCTTTAATTATTAATGTTATAATAATAGAATAGAATTCTTCCTCTTCTTCTTCTTCTTCTTCTTCTTCTTCTTCTTCTTCTTCTTCTTCTTCTTCTTCTTCTCTTATTATTATTATTATTGTCATCATCATCATCATCATTACTTTTATTATTGTTAGTAGTAGTAGTAGTAGTAGTAGTAGTTTCTGATTGATTGATTGATTATGTTTATTTTCGTGTCATGCCACACAAGTGGCCCATCCCACAGAGGATTACAAGACATCGATACAACTACACAAAGAGTGTAGTACATATCACAATACACTATACAATACAATACATCCGGCACCGGATAAACACACTAAATATAAATTGACACATTCTCCCTAGCCCACCCATTTTCAATAAAGTCAGCAATCACAAATGTTCTATATTTGAATAGCCAAGCTAACATAGGCCTATCTGAGTCACGCATTTAATAAACTTTTTTTAGATGGACTTTAGTAGTAGTAGCAGTAGTAGTTGTAGTAGTATTAATGGTATAGTATTATGATGATGACATGACAATGATGATGTTAACGATTATTATATATTAGTAGTTGTTGTAATTGTGTTATTATTACTGTTATCATTATTATCATTATTATTATTATTATTATTATTATTATTATTATTATTATTATTATTATTATTATTATTATCATAAATGTGCTGAGCAATTGGGACGGACAACAACAAAGCGCTGTGAACATGAACATGAGCTGGAATGCCCCCACCCGTGAGCACCTAGAGCAGCAGCAGCAGGTCACCCGCCTCAGTCTGCTGCTGCCAGAGCATGACTGCACCACGCACAGTGCGCTCTGTGCACTTCTGTACTAGCTTCCGGCACTGTTTTTCTGCACTTTCAGAAACTGCTACATATAGTTTATTATAGGATTGGGATATGCTAAAGCTGTGATACGGTTGATCACTTGTCTTGGCGAATACAGATGCTGGACAGCAACGCGGCGCGCCAAGTGGCATAGTTAACATAGTGTGTTTAACTAGTCGTAAATAGGCTGCACACTTTTCATTGTCTACATGTGCACATACAATGACCAGCTTGAGGACGTATAAGGCGCCATTTGGTGAGTAAAGCATCTGTTTCCCCTTTTGTCCCTCATACAAAAAACAGTTTTCGCACTATCGTTTGAATAATATTTGGATATTTTGACGTTGTACTGTATTTTGTCTGGTGAAGGTGCTTTGAAGTGTGTGTGTGTGTGTGTGTGTGTGTGTGTGTGTGTGTGTGTGTGTGTGTGTGTGTGTGTGTGTGTGTGTGT
>JAOPUA010000044.1:11821159-11832180 GCA_027122455.1 Trisopterus luscus
GTGTGTGTGTGTGTGTGTGTGTGTGTGTGTGTGTGTGTGTGTGTGTGTGTGTGTGTGTGTGTGTGTGTGTGAGAATGTCTTTAAGGAGTAGACAAGTGTATTCATCACAAGCGCAGGTGTGTGTGTGTGTGTGTGTATGGGAGAGTCGTGTCATAGCGAGTGGGTTGTCATCTCCCCCGGCGCGGTGCACTAGCATGCACGTGTCGGCGCGTTGTTCGCAGCAGCGCTAGGAAGGCAGCCCTGACTGCAGTAAGCCAGCTCTGCAGACCACAGCAGCATATTAATAGCCTGGCTGGGGCCGGGGAACAAGCGGAGCCGCTGTCTCTTAGGGCCACTGTCCATCTCCCACAGAGACAGCCGCAGGCATGCACACTGCCCAGGGAGGAGGAGACCATACCGCATCTTCCCACAGCACCCATTCCCCTTACTCATGTTATCATGTGGTAGATGAAGTGAGCCCCTTTCCACCGGTTTGAGGTCTTGAATGTTAAGTAGTTCTAACAAGAGCCACCTCATATTTTAGAATTATTGTTTTTCATTTTAAATACATTTGTCCTTACAGTTTTCCATGTTGTACGATGTTGATTCCTTTGACTTCCGATCATCACAAACAAGATACAGCATCTTGTCTATGATAATGTACATAATTAACATATTTTACTGCACATTTGGTATTCAATGACTTTGAATCCCAGTTGACCAGGATGGCTCGCACCTGTCCTCGCATATATGCTCAACACCCTTGCTGTTCTTTATAATACCAAATATGTCTGCTGTTGCCATGATGATTTATAAATATTGTGTTTGTTCAATAATATATCCCGATCGTTACATTACTCAACATCTGTCTTTAGTTTGGTGTTGCCGGGACACCAATGCATGGTGCAGCATGCTGGCCTGTGTTGTAATGTCTCTGTATGCCTGCCTCCTGCCACTGCCCCTCCTCCTCCTCCTCCTCTGGCAGAGACCCCAGACTGCGCTGCCGTAAGGGTCTTGGCTCGCTACCCTGTAGATGGATCTAGCGTTTAACTTCCAGCCGACCTCTCCGGCATCGCTACTGTACAGTCTCTGGGTGGCATCTGGGACGAGGGTGGGCAGGGGAACTGCCGCTGCTGACTCAACAGTATTCTCTGCATGTTGTAATGTGCAGGGATTTTACTTGGACGCTTAACGGTGTCTTTAAAAAGGGTTGCCCGCTGACGACATTGGTCTATGCTGCGTGACGGTCACAGGTCATAACCTCCTCCCTCTCTTTCCCTCCCACCAGTGGGCCACAGTGACCCTGCACCTCCCCCACCACGTCCTGAGGCTGGTGGCCGGCGCCGTGGTCAACGAGCTGAAGAAGATCAACCAGAACGTGGCGGCCCTCTCCGTGGCTTCCTCCATCATGGACCGCCTTTCCTACCTCCTCGCCAGCGCCCGACCCGAACTCGGGGTGGGCCCTGGTCGTTCTGTAGACAGGTAAGCCCCCCCCCCCATCCCCCAGATGTAGGAAAACCAGCAAATCTCTTATGAGTGACCCCTGAGCGAGCCACTGCTGCTCACATGATGGACCCCTTCTCTGCCTGCACCTACTCTTTTGAATACTTGCACTAAGAATATGTTAAGGGGTGTCTAGATGCATCAGGATCTCGAATCTCGAATGAATGTAACCAGATTAATGTTGATGTATGTAATTGGCTGGCTTCCTCATGGTCTGTAGAAATGGTTGCGACTGTGGAGCTATTATACGGGAGTGGTCTGCATAACGGGTAAGCTGAACAAAGGTTCCTCGGAGGAGTCCAATAGATGCTAGCGTCTAGGAGGAAATTATTTATACCGTTAAACTCAGCAATTTTTCTAATGTATGAGAGTTCGGCAGCTCTATATGCGTGTTCGGACGGAGTTATGAACGACATCGACTCGTGGAAAGGTTGCACTATTGACGTCATTGCTCTGGGGTTTGCATTGTCCAATGGTCTGATGCATTCAATTATGCCAGTGTATGAAGTAGTACTGTATTAGAGTGTGACATCCACCTTAAAGGAGTTTACTGTAAATATAATGTTGAATGAACTACCATGAAGAGATTGACAGCAGTGCATTGGTGTGCTAGAATATTCTGGCTCCATCTGACGCAAAGTCGTCGGAAAGATCGTCTGACAATCCCGGGATTATTTTGATAATACAGCAAAGGAACACTGATTTGATCATTACAGATACTGATTCAACTCTATTGATTTATGAAATCTTGGAGTGGATTGTTGGTGAGGTCAAGCATTTTAATTTCAAGTCTATGTTTATGACATGAAATGGAGGATTTATTGTGCTAGGCACTAACTTATTTGGTGATTCTCTTGGATTTCTTTCATTTCTTTCTAACTTGTGTGTGTGTGTGTGTGTGTGTGTGTGTTAAAGAAAAATATAAATAATAATTGCATTTCAGGACTCCCAACTTTATTTCAAATACTTAAATTGTTCCGGGCTGATTACAGTGGAGCTAGTAATACAGCAGTGGCGCTGCACCACTGCTGGTTAGCTGCATATAGGGGAAACACTAGTATGGTTAACCTAGGACATTAGGTCAGTGTGTTTGACTTCTTACTGATGGTTCTGTGGTCTAACCTTTAGACCTATCTTTAAGCCAGAAAGAACCCTACCTGCACATAAATAACTAGCCTGGCTATTGCCAGACCAAGCTCAATCGTAGATTGTACGTTGGTCTAGGGAAGCTGCTGTCATTTTCTTCAGCACAAGAGGCGTGATCAACGGGCAGAGTTAAATTGACTGTGTACATGGTTGGCTGCTTACCGTCACTTCCCTGACGTCATTGTGTTAAACCAGGCAGTAGGGGGAAAGCCAGGGGGAAAAGCCAGCTTGGTGATTGGCTCCCGCAAAAACGTATCGAAACTAGAGAGAAATGTATCGCTCTTCCGCAGAGCCAACTCAAATCACCGGCAGAAGGGGCGTGGCTACCCAGTCTAATAACATGACTCAAAACAAACCTCACTGTAAATCACTTTGTATTCAGGATAACTTTCTTGGCTTTTTTTTGTAATACTGTGGTCCTTGCCATTAAAAACGTCTGTCTATTAATTCATTATGATAGTTTTTCATCTTTGAAGATATGCCCTTAAATGTAGTGTGAGGTTTTAAACATCAGTGAGAAAGGAAAACAAATTTTAGTCCCAGACAATACTTTGTTTCCATATACTTCAATGGGATGACCCTCGGTTAGGCCGTTTTCAATCGTAATTTGCATTCCCCATAATAATCCTCCTCTCCTCCCTGCAGGTCACTGATGTACAGCGAGGCCAACCGGAGGGAGACCTTCACGTCCTGGCCCCACGCCGGGTACCGCTGGGCACAACCCGACCCCATGGCCCAGGCTGGCTTCTACCACCAGGTACCCGTCTCCGGAGCCCCGACATATATATCTATCTATATATATATCTATATATATATATATAGATATATATATATAGATATCTCTCTCTATCTCCTGAACTGTTAATTCACCCAATGAGTGCTTTTGGTTTTGGTTTATAATTTATTGAAGAATTGATGATTCTACACAGGAGTATAGTGTGGCCATGTTTACACTCTGTTGGGTAAACTCCATTAAAGGTATCTTGATTTATCTATCCAACTTTATTTATACAGTGCTTTTCGTGCTGGACAGCCATACAAACAATGTCTAATCTGAGATGCATTGAAAAAGGAAAAAGATAGCACATCAAACATGTATTTTAAGAATTTGACACAAGAAAAATGTCCCTGATGGTGGTGGAGAGGCCTCATAAACCCTCTGTGTTCCTCTGCAGCCGGCCTCTACAGGTGACGACCGGGCCATGTGCTTCACCTGCAGCGTCTGTCTGGTCTGCTGGGAGCCCACAGATGAACCCTGGTCAGTCACACCGCTATCTCTGGTTTCCTTCAGACGATGTCTTTAAGCCATGTGAAACCATGTACTCGTATCGTTTGGCCGATGTCTTGCAAACTTACGCGTATACTTGTTTCCTTTAGCGACTGACTTTAACTTTGACCTTGTGTAGGCACTTGTTCAACGTGTAGGGGTAGCGTGATTAGCTACATGGCTAATGCCAAACTAGTGGCCCCTTGGGTCTTGCATATACCACAACATGCAAACCCAACAATTGTACGGTTGTCTACATCTTAAGTTTAAAGCACTTTGTTTTTCACCGTCCATCCGTCCACCACTGCACACATGGACTGTCCTCTCTCTCACAGATGTACCCCTTTGTCTCTCGTCCTACTCCCCTCGCTCTCCCGCCAGGTCTGAACACGAGCGACATTCCCCCAACTGTCCGTTCGTGAAGGGCGAGCACACGCAGAACGTGCCACTGTCGGTCACGCTGGCCACCAGCCCCGCCCAGTTCCCCAGCGGCGCCGACGCCTCAGACAAGATCTCCTGCTACGGCTTCGGGAGCTGCCCCCACTTCCTGGCCGCGGCCACAAAGAGGGGCAAGATCTGCATCTGGGACGTGTCCAAGATGATGAAGGTAGGATACGGGATCGGGCCCGTCTGCGTTTGCCTGCCTGTGTCCTAACTAATTTTTAAAAAATGACTATAACTCTACTTTAACTTTAAATATCTCTGGCTGTATTCCGATACATCAGTTTGTGAACACACTGGTGCATAACCCTCATCCAGGTGCACCTGAAGTTCGAGATCAACCCGTACGACCCGGCCATCCTGAGCCAGATCGTCCAGAGTGGCAGCGACCACAACCAGCAGATGCTAACAGAGTCCCGCAGGCCCACCCTGGCCTGGCTGGAGGAGTCCTCCACCTGCTCAGATCTTCCCAAGCTGGAGGGAGACAGGTCAGTACACACTGACGCTACGAGGCTCACACACTGATGCGTAGACGCTAGCACACTGAAGCTCAGACGCTGCTAGCACACCCACTACATGCTTCACGCATTCACCAAGGGAACAGTGGCATACATACACCACGTATGCTACCTGCACATTGACTGTAGCTTTATTACATTTAGAAATGTCTGTCCCTTATGTGTGCGTGCTGTTTTTTCCAGTGATGACCAGTTGGAGGACTCGGACAGTGAAGAGCATTCCAGATCAGAGTCGGTAACAGGTACGCTAAATCGAAATACCCTGTCGATTCCTTCTCTTCTGATGTAAATTGTAGAACAGTAGCCGCAGCCAAAAATTGTAACACAGATGATGGACAGCATCCTTTAAACCAGTTTAACTTTTTTCTTCCTCTGCCCCTAGGCCAAGCGTCGCAGCGGGAGGGTATGGAGGTGAGTCTGGGGGTGACGGCGCTCAGCGTTCTGCAGCAGCCGGAGAAGCTGCAGTGGGAGGTGGTGGCCAGCGTGTTGGAGGACACGGTGAAGAACCTCGAGGAGCTGGGGGCCAACCCCTTGCTGGCCCAGCAGGCCAACAAGCCCCACGGCCACGACAAGGCCAAGGACAAATTCCAGGACCACCACAACATTCCCTTCCCCTGTCTGCTGGCCGGAGGCCTGCTCAGCTACCGCTCGCCGGCAGCCCCCTCCCCCGCGGCGGGCCCCACGCCGGTCCGCAGGACCACAGACTGTCCCCCTCTCAGGACTCAGAGCCCCATCCCCAGCCCCATGCAGGACCCCAGCAGTCCCATGCAGATGGAGACCAGCGCCCCCCCCTCGCCCCTGCCGGCCACGCACCACGAGGGGGGCTCCCCCGCCCCGACGCCCCCTCTGCCCACCAGCCCCTCGGTGCGCAGGACTATGCCCGTGCTGCTGCTGTACAGCATCAAGGAGGCGGAGGACTCCAAGTCCTCTGGGAAGGTGTTCGCCCAGATGAACAACCTAATGAGCAAGGGGCTCCACGAGGAGGGCTTCACCGTGCCCCAGATCATCGAGATGGAGTTCGACACGCACGAGCAGCTGCTCCTGCAGGACCCGCCCATCACTTACATCCAGCAGTTCGCCGACGCAGCCGCCAACCTGGCGGGGCTGGACGGCCACGCCGACAAGTGGAGCACGCTGGCGGCCACCTCGGGCTCGGGCCTGCCGCGGCCGGGCGCCCTGGTGCAGTGCCTGAGGCTGCCCAAGCAGCTGGAGGAGGAGAACCTGTACGTGGACTCCATCACCCCCTGCTGGGACGGTGTGCACCTCCTGGTGGGCCTGCAGCCGTGCGGCGTGGAGAGCCTCAGCGCCATCAACCAGGTGGAGGCGCTCAACAACCTCAACCGCCTCAACTCGGCGCTCTGCAGCCAGCACCCGGCGGAGCCCCTGCACCCCTCCATGGCCAACGGGGTGGAGGGCTGCTCGCCGCCACAGACGCCCCTCATCCTCCCGCCGGCCCCCCAACACCAGCAGCACCACCACCAGCCGCAGCAGCAGCAGCAGAGCCGCCCCCTGGGGAGCAGCGGAGGCGGGGGCTACCTGGCGCTCTACAAGCTGAACTACTCCACGCGGATCGTCACGCTGGACGAGGAGCCCGTCAAGGTGCAGCAGATACGGGACCCCCGCGATGCCGTCACCTCCCTCATGCTGCTGCCCCCCGACGTGCTGGACGGGCGGGAGGACGAGAGCGAGGAGGGGGCCCCCGACGAGGGCCTCCACGGCGGCGCCAAGAGCGTCTCCTCCGGCTTCGGGGCCGGAGGCTCGTCCGCGTGGACCGCCTGCGGTGCGCCCCCGGCCGAGAGCCTCACGGGGCCGTCCGCCTCCGCCTCGTCCAGCCCCAAAGAGGGGCGGCGGGCGCCGGTGACGGGCCTGGGACACCTGGTGGTGACCACGCAGGCTGGGTACATCATGATACTGGATCTGTCCACGCTGGAGATCCTGGCCAAGGTGGAGCCCCCCAAGAAGGAGGGCTCCGCGGAGGAGACGGACCCGTTCGTCTCTGTGACGTACTGCTCCGGGACCGACCGCCTGTGTGCCTGCACGCAAGGTGAGGACCCAACAGAGGGCAGCTCGTTACGCTGCCTGTGGAATGTCTTGAAAGGGTGGTAAAATGACACTTTATTTATCTCCGAATGGGAATGCAGCAAATAACTGAGCAACTCAAACAAAAGACAATTTAAGAGTGAAAAAGTGTGGGTAAAAATACAAATTTGAATAGCCATGCTATGTCCAATTATGTACCCAATATTTTGATAGAACAAACTAAGGTTATAACCAAACAAAATATTATATGCAATCTTATATATAATGTATAGTATGCTAATCAAGTGATGCAAGATGTTAGTCTATCTTTTCTCACCAGTCGATCTTCTCTTAACTGCCCTCCTGTCCAGGTGGAGAACTTCATTTCCTTCAAATTGGAGGTGTGTGTGACGATCTAGACGACGGCGACATGTTTGTCGACGGCCCCCTGTCTAAAGGGGTTGAACAGCTGCTGGAGGGGTCCAAGCCCTCCTCCAATCCTTCCAGCCCTGGCATCACAGGTAGGAGCCCACCATCAACCCTCAGATGGCTAAATGTTGGGGTGAAAAAAGCTTGTATTATTGGTTTGGATGGATTATCATTGAATGAAGTGATTAAAAAAAAAAAATAATAATAATTTAAATGAATGATAAATACAAATGTTGACTCAATCATAACCCCTCTTCTCCTCTTTTTCCTTCTCCACTTTCCTTCCTCCTTCTCTTCTCCTCTTCCGCCTACTCCTCCTCCCCCTCCATCAGGAGTAGACCTCCTGGTGGACCAGGCCCCGACCACCGAGAGCCTGAGCTCCCTGGTGGAGCTGACCCGCTTCGAGACGCTGACGCCCCGCTTCTCTGCCACCGTGCCCCCCTGCTGGGTGGAGGTACAGCAGGAGCAGCAGCAGAGACGACACCCCCAGCACCTCCACCAGCAGCACCACGGAGACGCTGCCCAGCACACACGTACCTGGAAGCTGCAGAGTGACAGGTAGACACGATTCTAATACTGGTTCTGGAGATTAAACCATGTGATGGGGGTGTTTTTATAAATCTGGCAGTTCATGTCATCATGCTCTCACTCTGATGTGAACTTGTATCTTAACTGGTTAGTTTGCTCCGACTGCTTTCATCTTACCCGCCTACTCGGCTGGCATCAGAACCCGCACCCCTCCAGCATCCCGTGACCACTCTTGGTGTGTGTTTTTCCCCCTTCCTCTCCTCCTCTCCCTGTGCAGCTCCAGCTGGGATGAGCATGTGTTTGAGTTGGTCCTGCCCAAGGCCTGCATGGTCGGCCACGTGGACTTCAAGTTCCTCATGAACCCCAACATCACCAACATTCCCCAGATCCAGGTCACCCTGCTGAAGAACAAGTCCCCGGGCTTGGGGAAAGTCAGCGGTGAGGACCCATCTCCCGCCCTAACTCTTACCCGCTACCGTAAGCGGCTCCTAACTTTCTGACTCTGCGTCTGACCGTCCTTCCCTCAGAGACGGCGGTGGACAGACAGATCTCCTTCCCCCTGTCCCAAGCACTGCACGCAAATGGGGAGAGGAACGGACAGCCCCTCCTCTATGAATTCTCAGAGGACATGCACTTCATGGATGTGGAGGACACCCCAGGTAAGGACTGTATGTGTATGGGTGTGATGTAAACCCTGACAATAATTCACGACCCCCGCTGGAGCTTGGCGTATTTACATAATGCAAAATACTTAGCCCCTTGGTACCTGCTCCTGTAACTCCATCCTGGGCGTACACCCGGTCGGTGATCACTGATCTCCAGCCACTGTGTACTCCTCCTGCCAACACACACAAGCTATGCTCCCCTCTCCCCCTCCCCCGCAGGCTCCATGCTGTGTCCCTTCCTAGAGGACCACAAGGAAGATGTCCTGTGTGGGCCGGTGTGGCTGGCCAGCGGACTGGACCTCTCCGGACACGCCGGCATGCTGAGCCTCACCAGCCCCAAGTTGGTCAAAGGTAACGCACACATCAGCTCCTCTTTCATGGGGTGATGGTGGTCGAAACATTGTAGTACTTTGTGCATTTGCTTTTTTGAGTTTTATTTCGACAAATTCACAGTTAATCACAGGGAAGTTCTGGGTAATGATATTGTTGGGAGGCACACATCATCAGGTAAATTTTTTTTTGTCAGCTTCCTTGTAAGTCTGTCGGGACCAAAGTCTCTTAACCAAGTGACCAAGTGCATGGATGTTCCTGCAATTCAAGTCCCCAAAAGTGCTTTGCGTGCTTTATATGGATATACCAAGTCTCTCCTTAAACTTTTTGTGTGCTGGGTTTCTGTGTAGGCATGGCGGGGGGAAAGTACCGCTCCTTCCTGGTGCACATCAAGGCGGTGAGCGACAAGAGTGCCGAGGACAGCCCGCGCCCTGTGGTGCGCATGCCCAGCGCCAAGCCCATCAGCACCAAGACCCACTCGCTGTCCACACTGCTGCAGAGGGCGCAGGCCTCCAAGGTAGGGGACCGTGGTGGTGTAGCCTAAGATGTGGGACCAGGCGTCACTCTTGCCCAAAGCTCAGGCCGCTAAGGCAAGCAGGCGGAGATAATCCATAGGCCCAATGTGTCAACAGGTTTTAATTGGTGGAATTGAGGAGCATCTTGTCTTCACCACTTTCAGGATGGAGATGGATTTATTGATCAGCTTATATTGTTACAGTTGCTCATCTTACGAAGTTATCTTTTTTGTATGTTTTGCTTAAAACAATGTTCATTTTGGGTGATTTCAACAGGTTTTTATAGCTTGGCCAAGTTAGTGTCTTATGTTTCTGCGTTTAGGACAAGGCTTCCACGTCAAAGTCAGAGCCAGGGACCCCCTGCAAGAAGCCTGACAGCCTGCGGGGCTGTGACCTGCTGCAGGAGGTGTCCGTCACCATCCGCAGGTTCAAGAAGACCTCAATACCCAAAGAGAGGTCAGAACCAATGCTGATATATTGTAGCAACCGGCAGGAACTACCGCGCATATATGGTCGAAAACTGCAGGAATCGCTGTCATAATATGGTGAATGGCCGGAACCACCACCCATATATGGTAGCAGTGCCAGGAACCACAGCCCATATATGGTAGAAAACTACAGGAACCACTGCCAATATATTGTAGTAGCTTGAGGAAACGGCAACCAGACCTTTTGATTGATTTATACCAAAGATTGTTGCTGTGTATAATGCATCAGGCCACATTATTATAGCTTGATCAAGACCTGATTAAATCAGGCCCGTAATTAAAAATTTTAATAGGTTCATTTGTTTTAAATAACCAGATCCTCTGTGATCTGTCAGTTGGAATAATTTAAACTTAGAGCACGCCTTGGCAATAACTCCTGGAAACATACTTCACAACCCATGTTGAAATTCCTGTCCTCATGCACTAAAATGCAGCATGCAGTTTAGTCACATAGTTAACATATTAGAACACCACTGAATGTCCCCTCTTATTATTTTAACTGTCAAAAGTTGATAATGGTCCAATTTCTGTATGACATTGCAATTTGAAATTGAATGCAGATGACATGAGCATGAAAACTGAACCTGTCTCACAGGTGGTCGGTCAATTAGCGGATGCACTGTGCCTCGCCAACGGATATCTGTGGAAGTGCCTGGGCCCATTGATAATTTTCAAGCGTTCAAACCAACGTCAAAAGTCACCAATCATTAGATGTCACTGAGCCGCATATATAAAAATAGGATTGTTTTTGATTCAACGATGGGTCTGGCCTGAAGAATAAGACTGACTATGCATAATCCTGGTCGAGGATGCCCCTTTGAAGTTGAGTTGTCTTTGGTAGAAAGCAATCCAACCATGTCTTTGTATACTTGTGCATCCCCTAGAGTCCAGCGCTGTGCCATGCTGCAGTTCTTGGACTTCCACGAGAAGCTGCTGAGCGCCCTGTGTAAGAGGGCCGAGGAGGGGCCCGGCACGGAGCACGGACAGAGCCTCATCCTGGACATCCTGTGCTGGCTGGCGGGGGTCTACTCCAACGGGTCCTGCAGGTGAGTCAAGAACCACCATCACCACCCGCCCCCTAGAGACCAGGTGATGCTAGTGGGTAGGGGTGGGCCGTATCATATCGTTCACGATAATACCGGTATATTTTTTTACATGATAAAAAAAAAATCATATTGTGATATTCTGTTTGG
>JAOPUA010000044.1:11890867-11902738 GCA_027122455.1 Trisopterus luscus
CACACACACACACACACACACACACACACACACACACACACACACACACACACACACACACACACACACACACCTACCTACCTTTGTCTTTCTCTATCTCTCATTACGGCTGATCAGCTTCTAGCTCCTATAGCAGCTTTCGACTCCTATCTCCGTCCTTTTCTAGAATAATCACACTTTTCTGGACGTCTCGTACGCACGCACACTCACGTGAGCAAACAAACTGCAGGTATAATATGCAAACGGTAAAAAAATCGATACAGTGGTGAACAAATAGTGTCAACTTTTACACACAAATTTTACTGCAGTTAGAACATGGCCAGTGGGAAACGGTGGAAAGAAAACATCAGCAGCACTGCTTAGGCTCCCTGTGTGTTTATTTAGCAAAACACAAACGAACACAGCATCAAAGGACAACACTTCAATGGGAAACGCATGAGAGCATGCACAAAGCCAAACTATTTTTGAAATAATAAGCCTTAATAAAAAAAAAATTCACTGATCTATGTTATTTTTTTCTATTATTGTGCATTGGTCTATTTGAAGAATGGAAACACCCGTGGTACCTGCGGTTCACTCTTTACCACATGTCTTAAACCACTGTTTCACCGGACCTCTCAGACAGTACACAGGCTTTTCTAATCACCACCTCTCATTTTGGGTGGTTTTCTTCTGTATGTTTTTGTTACTGATCAGCATGTTTCCTCGCAATGTTCTCTTTGTGATTGGTTTATTGGTCTCATTAGCCTTCTCCTGTTCTCGGACCAGTGTATCGAAGCATTTTTATAACTGATTCACTAACAGTTTTTACTGATTGTTTCTGTTTAAAGGACCGAATCTGTCCGAATATCTTTTTTGTGACTTTTTCAAAAGAAGCAGTAACTTTTTTTGTTTGACTGTTTCAACAGAATCAATTATTTTTAAGTGATTGTTATTTAAACTCACTGTTGCTCTGTTAAAGCTTTCTCTGCCCTCGTTATTCTGTTCTCTAAACAGACTATTTCAGTCTGTTTTGGTGAGTGTTATTGACTTGCTGTTTCCCTCAGTTTTCTCTTCAATGTTAAAGTTGTAACTGTTGATAAATGTCAGTAAATACCTGATTCGAACTGTCTGATTCGGTGTTGTTTTCAGCTGATCCTAACAGCCGGTTATTCCTCTCTGTCTCTCCAGTGCTGGATATGGCCCGCCACGTGCCCCTCTACCGGGCCCTCCTGGAGCTCCTGAGGGCCATCTCCACCTGCACAGCCCTGGTGCCCCTGCTCCTGCCTCTACCTGGGGGCCCGGGGCAGGAGGAGCCGGATGACGACATGGACGACCAGGGATCTGAGGGCCAGACCTCCGTAGGCATGTTGCTGGCCAAGATGAAGACCTGCGTGGACACGTACACCAACCGCCTCCGGTAAGTTGGAGAGTACCGCCCTCACTAAACTCTAAAGGTTTCTGAAGCATTTGGGGCAGCAGTTGGGGCAATCTTTCGAGAGGAGTTGTGAAATGGATTGGTTTAGATGTGCAGCAGCCCCTATTTTAGATCGATACTTTGTTCTAACAGAAGTCAAGGTAGGGTCAATCAAGTTTTAACAAAAATAAAATGATATAGATAGATATGAAGATATCGAAATATTCAGAGGAAGATATCTATATCTTAACAATTGACATGAATCCTCAATCTCGGTGTTTCAAGTTAAGAATAAATTTAACATTGTTGATTAATACTTGATTTGGTGATAGTTTTAATAGAAACAGCTAATTAGCCAGTCACATTATTATTATAACCTAAGTGGCCTTTTCAGAAGCTTAAAGTCTCATTATTCCCCCTTGGAGATATAGTGCGGTAGAGAACAGACACAGTACATTACAATAGAGTAGAATACAGCAGAGTAGACATGGTAGATTACAGTAGGTCTTCCTGTCCTGCATTTCCCCTCCTCCATACCGCTGTTCCCAAGCATGGTACAACGGGAACCCTTATCAATATTGCATGGACTCTTAACATGCAGGGCAGTCAATATTTAAACTTCGAGACCCGTGTTTTGGAGGCCTGTTGTAAAGGCATGTATGTATGCCTCGCCACGCCAGAGCTACAACCGCACTTTAAGGATGCCATTATCCATTTGAGCTCCCGTAGCTCATCTGGTTGACATTTTGGAGGATGCAGAGAAACATGCGAGTGGAATGAGTTCCTGGGCAACTGCAGTGTGGGATCCTATGGCGGTGCATGGCGACACATGCAGGTCACCGGGTGGAAGCTAGAGCTGCAGTCTTCCGCATTGATCTGGGATAGCTCATTACACTCCCTGCAGTGAGAGCTAGCTCACAGGAGAGCTGTCTTCCAGCTCCATCTCGGCTTCCTGCTCTCTCTCGCCTTTCAGCTCGCTCTCCCTTTTCTACACTCTCCCCTTCCAGCTCTATCTCCCCTTCCACCTCTATCTCCCCTTCCAGCTATCTTCATAACAGATGCATTGGAAAATGTATGTGTTTATGCAGAAAATAAATGTTTTATGGGCTTAATGTGCACCTTTGCCTATTTGAAAGATTTAGGGTTAGGTATTTTCTGCCAGTGCGTGCGTGTGTGCGTGTGAACGTGTGCGTGTGAATCACATGTACATCCTTGCAAACATACAAGTCACGTTTTTGTGTCAAGACAAACTTTCTCTGAATCATAATTGGCAGCGAGTCATGTGACTGAGCCATTGGCTGGAGAGTAGATTAAATTAAAGATCTTATGCAAGAAATAATTAGCATCCTTCATGGCTAATGTTGAATTGCTTGGCAACATTTCAAAATTACTTTGCTACTTGGGTGACCTATCTCGACCTTGATGTGTCCCTCCGTGAACCCATGTTCCCTTCAAAGACACACAAGCATTTCTCCACACTCACCCACTTCCAAAGTTTCTTGGCAAGAAACATCCGGAAATTGGGGTCTCGCCAAGGTCAAATCCAGTGGTCGGAAGAAGCAATGATTTGTGTTGGGAGTGTGCTTGAAAGATATTTGTGGAGAATAAAAGTTGCTTCAGTTATTCCTCTGTGCCAAAGCCGCTGGAGGATGTTGCAGCCTCTGCTTCATGTTCATGTTGAAGCTCGTTGGTCTCCTCAGCTCAAAACCACTGTCTTCTCTTCCCCACTGAGCCAGGCTTTATCTGTGGTTGTACTGGAATGCATTATGCATCCGTCAATATATAGACACGAGACACTTGTTTGTCTCCTGTAACCTTGTCAAAATGTCCCCTAGGAAAGGTACGGAAGTGTAGTTTTGTCCGTAAAAATACAATGTCCTATTTACTGTTTTGTCTTGTGAATACTCAACAACTCAACTGTATACTTAATGTGGCACTTTATAATACCCCTGCCCCTCTGCCTCTCTGCCTCTCCCAGGTCAAAGAAAGACAAGAGTAAAGTGTTGCCCAAGCCGGACAGCTCGGACCCGGAGCCTGAGGGCTTGTCCCTTCTGGTGCCGGACATCCAGAGGACGGCAGATATCGTCTACTCTGCCACCACCAGCCTGAGACAGGCCAACCAGGGTCAGCGCACGCTTTGTACTCACGTGCTTGCATACATACCCCATATGCATGCTCTCTCACTTTTCTCACTCTCTCTCTCTGCGCCTCTTTTTGTTCAGCACTTATCTCTCTCCCTTTCCGTGCACATAAGGCCCGTGATAGGAAACTTGGACTTGTTGTCCAAAGTTTAGCCAGAAGAAACCAGCTCCATGATGGACGGTCGTTATTTCAACCTCATTATGCCTCTGGCCTCTTCGAAACCTACACCACCCTCTGAATACAGCACCGCATTATGATTGCTTTACAGGGTTCAGAGCCAAGTTGCGGTTCATTCTTGAATTAATCAATTCCTCATTCAATCTGTAAAATGTCTTAAATAATGGTAAATCCCCTTCCTTGGTTATCAGTTGCTCTTTTGACCAGCATACCAAAAAAGTAAAATCAAGTATTAATAAAGGAATTTATTCGTTTCATCATGACCTAAAAAACAACACAGATTCTTTTAAGTTTTACATCTCCAAAGTGGGTACACGGCAAAGACTTAGATATTAATTTACTTGATGAATTACCTAACTGCGCCTCAGTCTGCCTTTGGGAGGTGGAGATGTGTGAACTTGTAATTGGTTAATTAATGCTCTTGGAATGGAGGGACGGAGAGAGAAAGGAAACATTTATTCTGGCAAAGCCACGATATCCCAGGGCCAACAACACGACAACCATAACTAGAAATATCGACAGTTGCAGACTTTTCTCTCCCGCTCTCTTCTTCTGCTTCTTTCATCCTCCGTCTCTTCTACCGTGGGCCCAGTAAGGTAATTTCATGCTCAGTGCATATCTCTCTCTCTCTCTCGCTCTCGCTCTCTCTCTCGCTCACTCTCTCTCTCACTCTCTCTCTCGCGCTCACTCTCACTCTGGTACTGGTAGAGGAGGCCCTGTGAGCACCATAAACCATCTATATGTAAGTGGTCTGTTAATTATGTCCATGTGTGAACCGTTCTGTCTAGCCGTCTATTCTCCAACGTTTATTACCACCAGGAATAGGCCAACATTTTACTTTATCTCTCCTAACCATGGCAGCTTAAATGTGCCTGTGAAGCAGGCTGGGATTGGGTTGTATGGCTTTGTAGGAGGTTATATATGTTCAGCAGTGGGGAAGATGAGGAAATAACCTACTAAGATAAAAAGCTCATATTTATACTACTTAAATATGTAGGTTAGCCATTAAAATGAACTGATCAGCCGCGTTCTGCATGAAAGAAAAGCAGCACGGACAAATATTATGAGATTGGACTTCTGTGGTTTATGGTGACCTTCTCTATCCTGAGATGAATATGAAGGTCGTTTGGGGTATTTGTTAGCTGGTGCTGGGACACAGTACGAAACACAGAACTATTTTTCAATGTACAAGTAATCTACTTTTCTCTCACTATTTCTCACTATTACTCTCTCTCTCCCACTCGCACTCTCCAACTCCTGCTTTGTAATTCTTTAAATGTCTTCTATGTTGTAAATCTCTCTCCCACTCCCTCGCTGCCTCCATCTAGAAGAATTTAGTCTTTTCACCGACGTGCATGGAATCTTCAACTGGCCATTTGTCTGCTGTGTTTAAACGGGAAACGATCGCATTCTTTAGCTGACAAATGGTCAAATGCATAGGACTTTGGCTGAAGACGGGGTTAAATTCGAACCCTGCCTCTACCTCTCTTAACCCTTCCCTCCCCTCTCTCCCCCTCCAGAGAGGAAGATGGCCGAGTCCTCCAGAAGGACGTCCAGCCGTCCGAAGCCGCTGTCCGTCCTGCGGTCCCTTGAGGACAAATACGTAGCAGCCATGAAGAAACTCCAGTTTGGTAAGCGTCTGTCAGGTGTCGCCGTTTCCTGCACAGTATGTGTCAGACATTGAATGCATTCCGCTATAAATATGGACGTTGAGTAGACCGAGAGGCTCCTGCTGTAGAGAACAGTGTCGACTGCCTGTTCTCCCATGTGTGCATCCCTGGAGCAAGACTCTCGCTCTCTTGCGCTCTCTTGCTCTCATTTGAACTTCCTCTTCGCCTTCCGACCATCTTATCCTCTGTCTCTCCTCTCTCCCTCTCCTTTTCTTCCTCTTCTCTTAATCTCTCCTCTCCTCTTCTCCCCTCGCTCTCCAGGGATGTCTGGATTCATTCTAATGCGTTTCTCTCTATCATGCTTGTATCTGTGATCAGAATGACATGTGATGTAACGATGAGCGACATCAGTGTAAACAGGTCTTCTCCCCCCACTCTTGACAGTATAACATGACAGGGAACGGGAGAGATGATGCATGACATTACCACTGGGTGTACGTAAAAAAAAAATAGCGGGCTGGATTTCAACCATGTGCCAGGACGTCTGTGCTGAATTGTAAACGTCGATAGATTGCTTTTACAGAGATTAAATTTGCAGTGATTAAAAAAAAAAACTTAATAAGATGAGTGATCAGATGATGCTGTCTGTGATATTGCGTCAGGTAATTATTATCCTAAACATCAAATGAAAGTGCCAGTAAACTTAAATGGTTTAAGGGGCGTGGCTAGACTTGTGTTTCGGGTGTCTGGGTTTGAATCCTAATCTCCAGCGTCTACCTGTAGGCATGTGCTAAATGTCTCAATAGAAACGGATGAATATTTATGAGCGTATGGGTACGGTCACAAGCTGCTCAAGGCCAATAGGGACTGATAGTCACCACCGTGCCCCCCCCCTCCCTCTCCCTCCCTCCCTCCCTCCCCACCTCCTCCAGACACCTTTGAGATGGTGTCGGAGGACGACGACGGTAACCTGGTGTTCAAGGTGAGCTACCACTACATGTCTCAGGTGAAGAACGCCAGCGACGCCAACAGCGCGGCCCGCGCCCGGCGGCTGGCCCAGGAGGCTGTCACGCTCTCCACCTCCCTGCCCCTCTCCTCCTCCTCCAGCGTGTTCGTCCGCTGTGACGAGGAGCGCCTCGACATCATGAAGGTACGTGCTCCGCCGCCCGCTCTGCTGCTCCTCCTCCTCCTCGGGTTCTCAGCTTGATGTTCTCTGTATGTCCTTCTCTTGTTGGTCGCTCTGTTCCTCATCTGTTGTCCCGCTCACGCTCTCCTGAGGTTCTCCTGCATGTCTTCCTCTGTGCCCTCTTCTGTTCTCCTCTTGGGTTTGTGCTCTCTTCTCCTCATGTTCTTGTCCTCTTGTTCTCCTCTCTATCCTCATGTTCCTCCCATGTTCATGCTGTTGCTGGTGTTGTTTTACAAATGGGTAATGAAGGTGCTGGTCGTAGCTCATTCAATACCGACCACACCTTTGTTTCTTCAGCTCTCGAGATTATCCAATGGTCATGAAATAATGAATTATCAACTAATTAACCCTGACGGATCAATTAATTGAACATGGACATGACCTGGAACCATTTCCGTTAAGATTGTCATTTAATATAATCTCTTAACTAAGTCATGATAGGGTTGGACTGCATTCAAAAATGGTGTATTGTTGGAACACAACGTATACTTTATCATCCATAATATGCTGCCACTGAAAGGCGATGGAGACAAAAGTCATGATGACTAGAGAGCAGTGGGCAACATTTCCCTGTGTGCCAGTCCTGCGTTCATCTGAGTTGGGTCTCTATTCCCCGAAGACTCTTCCTGATGAGGGCTTTTACTCATTTACTCCGCTGACATTTAACTAAATGTCTTCAACCAGCCACTTGATGGATGGCCTAGCTAAATGTCAAAATCCTCATCTTCTGCTGGAGAAACTGAACCGCGTGTGGCGTCTAAACAAACGGCAGCACGGTTAGTAAGAGGACTGGCCTACTGGTGGGAGTAGTGACCGAGAGAATACAGTGTTCGCAGTATTTACCCAGCGCCCCCTGGCTCCCTGTCGCAACGCTCACCAGCCCCAGCCCATCTGGCTGTGTGCTCCTTCTGACGATTAACCCCCCCCCCCCCACTCATCGGGATGTGCACTCAGTGTCGAGGCTTGAAATGTCCCCCGTCAAAACAGGCTACACACATGAGTGACCGCCATCTTCATCATCATCATCATCATCATCATCATCATCATCAACGTCATCACCATCACCATCGCCCCCCCCACCCCGAAGATGTTTTTCTAGTGCTGGGTGCAAGCAGCTGGTGTTCACCTTTCGACACAGTCCACTGGTCACTACTCTGGGCTCAGCATGCTTCATCTGGATGTCCCTTCTGCTCTTCCTTACCTCTGCTCTCCGCTGGGAATAAACATTCCACCTCAAATACATGCTTACAATTATTTGTAGTCTATATCCAACATCGGCGCCGTCGTTGTTTTGTGTATTTATTTTCAACGGCAAAAATAAGGGCTGAATGTGAATTTATATTGTCTATCCATCATTCAGGTAAACGTCATATCCAGCTGCACAGTGATGACGGCAGCAAAGGAATTTTTATTAGATTCAAAACATAGCTTTTCATTTTTGACTTATTGTCGTATAAGGGTCATAAAATGGTCCTTGAACAGTGGTAAACCATTTCTTATTTGATAATGGACTTTTTTGTTCAGCATTTATAATGGCATTGCTGTTTGGGGGAAAAAAATGTTTCCCTCTAAAATAATAAAAAATAAAGCGTTTGACTTTATATCTCAATATTAATAGTTAAAAAGGTTATTATTTATCCAAAAAAGCAAGCATTGTTTCTTTTACCGTATTTAAAGTTGTTCTAACTGCTGCGGGTCCGATAAAACAGGTTTGTTACGTTTTTTAATGTTTCCATTGTTTCTCGGGTGTGATTAATGAGCTAATCTTATTAGCATAGTCGTAATAAATTGGGAGTTTACAGATAAAAAAGGGCTGCCTAACCCCCACCGCTTTCTATGCTTGGGATCCAGTATTGTAGAGCTAGTGAACCACTGTGTAAATGTATTTCATCTGTTCTGTTGTTGTTTTTACAGAATGCATTAGTCATTTATCTACTCCCCCCACCACCACCGGTTCACTTATCTTTTCTTGTGTGAATGAATCTCCCTCCTCGAATGTCTGCGAACCCATCATGGTTTATTGTTGTTTTCAGTTTGTTTGCAGGAAATTCATGTTGCATTCAGTTCTTTGGCTTGGTCCAAGGCTATAGTGCATTAAGGCATCTGAGACATCAGTCAAGTGCATGTTAAAAGCTGAGGTCTAAAATGTGATCCACTGCATGTCCATGCAAGGCTAAATTGGACCTTCCTTTCACCTCCCCTCCACCCAGGTCCTGATCACCGGGCCGGCCGACACGCCCTACGCCAACGGCTGCTTTGAGTTTGACGTGTACTTCCCCCAGGACTACCCCAACTCGCCCCCCCTAGTTAACCTGGAGACTACCGGGGGGCACAGCGTCCGCTTCAACCCCAACCTCTACAATGACGGCAAGGTGGGTCAGAGAGCCACGCCCGCGACCTTGGGTCTGGTCGTCATAATCTCAAGGCATGGACCGCGTAACGTGGATATTAAGCAAATAAATAATGCAGTGGTTTTTGCTTTGTTTTGTTATTCATGTTCATTGTACCAATAAAAGCATGGCTTCAGCTGAACCTGATTTTAAATGATCAGCCCAAAGGGGTGTCTTCAGCCCTCACTCCGTCAGCTGGCTACAGGCAGAACATAGATATAGATTTTTAGAAGCAGTCGTACAAATGGATTGAAACAGTGATCCCAGCCCGGGATGTCTGTGTACCCTTGGTGTGAAGGCTTCGGGGGGGCCTCATGTAAAGATAGATTTGCGTTTGTTATGCCTACAAAAATAGAAATACGCCTCAGATTCTTCCATTTTATATACCCAGACCACTGGAATAATGATACTAATGCTACATGGTAAAATGATTATATTGATTCAAAGGAAACTATATGGTGTGGTGTATTTCTGCTGTGGTGGGGGACGTGTGACTGAAGTGTGTCCTCTCCAGGTGTGTCTAAGCATCCTGAACACCTGGCACGGCCGGCCTGAGGAGAAGTGGAACCCGCAGACCTCCAGCTTCCTGCAGGTGAGACGCAGGCACTGCAGAGCTCTTGATTGGTCCCTGCACCACGCAACGGATAGAGGGGAGGAATTGGTCGTCTTGACAACGGCCCTGAATGTGCCGAGCTCTTAATTGGGCCAGCAGCGTGTTGATAGATGTACATGTGATGTTAATTAAAACCAAACACACTCGTCTCCGCCTCAGGGTGTGCTGTCCTCGCTCATGAGCAATCCCTGGGAAATATTCGGATAAAAATAACAGATTGAGGACTACTGGACTGTTTCAAAACACACAGCACACGTATGCCCAGAGGCCTCAGACACTTCTGTGTACTGTGTGTTTGTATGAGTATTGTGTACTTTATTTGTTTGAAGTTAGGAGTCTTGTATCCGTGGTTAAGCTTCCTCATGGCTCTTTTTGTGCATCTGTTGAACACATATCCACACACACACACACCCCTGCTGAGGTGCTTTAGCTTACAGGTGGTATAATCCTGCGTCTGTGTGATGCTATTTGCTAATGCCTGTAGCTTTAGGGCTCTTCACTCCCTGTCTGTTGCTCGGTTTACCGGGAATAAATACAGTGAGTGGTAATAGACCATAAAATACTGGCTTAAGTAGGAAATGAAGCCCTGGGTACAGTACAGTCCACATATGTTAAACCAAAACTGATTAGGCCAATTCCAGTGCTATACCGTCTGTGTGGGGGGTGTGTTCATGTAACGTTTGATGCCATATGCCAGGAGCCCTTAGTTGACTCTTTAGTGCATGTGCATAAAGGGCTATACCACTACAGATGCTATAGCTTGTGATGACATAGATGATGCACTCTTTCATTCTTCTTTTCTTTCACCCATCCCATCTCTTTCTTTCTCGCTCCTCTCCGTCAATCTCCTCTGTCGTCATTGATTTGTCTCTGTCTCTCTCTCATTCTCTCCATCTCTCGCTCCCTCTCTTTCCCCCCCCTCGACGTGCTCACTGACACTCTGGCTCTCCCATCTGTCCCCACCACTGTATTAAGCTGTCTCACACGCTGACACGCATGTTGAAGTGTGCCCACTCCCCTTCATCATCATTACCAGTCAGCCACTCATCCTCAGTGTCCAGCATCCTCAATCGACTTCGATCTCCCCCCCTCCCAACACTGTCGATCAAGGCGGGGCGCGGTGACGAGACAGAAAAAGCTCCATCGATTATCGCTCTAGTTAGCAGATAATGGAGAATAATAATAAGAGAGCGAGAGAGAGGCCGTGCTCTGGGGAGTGGGAGGGAGGGCGGGAATACAAATCCAATGATAAACAAGGAGCGCTGTATCACCAGAGTGGGTCTCAGTGCTGAGAAACATCGAGAAGGTTGATGTCCCACATCTCAGGGTGTCGCTAGAGGGGAAGGGTTTTGATTGTTTATCGATCGTCTTCCGCTCTCCATAATAAACCTTGTCTACGCCGTCTCCTTACTTTGTCGAGCAAGTGCTTGCGTTCGCCTGGCCGGCGCGTGTGGTTCTAACACAAATCCTCTCCCACCAGGTGCTGGTCTCGGTCCAGTCTCTGATCCTGGTGTCGGAGCCCTACTTCAACGAGCCGGGCTACGAGCGCTCGCGGGGCACGCCCAGCGGAACGCAGAGCTCCCGCGAGTACGACGGCAACATTCGCCAGGCCAGCGTCAAGTGGGCCATGCTGGAGCAGCTGAGGAACCTGTCTTCCTGCTTCAGAGAGGTAGGCACCACCGACCGGCAGCCTTCCTTTGGCCGGCTTCCTCCACTCTCCTCACTGTTGGCAGGAGAGAGAGAGAGGAGAACGTAGTGGTGTCGTAGAGCGATTAAGGCTAAGAAGAGGGAAGTGGGTGTTGGAGGAGGAGGTGGTGTTGGCATAAGGGGAGGAGGTGCGGTGGAGAGATAAGGGGAGAGATGAAGGGAGGTGATGGGGTGGTATTGAGAGATGGCGAGATCGCAGGAGGAGGTTGGGAAGTGGGGTGTGATGAGGAGGAATAATGTCATAAGAGAAACAATATTACAAATGTGGTGATATGAATGGAGAAGGATCAGACGGTGAACCCAACTGCCTGGGTCTCGACTGTTGACTAATTTATCATCTCCTCGACATGGCCTGCAGGAAGCTATATTCAGTCACTGTGTGTGTGTGTGTGTGTGTGTGTGTGTGTGTGTGTGTGTGTAAACAAGACGCCCAAACAAAGCGTTTAAATCAGTGGAGCTCACAGACGACCTCATCGTCCATCAACAACAAGGAACTAAAAGAAGACCCCAAGTCTCCCCCTGTTCTTAACGCTAGCCAAACTATCTATCTGAAGCTCCTTGTCTCCCTTCCTCCCTTTATCTCTCTCTCTCTCTCTCTCTCTCTCTCTCTCTCTCTCTCTCTCTCTCTCTCTCTCTCTCTCTCTCTCTCT
>JAOPUA010000044.1:11980693-11991521 GCA_027122455.1 Trisopterus luscus
CTCTCTCTCTCTCTCTCTCTCTCTCTCTCTCTCTCTCTCTCTCTCTCTCTCTCACTCTCTCTCTCTCTCTCCCTCTCCCTCTCCCTCTCCCTCTCCCTCTCCCTCTCCCTCTCTCTCTCTCCCAATCGAGTAGAAATATTGCCTCCCACTTGTGACGTCAGGTCTGCCAGAGATTGGCTGCTCAGCCCCTGACACTAACCCCTTCTCTCACACTTGGGGAAACTTTTTTTTTTTTGAAGAGTTTTCAATCTCATTTACGGCGCAAAAATATCTCTCTCACACACCACAAGTACCCAGTAGCGGCCGGGACGTCTCCCCTCTTGCTCCCCTCCTGCGCCGGGACAGCCTACTCTAGGATACTCTGCCGACCGGACCTACATGGCTGTTTTTAGTTTTATTTTTTTGCCTCTGCTCTTTTTTTAGTTTTTGAGTTGCGATAGTTGAGCATTTATCGGTTAGGAGTAGGAGTTTCTTTCTCTTTAATCTCGACAGCGGTACTGGAGGTCGATGCGAGGCTAGATGAACGCGCTCAGGGGAACCAAACTTTTTCACTCGCGATAAGTGTCTCCGGGACGAGTTCTGGAGACACGGCGCAGCTCCGCTCGAACGCGCGCTTTAAAAAAAATTAACAAATAACCTCAAGTCACTTCGCTAGCTTGTTTCTGTTTTTCTTTTTATACCGTCTATACAGTGTGGATATGGCTTGGATCCGCTGGGACCTTGTGTTCTCTATAGGTCTATTCATTTCCCCGGCATGTGTGTCTATGGACCAGCCTCGCAACGGCTTCAGGAAACTTTACGTGGTACCGGGCGGCGCTGCTGCTGGGGACGCCGTGCATCTGCGCTCCGGGGCGGCGGGACAGGGGCACCCGCAGTCTGTCCCCCACCGGCCCTTTAACGTGGAGCTCTCCGCCAGCTACGGCGGGCAGGTCCGGACCCGCAGGATGGGGAACCAAAACCACCCGGTCCCGATACAGATTCAGCAGCAGGACGCCCGGTACACGCAGCATCAACAGGTCATCCGCCACAGCAGTAGCAGCAGCAGCAGCAGCAGCAGCACACACAGCAGCGTTCAGCAGAACCACCACATGAAGATGTCCGGGTAAGAGGAACCACAAACTCTGATAGACCAGACTTTATAAAAGTTATGGAGGCTCCCCAAAAAGCTTTGTGTGCCTAAGTTTATAGTCTACAATTTCTTAGTTGGCCTTATTTGAATAGAGCATAGAATAAGCTGAAGCTGAGTGTCAAAGCCTATTTCAGTTTCATACATTCTTTTAAAAAGTGACCAGGAAAAGTCAAGTTGACTCTCAGACATTGTGCACAATCTATGCTCTCCTGGTTCAAACAAAATAATAATTAAAAAATGCAAAGGGAATACATAAATGAGTCCTCTTATAACACTAAATGACTCGCATCAGCAATGTACAGATGTGTACAGTAATGTTCTTGTTAATAAAGTAGCCTATGCACAATAAAACATGAGGCGTTTAAGGAGCTCAATACATGCTCTGTTCCTTAAGGGTCGGCAAATTGAGCCCTTCATATCAAGAATCTCTTCTATTCATCCAAGCACATGTAGTGTGACCTTCCCCTCCATTAAAAGCAAACCGGTGTGTAAAAACACTCTTAGGGCCCAGGTCAGGCCAGGCTAAACCAGCGTATGGTGCGTTTGAAAGGAGTAAAGTGTGAGAGTGAAGTGTAGCTCCATGCAGAGACCCTAGACGTAGTGGTTAGTCAGCTTGTAAAGTTATATATAACCCTTTTTTATCACAAATACAGTCCCAGGGGTCTCTCCCTGGCTCACCCCAGACCCCATGGCCCCACTTATAGACTCCCAATGGACTGAACGCCCCTTACCCCAGTAGGGAATATAGATTTTCTGAGAGAAGAGGAATCAAACCTGTCTGTACCCTTGGTACCCCTGGACGCAGAAGACAGCCATTGCAATCAGAATAACAAATGGATGATAAAGTAAAGAAGAAAACACAGGGATATAGCAGGTCAAGTGAAATTTGCCCCAGGCATAGCATAACATCGCATTGCATTGAGGAATTCAGTGGACTACAAGTGTCTTACTGGGAACAATCAAAGCGTATAAATGAAATATTAAAAAACCTCCAAATCAATGATAGCTCCGCATTCTAATTTCAAAACAACAACTGGAGTTCAGAGCAGCCCTAGGAAGCAGACATACAAGGTAAGTATGAGGGCCCAGTGAGGGGATAGCATACTAATACAAGTCTTAAGCAAATAATGTATAGCAGTAGTTTCACCACAGAGCCCATACGCTCCACAGAAACAGTCCACAGTCAGTCTGGTCCGATGAACCGGTACAACACATGTCAATACTGACTGCTCATAGAGTAGGATGAGGTCCCCTTTCTGTTTACCCTGATGTTGGTTGTTGTTGTTGTTAGTATAGTTGTTGTTGTTGTTGTTGTTGTTGTCGTGGTCATCGTTGTCTCCATGGCAGGGTGAACATGTGTGGAGCGCAGTGCTGCCATGGGTGGAGCAAGACTCAGGGCTCCCAGAGATGTACCAAACGTGAGTACCACAACTATGAATTATTACACAACTACAACACAACTATGCTTGGAAGCTTCATAACACAACTGTTCAACATAGCTATTATCACTACTTTATCTCACAATGTGATAGCATGTGTTAAAGCTGTTTTTTTTTTTAACACTGTTCTTCATAACTTTTCTTTATAACATAAATACGCTTATAACACCACAATGCTAATTGGGACACAATATTATTTTAACACAACTAAGCTTTATAACACAACCAAGCTTCATAAACCTACCATAACTCCACTCATGACCAGTAAACACCTTCCACTAAACGAAACCACTGCAATATATGTTTCCTAGTGTCAACACAGGATCTCCAGGCATCACTTGGTTTCCTATCACAATACACATTCTCTGAGCATCCATCAGTATATATTATATCCCTATAGACTGTGTAGACGGGTTAAACTCAGAAGGAGAGAGAGAGAGGGACACTAAAAGAAAGAGACTACGAGAAAGGGGGAGTGATCTAGAGAGAAAGAGACTCAGAAAGAGAGAGAGAGATGTGTGGGGACAAGCTAAGCCTAAGCCAGTGTTTGAGGTGGAACTAAGACTGACTTCTCCCATCTCTTGAGCCATCAGACCCATGAGACAGATGGATGTACCATCACATGGTCTGGTCGTCCCAACTTGTTATGTAACCCCCAATGCTCGATATAGTGTAGTCTGTACCGAGCCAGTAGTACACAGGGCCCAAGGAGTGTATGTGTGTGTGTGTGTGTGTGTGTGTGTGTGTGTGTGTGTGTGTGTGTGTGTTATTGTGTGTATGGGTCAGGGCAGCAACACACACACCATGGGACAGCTCCTTTGTTTATGTTATCACAGGAAATGCTGCACAAGGCTCCTGGCTGCGTGCCAACAGAGTGCCCCACCTCCTTTCTCTTCCCACCTCTTTCCTCTCCTCCTTCCCTCTCCCTTGACCTCCTCCCCTCTCCCGCCTCCCCTTTTTCCCCACCAACTTCACCTCCCCTCCCCTCACCTCCTCCCCTCCTCCATCTCCTCCTCCTCCCCTACTGCTTTTGAGGTTGTCCTTGATGGCTCATGTTTGAAGTCTGGATCACAGCACCGCCGGCGGACAGAGTCCTCCTCTTGTCCCCCACTGCCACAGAGAGAGGTGGGAGGAGAGGGAGGGATAGTAGCATGTAGCATTCAGAGCTAGGCAACCCCACAGAGACGGCTATACGTGGCGGGAAGTACTTCACTTTGTCACTCACTGGATAGATATCATTTTATTCTTAACAACCAGAACATTATTAGTAACTACTACTCAAGTTTTTTTCTCAGAAATGTATTGTTTTCTACAAAAAGAAATCTCTTTTGTAATGTTACTTCTGTCTTGTGCTTGCTATTTCCAAACGTCCCATCTAGGATAAATAAAGCGATTATATTGCCCTGCAGGTCAGGAATATTAGACACGCATCCCCCACTCCTGTATAGTGTGTCTCTGGGTCAGCTGACTCCTACTGTATTTCCACGTCGCTACATCAGAATATTTACCATCCCGGAGCAACCGGGGGCTTAGGGCGAGCCCGAGTCTGTTCATCTCTTGACACGGAGCTTTAGTAGAGACGGATGAAATATGTATTTTATTTATTAGCCAGCTGCAGCCAATGAATCAGTAGGGCGAAAAAAATGCTGACATTTTTCTTGTGGAAACATTGAACAAGTTGTTGCTAGCCATATGTGGTGAATTTTGTAAAACGCTTTAACTCTCGCTCATTGTCGTTAATGAGATGTGGTCATCGGGTTGCGTTTTTCCTTGCCCTACTCCACCTTTGCTTCTTTTTCCATTTAAGCGTGATGCAGAAACTACTTTTGTTGACGCGTGAGTTAATTGTCAATTGTGAGTTCTAACAATTGACAAATGACGTATTTGTCATTCATCAAGTTTTTCCATTGTTTTTAGTGGTGATGTTGAACAATGACAGAAAACCACAGAATACTGGCGCCCATGTCCTCTACGTCACAAACTGCATCCAACACAATGGCATAAAGCAAAGATGAGAATCACGTTGTTTTGAGTATTGTTGTTTTGGTCGATTTCAGGAATGTAATTTTTTGACATAGTCTTTGGTGTTTCTGGGTTTCTGGGTTGAGTCACACAGTCTTGTTCCTGTGGAGGAATGGAGGGCAGCCCTGTTACAGTGTGAAGGCAGAGGCAGAGACCTCCTCTGAACCTCAGCTCTGCAGAGGTCTCTCTGCGTGTCTCTGTCTTGGCTCCCCTCTCTGGGCGCGTGTATTTCCGGGCCTGCTTGGTCCGTCCGTTATGAAAGAGGATCCAATCACAATGATGAGGACACATTCCAGGCGGCTAATCGGCTTCTTCCAGACTGAAAATGAAATCAAATGTCTGACCGTTATTAAAAGAGTGTCAGGTTTGCACCTGGCATGAACCCGCTCATATCTTTCGGCCATCATCGTAGTTTATTAATTACCAGTCAATCAAATCGTTTGGATGGCGCAGAATATTAAAAAGTGAGCAGTTTGATCTCAGATGAGATTAGTGGTGTGAGTCAGGGAGCCGGGCTTTAGTGGGCTTCAGGACATACTAGGGGAATTCAGGTGGTCCTATTGGAACAAGGCTAGGGAGTGTGTTTTTCTAACTTGATGAGGAAATTAATAGAAAACATAGAATCAAAAGGAACAGAAGGGCAACAAGAAGGTTCAATACCTTTGGGAGGAACATGTAGAATTATGAATTATTAACCATATCTTACTCCATCTTTCACAGCCCAGTCCGCTCTTCTTCAATGCAGCCCATTTGGTGGATGCTTTAATACATCGTGCCTTAGAATACTGTGAGTGATAACATGGATGGTCCCAGAAGGAATAACCCTCAAATTCCCTCATAACCCTTCCCAGATTGGGCATCAACAATGAGCATCACCAATCAGAGCAATAATAAAAAACAGTAAAAGTCATTCTGTTGGTGGCATCTGGTCCACAGACTTCATAGGCAGTACGGGTGTACTGAAGGGTAACTGGGCTGTTCACACGTTGCCTCCTCCGCATACTCGATTGTTTTTCTCCCATATAAAGAGACGGTGAGTGATCTCTGCACGGCCTGATTACATTTACCTCATTTTAGGACCAGGCGGTTCGGAATTATGCCCTGATATATAAAACAATGGACTCCTGTGTGTGTGTGTGTGTGTGTGTGTGTGTGTGTGTCTGTGTATCTGTGTATATGCATTTGTGTGTGTGTGCCCCTCCCTAGCCCTTAGAGTTTATAATAACATCCAATGCAGCAAGGAAAATTCTACATTAGTGTTCCACCTGATGTTTGCCAAATTTACAAACTCATTCGAATCTTAGTTGACTTTGTTTCTGCGATGACGTTAAGTAGGGTTGTGGACGTTATGGTGTCAGCTGATGTCGTAGACACAACAAACACTTTGCTGGGATAATGGACTTTGGCTAGCTTAAACGCTCCCTGCAATGTTCCCATGATTCCCGGTCACCTTAGAACCATAGACCGTTGTCATGCCAGAGTTCACCTACCTATAACCTACTGATGGAATGGATAATGTTCTCTGATGGACGGAGGACAAGGCCGGATCCCTAGCTGCTCATCGGGACATATGTATATAGTGTAATGACTCTAGGTTGACTCTAGAGTTGCATCTTGGTTAATACTCCCTGCTGAGTTATTTCAACTCATTAATACCTCAAAAGTATGAGAGGGATCATATATTGCAAGTGTTCAATTTTTTATTCTGCCGAAGCATTGACAGGTGACAGCTTGATAGGTGACACGTACCGTCGCTTGATGTTCTGCTGTCGAACCATTTTGGAAAATAAAGAATAACAGAAAATCGGAGTTGAACATTAATCTTGTCGTCCTTTTTGAGTAGTACCTAGTGAAAAACTGCCAGTGATATTCTAGAAAAATGCTTCCTCTTTTTAGAAATGCTAGCTCCGCTCTCAAAGGGAAATACCAGAAGTGTGTTAAGCTGTTCATATGAGCCATTGTGATTTGCCTCAAGATGAAAGCCAAACTTAATCTAGGGCTCTGGGTTTAGTCCTTCATCAAAGTGTTCTCCAGACTCTGGCGGAGCCGGCCTGTTCATACCAACTGCAACCTGGAGACAAAGCCTTACTTGACTTGTTGGTTAGGGTATACTACAATATAATGTTATATCCCCTATGCTGCTCTGATGCCTTCACTACTTTAACTGCTGGGTCTATCCACCTTGGTGCAGTTGGGTTCCTCCTCTGCAGCTTTCTCCAGCCTTGCAGCGGCACAAAGAGAGCCATTATACGCCCGCGTGGTTCCAAGACTGCTTCTCACCTACACCCCCCACCACCACCACCACCACATGAACACAACCACATAACACGCGCTCAAACATACATACGCACAAACATGCAGAGGCACAAACACCAGTCGTACACACCCTGACCCCTGCGCATTAGCCCCGTTCCCGTTTAGATCAGAGGCTCTGGAAATTGACATTCATTTTCTGTCGCCTCCTTTCTGCTCCACGCTCTTGTCGCCATTTTTTTTTATTTACTCCGTCATCCTCGCCCCTCGATTTACTTTGGAGTAGGCCTTTGAAGAGTTGGAACGAAAAGACCACAAATAGGTTGGGATGATGTCATCTATGTAGGGTGATCCATTTAAATCCTAATGATGGGACTATTATGAGGCTAGTATTGTCTGACCTATTGTTTATTGTTGCATTGTGATGGTAAAGTGACCTCTAGTGTCAGTAAAACAATAAGTTGAACTGCAGTGTTTTCCTGGTAGGAACGTCTCAGTGATACAATCAATTTGACTGTAGTGTTTTCCTGGTATGAACTTCGCCTGAGCTCATAAGAACGTCAGAACCGAGTTGAATGGTAAAAACTGTTGGCTCCTGATATAAAAGGACTGATGATCTGTAACTTTCAGCATGGTGATGTTTTGGCAAAACTATCTCAGGGTGAGAGGGTGGCAGTGAAAGTAGCCGGGGTTGTATCATCATCACTGAGGTCATTGCCCCATCACACCATGGTGCTGGCTGTGTGTGTGTGTGCTCAGTGGGGGTGCAGGACCCTCAATCACTGCATTTGTTCATGCGGCTACTCCATGCCAGCAATAAAGAATTTTTTTTTTTTTGAAATTTTTTGCAGAGTAGCCGGGTCCCCCTTACGCATACAAAAACATTCCTGCGATGTCTTAGGCAGGAAGGCATGGAGCCCATGTTGACATTTGGCTTAGCGTTCATTAATCATGTGAAAGGGAGAGAGAGGCTAATTTAGCTGGCAGGTTAAGAGTGACGAGAACACGTCCCGCCCTCTGGGGTTTCTATGGTGTTGGGTAGAGGCCATCTATAAAGTTTGTATGATTAATGGATACACCTGTCACCTGGTTTCTATTATAAGCACCTGTCTGTTTGTGTGTGTGTGTGCCCATGTGCATGTGTGTGCAAACGTTGGCCCATTTGTAAATGAGAAAGATGGAGGCTAATATAATCATAATCAATCTGCTGAATGCTAATGCCCAACAATTTCACCAGTGTCCAAAGACCTCAGGAGAATTATCACAGCAGGGATGGGATGTTGTGAGACAGTTGTCTCTTCTTAGCTATCATTCACGTGTGATTCTGATCACTTGTGTTCTGCAGAGAGTATGTACAAAAGTTAATGGCAACCCTGTGTTGCCATTCTTGCTGTGGTATTTGGTTATGGTGATGAATTTGGGCAATAAAGCGCTGACATATGTTCTCATTTGAAAGGATTGGGATTCATTTTAAATCCACAAACTTCAGTTTTTCATGACTCTTTGCTCATGAACTCAAGCACACCGACTCTAAGTGCTGTCTTGATAAATGAGTGGACGAGTGAAGGTGATATTTTGATCTAAGTGCACACCATAAAGCAGAAATGCATCTGCCTCCATAAGCTTGTTAACACATGTCCCATTTGTTTCCATAGCTTCCTGCATGCATCTGTCTGTCACTGTTTATCTCCATATCTATATCCTGTATTAAATCAGGCCAGATTCGTCACACTGATCCCTCCGTCTCTATGCTTCTATATCTTCTCTCTCTGTCTCTCCGTGCTTCCCTATCCTCTCTCTCTCTCTCTCTCTCTCTCCATGGGCTTTTGTGCCTCAGCCAACTGCATCCCACAGTGCCAGAATGGAGGAATGTGCCTGAGGCCCCAGCTTTGTGTCTGCAAGCCTGGATCCAAGGGTAAGGCCTGTGAACAGAAGACCTCATCCACCTCCACCTTCCCTGGCCTGCCTGGGAATGGACACAATGGTGGACACAACGTGGTACCTCAGCGGCCCATACCCCAGCAGGCATCCCCGCAGGGCTATGGCCACGCCCCCCCGCCGCTTAGCAACGTGGCCCAGATGAGGTTGACCCAAATGGTTCGACCGCAGTACATCCAGCAACAGTAAGTGTCCCCTCTCTGGCTAGTTTAATTTGGAAACTTAACCACCAACAGGGCAAGCCCTGGGCTTTCATTGTTGTCACCTGTCAATGCTTTGGTGAATTCGAAAATCACACTTGTGGAATATAATCCCCTCCTTTTCTGTTTTTGCTTTGCGTTCTTTTGAGGTATTAACTAGCGCTGTGTCACAATAACGTCTTGGCGAGCATTAGCTCCAGACTGGTCTGAAGGCTCATCTGTTGATAATCATGGAGCCAGCGTGTTTGGTGAGTCAGCATTTGGCAGAATGGTGAATGGACCAGAGACTAACTCGCCTCGGATAGCAGACTTACACGAGCAAAGAGGATTTAGAAAAGATTTGAAAGTTGTTATCTTCCCCCAATGGAGCAAAAAAAAACGTTTCTCAATTGGTGTTTGGAGAGTTGTTTCTTTCCAGTCCTCCCTCATTATCAGCGTCCATCCATCAGGATGATAGGAGAACATCTCCCAGCGTATTTATGAAGTGCAGCTAAACCCCGCTGTGGTTAGCCGTATCGGTTTGTTTTTCCTTGTCACTGCAGGAGACGGCCAAAAAAATGTGCAATCCTAGAGACTCCTGTGCTCCTCCTCGCCGCCGCCTCCTCCCCCGCCCTGTCAGGTCTAATAGGAGCAAAAACAGATTAATCCTCAGATTTAATCCAAACTCGGGAGGCGCTATGCGCTAACGGAAGGGTCCAATGTCAACCTGCGCGAGCGTGCCAAGCACTGGCGCAGGTGAGCCCGAGCATAGCGTTGATGAATGATATTTAAAACGTTAATGGATACGTCGGTGCATGTGCAGCCGCCGTGAAACGCAACGTTGTACTTTTGCGTTTGTGCGCCGTGGGCGAAGGTAATTGCTACCAGATCAGTGTCTTCGAAAGCTGCTCTCAATTTTCCGAGGGGGGATTTATGTCTCTGGGGGCCGCGATTCCCCTGGTGCCCCTAGCAACAGCAGCAGCAGCAGCACGTCAACTCAACGCATGAGAAAAACACTGCAATAATCTCTGGGTCAATAACTCTTAATCGCTGCAATTAAGCAAGGCACAGACAGTCGGGGGTAGCGCTTAGGTAAGATTAATTCTCAGGAATAGGGAAGAGCACGGTTGTGCGGGATGGGCCATATGTGTCACAGACGACTATTAAATCTGCTTCTCTGTATGTCATTATGTATATGTTTGGACCTGTATACTGTATTTCGCCATCAGGCTGCCCATGGATAGTTAGTGGTTTGGGGTTCCCCTTCCCCCTGAGAAGAGGACACAAAATGCTCCCTTTGGGACACATTAGTCCTTTGTATATTAGTGAGTATTATTAGTGAGAGTATTATTGATCGTCTGGCTTCATAATAGTCCTGTCCGCTCAACTACAGCATGGCATGAACGCGGTCAGGGGTTCCATTCCCTCTTGGTTCCTCTTGGCTCGTTGTTAGGTTGGTCAAATGTTCAGACCTCCTCATTCTCCAGGGTTCGTCGTGAACCCAACTCCAGGGTTCAATCCATCCTGCTGGTTTCCGTGGTAACAGTCCTACGCAGTAGACTTCTACCTCTTGATACTTAATCCTGCTTACAAGTTACAGTTAGCTGGTGGTAAAAATGAAACCCTAAAATATCGCCACATCATTAATGTGAAGGTATCGGATAATGCAGATATTGTGCTGATGGATTCTGTCAATATTACCCCGGCTTTACAATCTACCACTGTTTGGAGCATGCTCAAGACAAGCGTCTCTGTTCTGGTGCGCTCAGGAGTAATTGCGTGGCTTGTGTGTATGTGTGTGTGTTTTTTTTGCTTCTCTCGCCACTCCATATATAGGGGGGGTGGGGGGGGGGGGGTGGAGAAAACGA
>JAOPUA010000044.1:11994248-12010102 GCA_027122455.1 Trisopterus luscus
CTCTCTCTCTCTCTCTCTCTCTCTCTCTCTCTCTCTCTCTCTCTCTCTCTCTCTCTCTCTCTCTCTCCCCCCTCTCCTCCCACTCTACCTCACTCTCTCTTTCTCCTAACTCTACCTCTCTCTCTCGCTCTGTCTCTCTCCTCTATGTTGTCGGCCCACTGGCAGTAGAGAATTATTATAAACACTTGGACTCATTGACACCTGAGAGAAATCATGTCCGTCACTGGTGGAGAATCCTCTGGTACTGCATTCCTCTTCCCTATTGGAACGCAAGCATGCATGCACTCAAGCACACACACACACACACACACGCACACATGCACATACACACACACGCGCACAGACACACGCACACACACACACGCACACACACACACACACACACACACACACACTCACACACACATATACATATACACACGGTATTATATACATACACAGTAAACATTCTCTGTCTTGCAATGGTCTTGACTTTGGTGTTTTATGTTTTATTGCCATAAATAATGGACGATGGATGATTCAAGTTTTGTATCAGGACATTAAGACGGATGTCTTGATACTCGACTGTTGTGTCAACACAGACAGACAGACAGACAGACATGGCAGACATGAAGGTAGAAGTGGAGACACAGATGGAGAGCAGACAGACGTGTAGGCAGACGGTGGGTAGGCTATCATCTATCACAGAACAAAATGCTTTAGACTTGCTCCACCGAACAGGAAGTTATATATTTTGCCGGGATTTGTAAAAGGTGAACTCAACCCAGACTGTGGCCATTGCCATCTCAAAAGAGAGCGGAGTGAATTATAATCCAAAACCCGGTTGCTTATATATATTGATAAATCTCCTCCCCCCACGATACAATTATTATTCAGCTGCCACTTTGATTTATCGGGCCTCTTTCATCCAGCTCCATAAATAAAAGCAGCTGTAGACCCTTTTATTGCTCCTTAGGAACAGTTTGTAGCACTTCAACTCAAGTATTAGCCCTTTTCCATAACAGTGACGTATTGTTCAGTAATCCGAAAAATCATTTTTTTAATCAGAAACAGTAGGATTAAAATGTGCTCAAGTCTTAAAAAAGTGACAGTAGTATAGGATGTGCTCTAGTCTTCTGATGTTTTTGGACTGAACTCGACGATTAGCCGTCACACAAGTTCCCTTTTCACACCAAACCCTTCATGAGTCATTCATGTCTTTACTAAAAACCAAACAATTTACACTGTAGGCCTACAAATATGTGCTTTCCGCTTTGTTTTAAGATGAAAGGAGAGAGAGTTAGAGAAGGGGGGAGGTAAAGAGGGAAAGAGGGCGATAGAGGTAAAGATGAAGGGAGAGAGGGGGTGTATAGAGGGAGAAAGAGAGAAGGAAGGAGAGAGAGATGGAGACAGACAGACAGACAGAGAAAGAGAGAGAGAGAGAGAGAGAGATGAAGACAGACAGACAGACAGAGAAAGAGAGAGAGAGAGAGAGAGAGAGAGAATAAAGATAGAGACTACACAGTCTCAGTGTGTAGAGAACGTCTCCAGCTGGTGCTTTCTTTGACTTTGGAACATAGACACGCACACACACACACACACTTAATAAGAACCTATTTAACAAATCACATAAACAATGACTGAAAGGTGCGGGTGAAAGTGTGAGACACACAACGCAGACACACACAACGCAGACACACGTGGCACGCACACACACAAACACATGTGTTCCATCTCGGAGGCAGATGTATGGTAAGCTGAGAGACCTGCGCAGACTTGTATAGCACCAACAGAATGGCTATTTAAGACGGCATGTTGCAGCAGGGCTATTTACAAGACGATGGCAGGCTATGTATTAATACCAGGCCTCGTTGCACAGGATATGAGCTGGTCCCAAGGCAACTATTCCTTCCAATCTAGTCTCCGGGATCAGTCTGTGTCTTAGTCCTTTACTTTTATTTGTTTTTTGTCAACTTCAAATTGCGTTTGATATGACCGCTATAGGAGTCTTTAGCATATCAACATGTAGGGATTCAGCATTGCTTTATCTGAAGTGACTAACAAGTGAAGCTGGGAGAATTGAAAGCATATATTCAGTATTGAAGTAAATAGTGATACTGCTGTAACTAGTTTAAAAATAACTTGACAGATTACAGAGTAAAATTTGCCAAAACAAATCAGAAATAAACTAGAAATAAGTTGATTTCCACAAGAATTTGAGAATCTAGTATAATAAATACTAAAATAATGAAACTTCCCTTCAACACGTAGTCACAAAAGAGAACTGTGAAAGCAGGAGCTCCAGGTGGACTAAGTTAAAGTTCCCCGGGATTGGGAGCCAAAAGTCTGGATTCTGTGGAACCTGCATCCCAGCGGGTCCGACCGTAGAGTAGAATCAGCTGGATCGCTGGGTCTGAGGAGGGTCTGAGCCTGAGGAGGGTCCGACCGTAGAATAGAATCAGCTGGATCGCTGGGTCTGAGGAGGGTCTGAGCCTGAGGAGGGTCCGACCGTAGAGTAGAATCAGCTGGATCGGTGGTCTGAGGAGGGTCCGACCGTTAAGTAGATTCAGCTGGATCGGTGGTCTGAGGAGGGCCTGACAGTTCAGTAGAATCAGCTGGATCGGTGGTCTGAGGAGGGCCTGACAGTTCAGTAGAATCAGCTGGATCGGTGGTCTGAGGAGGGCCTGACAGTTCAGTAGAATCAGCTGGATCGGTGGTCTGAGGAGGGCCTGGCAGTTCAGTAGAATCAGCTGGATTGGTGGTCTGAGGAGGGCCTGACAGTTCAGTAGAATCAGCTGGATCGGTGGGTCGTAGGGGCTTCATGTAGACCCTGGGGTGATCTGCTGGAGGTCAAAGGTCTCGTGTTTGAAGCTTGTGGTTCTGTGTCTCTGCTATGTTTTTCAACTTCTTCTCTGGCTCGTGTGTAAATATTTGTCGTATTGAATCTGGATGGGATGGGTCCTGGATTTTGCTATTTCAGATGGGATTCAACCTTTTCCCCAACCCCGCCTTGGGAATTAACGTTAGCTTTTGAAGCCGCTTGGCGACGTAGACTTTTTATTACTCAAGACTTCATCACCTCATTCTCTCTCTGGTTCTGTTCCAGAACATTTCAGCTTAGAAGCAGACAAGCTTTTGCAAAGCCAACTAACAAATTCATTTAATCTGATTAAATAATTAAAGACTAATTTATTAGTAAATTGGATTCATTTAAAGGCAGCAATGATTAGTATGCGTTGGTTCTTGCTGCTACTACAGAGGGCAGCAATTTAAGCTTGTTTTCATTGTCAATTAATCCTATCTAATCTAATTGATAGATGCTTTGTATTTTTCTCTAATTAAAAATTTCTAAATTGTTTAGTTCAAATCAAGGCGATGAACTGGGGTTTTACTGTGGACCTTTTCTCTCTCTCTCTCTCTCTCTCTCTCTCTCGTGTTTGTTCAAGAACAGCTAAGAAAGAAAGTTTTCCTCTGGATAAATGTTGGAGAGAGACAGAGAGAGGGGGCTGGGGGAGGGGGGCAGAGTGAGATAGGGGAGATGGTGAGAAAGACAGATGGAGAGACAAAAGAAAAAAGGAAGAGTTTGGGAGTGCTGTGCTGCTTTGAACCTTATTAGTTATTGAAGGTGTATTGGTTGTTGTTGGCAAAGTTTAGTAGCCGGTTGACCCCGTGTTCCTGTTTCGTGGTGTGTGTCTGTCTTTGGGTGTTGATGTGTGTGTGCACTTGGGGATAGCTCAAACTACAGCAATTTAATGGTTCCTGTCCAATAGTGAATGGTGTACCACCATTCAGTATACAGCCCTGATAAGTAACGTTTAAACTTTAAACCACACTCCTAAGCTTCTGGAGATAGTTGAACTTTGTTGAGATGGGTTGATAGATGTAAGGATGGATGGATTGCAACTATAACAAATAACAAAATAAACAATAAAAATAACACAAATAAAACTAAGACAACTTCTAGACAAACTATCACAGCCTTTACAACTCAAAGTGGAACAAGAAGATGTTCTAGGGTACACCGATAAATCAGACAAAATTATAAAATAGATCATTCTCCTTCTGTAAATTTACAGCTGGCTGGTTCTTAAATGTATATGTAGTTTTACATTTGTTTAATCTATGCAAGTCGATCCTATGTCTAGCTTCAGTTGAGCTTGACACAGATATAGAGCAGCTAGATATAGATATAGCGGAGCTACTTATAGCTATAGAACAGCTAGATATAGATATAGAGCAGCTAGATGGTCTCTGTCATCACTGAAACCACGCGACTGGAAACCAAACGGTTTTCACCAGCGGCTAGCTGGGCGGAGTGGGACAGGAGGCCCTGCCTGGTCTTCTGTGTGCCTCCTTACACAGAATTCTTCTTTTATTTCTTTCCAGCTCTATTGGCCAAATTTAGAATCAATAACAACCTCAAATATAGTTTTGGGTTCATGTGTTTTTTACTGACTTGGACGTCTGGCTGGTTTCTCTTGTGATGTTCGTCTTTGTGGGCCTTCAGCCAAACCCAGCTCTGCTCGCCTCTTAATCTCCGCCTGAATTTGTCTACCCGACTAGCCGTGCCTCAGTCCAAGTCCCCTCATTGAAACTAGAAAACAGTGGAAACAGTTGAAGCTTATCTACTGCCTGTACGAGTCCATTACTGTCAAACAAGACTTTTAGTCGGGGCATGTCACTTCTCCTCAATATCTCGCGTCTCTCAGCTCTGTATCGGCTTTCTGTTTTGGGAATCGTTGTTTGAACCATGACCATTTGACCATGTTTGAACCCTGTTTCAGACCAATACATTATTATAATCTATACGTGTTATCTCTGTTCTAGAGGAACATGGGTTTAGTCCCATTTAGGTCTGCACACACTGAGGATGACCCGTGGTAACATACTTTGTCGTAAACTTGTGTGTCACCTTGCCTTCACACATACAGTTGTTTGTTTTCTTTCTTTGTCCTGCTGTGGCGTCACAATGGGTCTTGGCAAAGCAATATGGCGCCCTGGCTAATTGTAATGATGCAGTACGCATATTAAAGGTCATTGTGCAGTGTATTGCTGTTTAGTGATATATAGGCCCAGGTCTGCTGGGGATTCTATTTCCAGATAGGTACCAGTAAACAGCCATCTGACATCGCCTACTCCTCGACAGCTCAGGGGAGAGCGTTGGCAAACACCCAGAGACTCGTCGCTTTGTCTCTCTCTCCTCCAAACTTTGTCTCTTTCTCCTCCAAACTTTGTTTATGTGGTTTTTTTTTAGTTATTGGCACAAACAAATAAATAACAGAGCCTGCCTCCCACAACAAACACCAGGCTCCTTAAAAATAGGACCAAATGATAATATATCTTCTACCCACTGTCAGGTAATCAACTGTCCCCTCTGCTGCAAAGGTGATTTAATATTGCTGGATCACTGGTTGATTCAGCGATCACTGGTTGATTCCCCACTCCCAGTCGGTGGTCTTCATAAGTGATCAGAGAGAAGTGGCATGTTTGCCAGGCATTACTTATCTTTTCAATAAATGATTCAAGAGTAAAAGCACCATCATAAAGCCCTTCCCAGTGTTGATGTTATAAATAAGTTAGCCTTGTGTTCTCTGTCCGCCAAAGCTTCAACCAGTCAATCAATGAGTTCGCCTGGATAACGAATATTCATGTGGGAGCTCGATGTTTGTATTGAGTTGGTGAAACGGTGAGAGGATGGACGGACAGATGGACGGATGGGTTCCCCAAGCAGAGCTCTTCATGGGTTCAGGTTCTCCTGCTAGCCCCAGTGGGTTGAGCCGGATTTAGACGAGCTGAACGTGACTATTTTGCTATTTAATAGACAATGCTATCCAAAGCGACTTAACAGGGAGTGTTGTTCAGCCACATTAATGAGCAGGTAGAGGTTAGGGGAGCTCGCTTAGCGATCCCTACAGGCAGACTGCAGGCGATGGGGCTCGAACCCAGAACCTTTCAGCTGGGAGCCAAACACCCGAACCACGAGACTCTCCTGCAACTTTTTTTTAGCATGTGGGCCATGTGGAAGAGCTTAACACATACTGTGGCTTCCAGCGCCTGGCGTTCCCCACTACCACCAGCAGCTGCTAGGAACGTCTCCTTAATGGAGTTATTTCTGTGGTTTCTGCTGTTATTATTTGGAGTGTCCTTATGGTGGGCGGAAGACTTGGACTGAGCCGGAGAAGGAATGATGTGGGACGCTGGGGTTTTAACCCACAATCTGGTATTTATGGTCCAATGTCTGAGAGTATCGACTATAGTGTCTGGTAGTACGTTCTACTGTCTGAGAGTGTAGACTAGTGTCTGTTGTTACAGTCTACTGTCTGAGAGTATAGACTAGAGTCTGTTTTTACAGTCTACTATCTGAGAGGTTTTATTAGGATCCCAATTAGCCTGATAAAACCAGCTATTCTTCCTGGGGTCCTCAAGAGTATAGACTATATACTGTCTGAGAGTATAGACCTTAGACTTTCTGAGAGTATACACTATAGACTGTCTGAGAGTATAGACTAGTCTGGTGTTATGGTCTTTAGTCTGGGAGTACAGTCTAAAGGCTGGTATGGTCTGTAGTCTGGGAATACAATCTACAGTCTGGTATGGTCTATAGTCTGGGAACACAGTTTATAGTCTGGGAATACAGTCTACAGTCTGGTATGGTCTACAGTCTGGAATTCAGTCCTACAGGAAGGTGTTTGGTCTTGTAAGTACAGTCTGATACAATCTTAAGTCTGATCTATAGTGTGGTACAGTTTATAGTCTGGTGTACACTCCACGCAGACAATAGGGGAATGAACCTTGTGTGTGTCGGGGCCTTTATCGAGTTTGACGGATATAGTTTATGACTTGTTATTCCCCACTGCATGTCCTGAGTTTCCCGAGTTGGGATCACCCAGGACTGAAGGAGGGGGAGGAGGAGGAGGAGGGTGAGGCTGTGAAAGAAACCAGCTGAGGACTTTATCCCTTCTGCTCAATATCCTGGAGACTTTGGTGGATGCCCAAATCCCAATCCTGCTGTTTTCTGCTTCCCTGTAGACCTCTACCCAAACCCCCCATCCTGCCGTATTCTGCTCTCTGTCAGACCTCTGCCCAAACCCCCATCCTGCCGTATTCTGCTCTCTAGTACTGTAGACCATCCCCCAATCCTGTCTTTACTGCTCTTGGGTAAAACCCTGTCCAAACCCCATCCTGGGATATTCGGCTCTCTGGTAGAACTCTGCCCAAACCCCCATCCTGCTATTTTCTGCTCTCGGGTGGAACTCTGCCTAAATGGAGTGTGTCGATGCAGATACATCGGGGGGTCAGGTGAAATAGGAAACGTCCTGAACCAAGTCTCAGTTGGCGAATGCTATGGCTATCACCGGGCTAGCCGTTTGATGTAATCGTTTGTGTCCCGTTTTGTAAGCAACATATCCTGAGAGCTGCGATGTTATAGGCGCAATGTTATTTTTTGTTCAAACACATGACTTTAATTTAAGGAGGTGCTTTCATCCAAAAAAAGGATAACAATAAGTGCATTCAACCATGAAAGTACAACCAAAAAACTGCAGGAATCATGCATCAGTTCAAACAATTTATCAAATAAGCAAACTACCTCATGTGGTGCATTGAAGCTTCACAACATCAGCCCATGATTTTTTAAAGACCAGAGGTGCTGGAAGACCGTCAACATTCATGATGTTTCCCCGGAGAGACTTCCAAACATTGTTACCAACAAGCTTTGTTTCTAGATGTTTTCAGTATGGAAAGTGTTCTGACCTAACTGTCAAAGTAAAGGTTTTCGTTTCATTTTTAATGTGTATAAAATATTACGTACATATACAAGAAATAAGAGCTACGATTAACAAAACGGCAGATAGAGATGTTTAGGTTGAGCTTGGTTCTGCTTGACGGATCTCATTACGAGTCACATGGGCCGTCGGTAGAAAGGACTCTCTCTCTCTCTGCTCTTTAATAACCCACTTCCTCTCTAAGAGGGGCAACAAAGGGTGACCTTTCCTAAGATGTCAGAGCGATTACAAACATCCCCGTACAGTAGCGCTAGTGGAATCAGAGTGGGAGCTATTGTGTTACGGGTGGTCCAGAAGCCCAACGGATGGAATCCGCCCGCAGTAATGAAGCCGAAATGACGCAGAACTCCATGGAAATGCCAGCCCAGCAGAACCGAGAAAATGAGTAGCAGGCTTGGCTTCTGACCCGGCGAGTGCATGTTGGTCTGCAGTGGTACTGCTGTCCTACCGCCCAGTTTGGGAAGAGGGAATAGTAGTGAATGACTTTATTGACAACACATGGTAATTTTGTGTGTGTGTGTGTGTGTGTGTGTGTGTGTGTGTGTGTGTGTGTGTGTGTGTTATATATAGGAAAAAGTCAATTCTGGTGAGAGTGAAATAAGTCTTTAATTGCAAGGTACAACACAAACAAATATACATCAATTAAGTTGTGTTACAATATTGGAAATTTATATCATAACATCCGCTATGCTTGAGGTTAAACCTGTGTCCTGGAGTCAACCAGAGTGAAGCTAGCTGTCTACCACTCTATCGCACTGTCAAGATGCACTAGAGTTCATGCTACACTGAATAGTTTCTGGAAAATGCAAATACCTTCCCAGTGGAGACAGCAAACTGGACGTCCGCCTGTGTGCTTCAAATATCAAGGACCTAATGTAAAACCTGCTGAGGCCAAGTGTATTTTGTCAATCCTTTTCTCTTCTTGGCTTTTCAAATAATCCAAGAAGTAAAATCAATTAGTTTTAGCAGATAGTTGGGTGCAAATGAAGGAATAAGGAGCTGCTACCATGGGAAGGGGCTGCTGCCACGCCAACAGGGGCCCTTGTAGGATAAACATATTACTGGCTCAACATCCAGCAAGGTTGTGTGTGTGTGTGTGTGTGTGTGTGTGTGTGTGTGTGTGTGTGTGTGTGTGTGTGTGTGTGTGTGTGTGTGTGAGCGGATGTGTTTTTTTTATATGTGTATATGTGCAAATACTTAGACCTGCTTGTACGTGCATCAGTTTCAGATGTGTTTTTTTTTTCATGCTGCACATATTGACTACATCGTTGGAGTCGGACACAACACTCTTTATAATGAGAGTGTGTGTGTGTCTCGGATAACAACCTTGCAAGTCCACCGAGCTCATGGTGCATGTGGTGAGTGTACAAATGAGAAGGGAACACAGCGCACCAGCAGTGTTCGACTGCTGGTGCAGTTCGTTTTTCTGGTGGGTGAGCTGGGGGTCTGTCCCAGCCCTGGAGGGAGCCGTCTGGCCCCACAATCATCAGTCCACAACACAGCAAACAGAAACATTCGTCCTCTTGTCTGGAGCATCCTCCTCGAGCCACAGGGCTTACCTTCTTTTGTCTGGCTCTTTCCTTTTGAAATATAAAGGTCTGCTCGGCCCCAGAAGGACCGGCCTTGTTGTCTGCCTCCTATGCCAGAATTGCAAAGCACTTTGCGATAAGACAAGATTGTATATTTTGTTCAAGGGTTGTGTTTGGCCGGCTAAACAACCTCTGGCTACCTCTTACGGGATCTTGTGTCTGTGTGGAGGGTGGCTGGTTTAAGCAATCTCACCTTGCCAGAGTCTGCTCGGGCTCTGGGGTTGGGTGAGGTTGCACACCTGTAGCGCATCAAGTAATCAATGTGCACAGGGAACCAGCACCGCCCGGCGACTTTGGGTTTGGAGGAGGAAGCCAGGAAAAGTCACCTAGATGGAGTGTTTTTATGTTTGCATTTAGACGATTTTATCCATAGTGACGTACAATTAATACTGGAGCAGCTGCCAAAAACCGAAGTTTCTAAACACACCCAACTGGACAGAGTTTAGAGCAGCTCCTGACCGAAAGAGGTTGTTCTTTGTGTTGTGCTGGACATAAGTCCTCGGTTTTTTCTAGCCAGTGACCAGACCTTTTCTCAGTGGCTTCGGCTGTCCTTGTCTCCCAACTAGGGCGCCAGGTGTACTGAGGAACAGCTTCTGGCCGCAGTGGTTTTCACATGGAGCGGTCAATGTTTTGGCACTCTGCTGTGAACAAGGTTTCAGTCAGTAGGACGTGTAGAGGAGCTCTCTGCCCGGCGACAGCTGGGTATAAGGTGCTTGTTTGGACGCTAGTTGTGACCTCATCGCTAACTCGTTTTAGAGGCGAGAGCAGAGCATTGTTGCTCTCCACTAACACACACCAGTGTGCTGTTGTCTCATGATGCTGGGGAGACGCACACAGACACGTGGGCACGCAGGAAGGCGTATTTATATACCCTATATACATATAGGGGTGGGATTATTTTTGTTTAAAAACATTCCAATCTTTATTTTCATGGCCTGAAGAGCTATGTTCAAATGTACTGATGAATTTAGATGACTCGATCTGATGTAATAAATAAAATGTGCATTTATATCCAATTCTTTCCGCATCTTCATGTGTATCGTGAGCATCTGTGGTGGTTAAACCTGCATTATGTTCAGCCTTGGTCTGTTACTCCCAAGAATTAGACCAACCAGGGTATTTTGCTGTTCACACTTTAAATGCTGATTAAATGCTGTTTAACTGTTTTCAGTTTTCTAACTCACTTGTTTAGACAAGCGTTTAGGCCCTTTATTTTTTTTCAATCGTAGGCCTGAATTCTTGAAATGCCAGTTTATCTGCCTTTCATTTTGTGAGATCACTGTTGAGCCCTTTGTGTTATTAAAAAAAGTCCTGCAAAATATACAATCAAATGTCAAATGTAAAAATAGCATTATCATCATTTGGAAATCATCAACAAAACCCTTGTTCTTTTGTGTTCCTCTACTCCCCATCCAGGATCCGGCCCATTCCCCTGCATCCGGTCCACAACCAGCAGTACGTGATGAAGCCCAAGTACTACCACGTGCACAGCACCCACACCCAGAGCCACGGCCAGCCCCAGCCCGACCACCCCATCCCCCTGTCTGCAGGGCACAACGGCCTCCTCGGTGAGTCAGCACCCAGGACCACATCTGAACTGCTCTGTTGGAAGACCATGTGGAACATATGGAAGACAGAGTGAATCATATCTGTATAAAATGAGATGCAATAATATAAGATGGTACTTTATTAAAGGTGCTGCGGGGAAGATTTAAGAGCTATAATTCGAGTTTAATCTGTTATAAATGCCATAGCTATTCGTCAGCTATTAGGAAGAGAAATGCTCTGTGAGGATATCTGTTCCGGTTGGCTGCACTCCTACCTCTGTATGAGATGATTTACATTTTAGACCGCTCTTGGCTCATTCCAGATCAATCAGGGCATCACTCACCTGATTGGTTTGGGGAATCTATCTTTGCTGTCAGTCGCAGGTGTTCCAACCACGGAGAAACTTAGGGAAGGAGGGAGCAGAGAAGGAGTGTGGGGGGGGGATATATTGGCTAGGTTTTCATTTTCTTAATGTTGCTCTCTGCTGTTTTCTGCTGTCTTTCAAGATTAGTAGACAATAGACATGTAGATGCAGAAATCGGTGTACACACCGCGGTGTCAACACCCGAGGTAGACATTATTGACAGCATAACCGCAACGCTATTGAGACCATACACTGTCTGGTCGTCATCGTGGTCTTGCTCGTGCTTGGCGCAGCTTCCACTCCACAACGGCCCAAATCGGTCTCTGAAAGGTGATTTCATTCCTGATTCAGGATGACCATCCATCGCGTGTAGCGTGTTCCGTGTTTTGACGGCAGACTGGCGCTCCTGAGCCAGATTGCTTCGTAAACCCCTCAGGCCTCACCTAATCCGTCTGTCCGGACGACACGCGCGCGGGTCAAAGGGGAACTACATCCTCGTGTGAGAGTAGACGAACGATCGCTAGGGGTCTGAACCAGACCCCCCCCTCTCTGTTGACTCCCTGGAAGAGATGAGACCCACATGGAGGCCAGGGACCTCAGGTTTCGTCAGCCAGGAAGATGTTCTGAGCTCGAGGTGCGGAAGTTCAAAATGACGAATGGTTTCGCTGGTTGAACTTGTTATTTTTTCATAATTAATTCTTTATTTTTTTCTCCAATGCAGTGATGCATTGGGCTGCTCCATAGGTACAGGAAGTAACCGAGAATGTTTAAAATAGGAGTGAGTAACGTTCCCCAAGGTTTTTTCTGACAGCCTGTCAGCAGCGACTATTATAGCCGTCACCATGAATGGTTAATGAGTGGAACAATACATAAAACTACACTTAGTGCCAAAAACCAATTCAATTAATGACTGTTTCTGGCAGTAACAACATGCTTATACACGTTTACGTCGGAAATCTGCTCAACAAATGGACAGATGGAATAATAAGCTTTTGGTTAAGTGTCTGAGTATCTCTATACAGTACATATATCTCTATAGTGTTGAGTCACAACGGTTGATATAATAGGCAATTTAGAATGAAATAACCTGAAGCCTTGGCTCGAAGACACAGCATCTAGATTGGCTTTGACCTGCTGGGGTAAGACGAGGCTCTGCGTGTTAAAACCCCTTCTGTCTGCTTGTTTTCCATTTGTCTGCCATGACAGCAGATAAGACAGCTGGCCATTGTCCTTTCTCCTTCTCCCGCCTCAACTTTATCAACGCACACTCAGACACAGACTCACACACACACACACACACACAACAACTCCCACTCACCCAGACACGCACCACACTGTGGCATTGCATGTGGTTATGGCGATAATGAGTTAAAGACTTAAGCATTACCTGCTGTGCGGGGCTGTCCAGAGTGAATTATTACACTCATTTTCTAAAGGCAAATACAGGCCAGGGGAGAGGGAGAGAGAGCATAGGGAAGATGGATGGAGGGGGGGGGGAGACAGAGAGAGAGAGAGAAAGCTAGTATAGAAGGGAGAGCATCTGGGAGAGAAGATGAGTGATAGACTCAGAGGAATAGAGAGGTAATAAAGAGGTGAGAGTAGAGAGATGGCATGGGGAGAGAGGGATAGCAGCAAGCAAGAGATGGAAGGAGAGAGAGAGAAAGAGAGAGAGAGAGAATGCATGCAAGTGTATAACCTATAGAAAGCCTCTCAGTTTGTGATCTTGGAAAGATATGAACACACAAACACGCCCGCACACACGCAGCCGTTACTGGACATTACCACATTACATTCCACTGTCTGGGCAAGACAAAAGCTCTCACCTCCAAGCTACAGAGATGTCACACAGGGGGGGTCGACGCTCCAATGAGTAGTGAGTAGGCCTGCGAGCCATGCTCCATAAATACCTCCTGGTATTGACGGACAGCGTAGCACACAGTACTTCACGCTGCTTCTGGCTGCCACAGCGTTATATGGCCGAACGGCTTTTCAGTTTTATGGGCATCGGTTATTGATTTCAGAAAGAAATGGTTGTCTTTGACAAAGGCAATGCAAAGCCTACTGGCGGAGTGTTTTTACACTGTGTTTGTTACTAAAGTGTTTCTTCAACAACCTGATGTCCACGCGGACGTCCTTGAACCATTAATACTCTCACTACTCTCACTACTCTCACGTCACCAGACTCCGTGTCACATCCCCTCACCTCAGGCAGCCATTTGATTGGCTGCGAGTTTTAATAAATTCCTGCTTTCAGTAGAATCCTGCCGCCACTATGTACAGCACCTCATTCACCCATCACGGTACATTGGTTGAAAGGATAAAGCACTCATCAGCCATTCAAAGTTTGGAATATAGCGGAGCAGAGATGGCAACAGATTGAACTCAATATTAACCAGGTCGTCTGGTCCGGAGGGCTGGGTCTCACGATGCGTACCCTGGTCTGGCTGCAAGTCACTGGCCACTTACCAAATGCCTAACACACCTGCACCCCTCTATTTCAATGCAGCCATGCAAGAGGTGGCAACTGGGGCGATGCCCAGGTTGGTAACAGATTGGAGAGGAGGGGGGCGAGGGCAAGAGAAGATACAAGCAACACAAAGGAGGTTAAAGTCTGTGAGGGATGAGGAGGAGGTGGTTTTAACGAGGGGAGAAAGTTTCATGCAGCAATTGTGGCAATGAAAGAGAGATGAGTCATAAAAAGTGATTGAATGTAGACATTAAAAAAGACAAAGGTTCCAGGGAAATATGTTGTTATATTTCATTGCAATTGATTCTTAATTACAATGTGTCACTAAAGAAGACACTTGTTAAAGTACAGAGTATGTTTCTCCGGGAACAGCCCTGCAGGCTTATTTAACTGTGTTGGCTTTAATCTTGTCTGCTCTCTCTGTATAAACTGTCTGTCTATACGAGTGTGTGTGTGTGTGTGTGTGTGTGTGTGTGTGGGTGTGTGTGTGTGTGTGTGTCAATTCACATATCTTGCTATCTATCTGTCTATCTCTCTGTCTCTCTGTCTGTTTGCATGTCTGTTTCTCTGTCTGTCCGTATGTCTGTCTCTCTGGCCCCATCTCTATCTCCAGACAGCATACAATCACCGCCTCTACCAGGCCTGGAAAATCCATTTCTCCTATGCCCTCTCTCTGCTCCTCTCATCCTATTCTCTTCTCTCCTCTCATCATCCCTCCTCCTCTCTTCTGCTCTCCCTCTCTCCTCCTCTCCCTCTCCCTCTGCCCTCCTCCCCCTCTCTTGCCTCCCCTCCGCCTCGGGAATTTGTGCTTGTGGTACAGAATGTCTTCACCAGCTTGGTATAGACACACAGAACAGAACAGTAGGAGGAGAGCACCTGTACCTGTGTTTACAATAGTGGCAATACTAGTACACAACATACAAACCCCACAGTGGATCTAGTAGTAGTAGTTCAGTATTAGAGTGGAAGGAGCTGACACACAGGAGTACAGCTGTTCTATGGCGGCGGGGTACCAGAGAAACAGGCGATCTTTATCACAGCTCAGACCTGTTCTCTCTCCTGTTTAGCAGACTGTGGGCTGGCGTTGAGCCTCAGGGAACACGATACGTACGGAGCACACTGATGTTTTTATCTGTCTTCTGGTTCTGTTCTACAAAGCAGAGTCAGCGTAATGTCAGCGTGGTGTCTCCTACGATCTCCCTCTTGGCGATGTACCGTACATACGCACTGCAGAAACACAGGTTTTTAGCTGAGATAGTGTATATTTAAAATGGTTTGAAATAATACCTTTCGTGTATGCAAGCTACTAGTTGTAGCTTCTACTGCACTGTCAAATGTCTTTGTACCATTTTGTGATTGGGTTAAATGTCTAATATATTAAGATATGAATATTTGTTGAATTTGGTCAATATTGTTTTGTTGGCAATTGATCAAATTCCAGAAATATATACATTTTTCTTTTAAAATTGAAGAAGCTAACGCCCCCTAACGCCCCCTCACTCCTTCTACTACACCTTTTCACCACACTCCCTAGGACCTTCAGGGGTCCCACGGCGGTCCACGGCGTCCACGACAGCCAGCGGTGGAGGAAATCCCTCCCCCCCTCCCCCCCCGGAAGACCCATGACATTAATATATACATTTATATATAGCATTATTACAGCCGCCTAAACACATAGCACCATGTCCCAGCGTGTTTATGAAACCTTGTGGATATCTTCATCCCATGTCCCCGGTGTAGCAACAACAAAAACACACGGGTGTTGACATTTTGTCTTTTAATGGCCCACATCGTATTCATCCCGGGCGGCCTAATCGCCATCTTTTCCTTAGCCTTGGAGGTAAATATTTAGTCATGTGGGAGCTGGTAGCGCCGTGGTTTTCTCCTGCTTGATAAACACAGCTACTAGCTGCTGGCACCGCTCCCGGGGGCGCTCACCCTCCCAAGTCCGCCGCTCAGACTCCAAACCCTCAGGGTTTAGCACGTGATGACGGCCCCGACGGCGGCGCTTTGATATCGGCTCGGACCTGGCACTGTATGTGCGCCTGCTGAAATATGAAGGAGGGCCCTGACAGATGGGGCAGAGTGATGAGTCAGAGAGAGGGAGGAGGGGGCGGAGGAGG
>JAOPUA010000044.1:12074884-12087705 GCA_027122455.1 Trisopterus luscus
TATTTTTCTATCTATATTTTTTTTTTTTTTTTTTGTGTGCTTTTTACAAACCTCTTTTCTTTTCTACAAAAAAACACCCCCCCCCCCCCCCGGGGGGGGGGGGGGGGGGGGGGCGCCCCACTTTGGGAGAGAGACCTTTGTTGTACATGAAGAACAAAAAGAGAGGTAGTAAGATGTGTATAGCTAGTGAATTATTACTTTCAAAGAACAAAGATTTCAAGAAATTAATATAGTGTTATTTCAATACTAAAACATATACCATGTTATAGCATTACATAGAGCAATCAATTTCAATTAACTTATAATATAGGGAAATTTTGAATGTTATATCTATATCTATGTGCTGTATATTTTCATAGGCTATCATGTACCTTTATGGATGGGACAATGAAGAGAGACAGGAGAGGGTTGAAGAAGAGAGGGAAAGACAGGTAGCATAAGACCCCAGGTGGGAATCAAACCTGTGATCGCAACAAGGCACACTGCCTACATGGTTTGCAAGTGGGAATTTTACTCTCCTAACTGACTGCTCTTTCTCCTCCACTCACAGGGAGCATCCTAAACGTTTGGATCCACGGCAGTCGAACTCTGACCTCCAGCTGTGGAGGTGTGCCATGTATCTCCTTGCCCCCGGGGCTGCCTGACATCACCACCCACACCCCCCACCATCGCCACCCACCGGCCCACCGTCCCCACCGGCCTCAGACCCCACCATGGGCTCCTCCACGCTGGGGAAAGCTGCACCTTTTAACCTGCTCCTGGAGGAATGCATCCAGGCCTTTGGTAGGTCACCAGTCCCAATGTGGTTTCCTAGCACTTTGAATCAGTAGAGGGGATTCATCTGTACTGTTACAATAACCTTTGCCATTACGATTGAAATGATTGCAAGTGCTAAGGCTGCATTGTCTGTCTATTGGACTACTTGTCAGACTTCATGACTAACTGCTGGACTGACTATTAGACTGGCTGATGGACAGTTCGGCAGACTTTTGTCAAACTGTCAGAAATTTGGCACAATGTTTGGCTGTTTGACCGGGCAGCTTGGACAGTTTGACGGCTTGTTTGACACGTGGACTCACCAGCCCACCGTCTAACCATCCCCATGACTTACTTGGCATTGCGTCTTTCTCTGACCAGATGAAAATGGGGAGCTGAAGAGCAGCCACCTCCCCCGGACCTTGCTGCTGATGCACCGCTGGTACCTCACCTCCACCGAGCTGGCAGGTAAACTGCTCATGATATATCCTTTCCTGAAAAACATCCAGAACCAGACAGCCAGCCCTGTTTCAACGGCTGGAATTGTCATGGCTAATACAGGAAGATGAACCCAAATGCAGAAATAAGATTAGGTAGGTAGGGAGGTGAAAAAAGGAAGCTTTACTTTGTGCCTGTTACTTTCAGGCAAAGAATCAAACAAACTGGGGCAGGAACTTCGGAGCAGGGCTAAGCAGTACTAGAACAGGACTCAGGTTCGGGACGGAGTTAGATGGCTGGGGAGCTAGGCTGGGTAGCTGGGGAGCGAGTGCGGCAATCCCCTCCAGGATACAGCCAATGAGGCGGTCCTAGTGCCTTAAGGTCTCTGCCAGGAACGTGGATAATCTCTGCTGGGTTCATTTGGTTGCTGGGTTCATTTGGTTGGTCGGTTCCTTCTGTCAAAGCTTGCGCAGGGAGGTGAACCCAAAAGCAGGGATCCTACTCAGACGCAAACAGAAGCTTAACTTTGGGAATCCAGGCAGACCATAACAAACAAACAGATACTGACAAACTGGGGCAGAAATTACAGAGCTTAAATAGATTGAACACAGGTGGAAATAATGGCAAATTAACACAGGTGACAAACAACACAACAGTGAGTGCGGTTGAGGCAGGATCGTTTCAGGAATATTGGGGCCGTAACTGCCAATTATTACAACCATTAACACACAATCATTGCAGTATTCCATGCTTTTTCCAGAGGAGACACTGTTCAAGCAGCGTGGTTGTAATATCGGTTGGGTATTCTTTCATTGTATCGTCTATCTACAACATCTCCTGTCTTTGCCGTAGCATGTTAATCTGTCCAGTGGAGATCCAGAAGGGCAATGATTGATTTCTGTGGCAAGAACAGTAATTGTTTTGTGTTGCGTTGTGTCGACTGCTATCTAGTCAGCAGGCTCCTGATGGATCGATTTGGCCTCTGAAAGCTCTCATCAGTCATCACAGAGAGATAATGCTTTGTCCTGCTCTCCCTACAGCTCTTGGTACCAGAGGCAGTGTGAAGATACATTATAAAGCCCATGTGCACCGTTTCTCAAAGCAAAGGTCCCTTGACTAAGACATTTGAAAATAAATTTCCAAGGCTTCCAACATTCAATAGGGATGATAGCATAATAAGTTATTATCTTCCTATTGCGTCGTCTTTAGTGATAGCTTTCTCGGGGCTAGAGTGACAACAGAGCTATAACTGACAACCCTGTCAGCGACAGGGTTTGTAGTTCTACCACGGCTAACCTGCGTCGTGCTCTTGACGGGCTACACGGTGTCTTTATGGGTTGAGAACACAAAGTTTGCGTGTGTGTGTTCAAGTTACATGTCTGTCATGTCATGGGTGGCTTTGAAAACATTGAATTCCTCGACATGTTTTTATTTGTGAATGTTTGTTTATGATAGACTTATATGTGCACACAAAGAGATGAACACAGGCAATATAAATGCTGATGAGCAATGCGTACTATTGGAGTTATGGCACTCCAGGAATCTTACACACTTTAAATTGAAATATGAAGACAATATAAATGTATACACGATGATGTCCATGTCCCATGTCTTTGGAGGAGATGTTAAGGTCTTTAACTGAGCTATACGTACCGCGACTGCCATGGAGACAGCTGTGGGCACTCCAGACTCAAGGTCTGCTATTTCATGAGGTAAGAGACTGGTTTCTTGTTTGTTCATGTCAGTGTTTCCCAGTATAAATAACCCCGTCGCAAACAGTCCAGACAACATAGGGAAGGCAGTCCAGGGAGCATATTGGTTTTTCAGGTGATACGGATGAAATAGTCTACTTGGAACAATTTTTACATGGGGTAATTTGAAACGATTAACAATGGTTTGCTAATAATGTTACAATTATATTTTTCTTTAATCATCTTCCAATTTCTGAAACAACGGATGCCTGTTAAACTTACTGGTTCTACCCACTCCAAATAAGTTCACCTAAGTGATTCTAAGTCAGTTATACTAATCCTTCATCAGTGGATCTAACTCATTCTAACTGTAATATCTGTTAAACATACATAAATATCTTCCGTATTTGCAATGCAAAAAAACCTGATATTGCTTACTTACATAACAGCATGGTGGACAATGAGTCACGACATGGCCCTAGCTCTATGAGGGTGTCTGCTGTGGGGCAGCCAGGTCTACTGGGGACAGAGCTTCACAGTGTGGACCCGCGGTGCTTGGCTGTATCGTTGAGATTTGTGATGCATTATTCTGAGGTCTGCCCGAGGTGCGCTGGAGGCTCTGCTCCAGAATGACCTCTCTGAGCTTTGTCACTCCTACATGAACTATTTCCATTTCTCTGCACCTTGAGGCCATGCTGCTGTGCAGTTCAGAGCATGTGAAGAGTGGGATTGTTTTTGTTGCACTGCAGAATAATCTGTCTTTGTGTTTCTCTCTACTACCCTGTCTGTTGAGACCATACAAACCCCTTCTCCCCGTTCATTAACAAACACCTATAAAATATTACACCAGAAAAAAAAAAATAATAATAATGATTTTTGTAAAAGCTTAAAGATACATTATAGTCAAGTGTATGCATCAATGCGTGGACGTCTTGATCCATCAAATGTCCCCAAATCCAACATATTTTTTACATGTGTGTAGATACTGGATTGTGACGTTTCCGGCAGAGTTCAATCTGGACCTGGGTCTGATACGGATGACCGAGGAGCTCAGAGACCTAGCAGCTGAGCTGGGCTTTAAGGAGCACTACAAACTCATCGACATCTCCACCATGTAAGTCCTACACATATGACATATTATACCACCAGGTTACCACGTTACCACGTACCAAGCAATTTAGAAAATTGCCTCTTCTGACATAACAAGTGGATGTGTCCATCTAGATGTATGAGGGATAGATGAGCAATGTTGGTAGATTGATCTATCCAGCACACACTAGGTGGACACACCCACTTGTGATGTGGGACAAGAAACACACCTGGTGGTATATGTCAACTTTAACATGCCAAGTATACTTGCACACTAGGGACCCTAACATGCTAGGTACCCCCAGACCCAGAAGTTGTCTAGCATGCCAGGTATTCCCTATCACTTTAGGATACTTAGCATATTGGTTTACCTAGGTATGAAAATATGCTCAGTACCCTAATGTGCTAAAGGGTTAGGTCAAATAATGACAGACTTAAACACTCCCATTAAAATCCACTCGATCGGCACATGGGAACCGTGTTGGTTGACTTGCTGGGCTTGTCAAACCTACAGTCCGTCGTATGACTGGATGCGGAAGCTGACCCAGAGGAAGAAGCAGGCGAAGAAAGGCAAGGCGTCTCTGCTGTTTGACCACCTGGAGCCCATGGAGCTGGCTGAACACCTCACCTTCCTCGAGTTCAAGTCCATCAGGAGGATATCCGTGAGTAGAGCACATGTACACCAGTGGTTACCGGGCCGATGTTTAGGACTTTTCTACTAAAATATCTTAAGAATCTTTTTTCCAGTTTCTTGTTTATTACACGTCTGCTCACATGTCCTTGGATCTCCATCTGCACTGCCACACCCCACAAAAATCCTATGCAAAGTAATGGAATCAACTTTGACCAATCAGGGCCTTTCAATTAGGATAATGACTACTCATCTGTCTTGTAGACAAAAGGTCTATTCCAACGATCTTACTTAAATTGTGTTTATCACACTGTACGCTTGAGTCTCTACATCTCAAACTCCACACATAGATTGGTGTCTCTCTCTTTGTGCCTCTTCTTCCACACACACACACACACGCACACACACGCACACACACACACACACACACACACATGCACATTCACATTCACACTCACACTCACACTCACCCAAACACTCACATCGTTTTAACCCAAACAACAAATAGAGGTATTTTGCAGTGTGTGTTTGTATATACAGAACCTTTAAGAGACCTTTTAAAACATTTAAGTTACTATTTACCAAAGATGCATCCTCAAGTATCTCACACAACCCCATATGCAAATTAGGCATCCCGAAGTAGGGCCCAAACCCACAGATAGGGAAACCCACCACAGCCAGTGCATCCATCCTTGTTTGTATTCCCTTAGAGCCAAATAATCAGTAAAACCACAAACTTTGAGTTGTTATTGTGTCGACAGTGTCGACAGTAAACAGGAGCATTACTTGTTCTTCCGTTGTTGGGAAGCAGTTTCAGTGTCTGCTGGACTGTTTTATTTATTTTTTTATTGATGGGCAACTTCCTCTTCCACGTTTCCTGTTGGTCTTGTCTCAAGGACGCACACATTTGCTGGCACAGGAAGCTAGGTCAGGAGAACATTAAGGGTATGTTAATTGGTTGGGACACACACACACTCAGACACTCAGACCCGCACACACACACAAACATACACACAGACACACATAGAATGGGTTAAGGTCAGTCTGATAATGTATGTCTGGAAAATATAATTCAAGTGCTAGTCAGATAGCATAAGATGTTCTTTATTAATCCAACGTGGGACATCCTTTATAGCAGGAGAACAGAACAATAATAACGATAACAATAACAAGAATAGATTATCGTTTGCACTGACATTTAAGTCATGTGGTCATGGTTGTCGTGGGCCTTCTAGTTCACAGACTACCAGAGCTACGTCACCCATGGGTGCCTGCGGGACAACCCCACCCTGGAGCGCTCCATCGCCCTGTTCAACGGTGTCTCCCAGTGGGTGCAGCTCATGGTGCTTAGTAAGCTAACACCACAGCACCGTGCCATGGTCATCACCAAGTACATCAACGTAGCTCAGGTACGAACCGCCGGTGCGTCGGGTACGACCGGAGGAAGAACGCTGCTTGGTTTGGGCACTTTCAAAAGTTACGTGTAGTTTTACAGGTTTTAAAAACCCAGTTCTTTGTCCTTCTCCAACCAAGAACAATTGAATACATATGTCCATACCAAGCTAAGGTGTCTCCTAGCTAATGTCTCCTAATGCACTTCCTAGCTAATGTGATTCCTAGCTACTGCAGACAGTCTCCTAGCAAATGTGGAACTGTCTCATAAGAAAGCACTGTTGAGGACGTGTTAGCAGAAGGTCAGGAGATGAAGGACAGGGTCAAAGGTTAAGAGCATTTACTTCCTGCTTACAGCGCAGTACATCTGGACCTTGACGGGGCTTCTTTGTGTTATCATTCAAAACTTGTAGCATGCCAATTACGAGTCTTGCTTATTCGGTTTATTTTCTCTATCCTACATCACTGGTTCCTCCTGCCAGAAACTCCTCCAGCTGCAGAACTTCAACACCCTGATGGCACTGGTGGGAGGCCTCAGCCACAGCTCCATATCCAGGCTGAAGGAGACACACTCTCACCTGGCCCCTGAGGTCACCAAGGTGACCCTCCAGACCTCTGAATGGTGGAACCTTTTGATAACCCGCTCCATGTGAACTCATCGGAAACTGCAGTTGCCCGAGAGAGACAGTTTAGATTTTAGCATGGGGGGGGGGGGGTTATTGCAGGACTTTGGCTCTCAACTGATTTCTGGTTTTCTGGTTTCTGGGTTTGATTCCCTGATGCAGCCTAATCTGTGGGCATCCTTGAGCAAGATATTCACTCCCTACCTGCTCCTTAAACATGTATCTGGAATCACTGTACCGCTTTAGATAAAAGTGTCCTAACCAAGTCTGGACCAGATTCTAGGGATACTTTCCAAGCTCCAAGGGAATTTCTGACATCATGCACCCAACATGCCTCAGATGCCTTCATATATATACATTGCAACGCTGAGTGAACATGAGACTGACTGAAGGGATAGTTTGAAAGCACCTAAGTGATCCAGTAGGTCTGCCTCCATCCTGTCATTAACTTATAGAGCTTTAGTCAAGATCAATGACGGAGATTGAGATAGCATGGTCATATTGATTGCTGGGTGGATGTTAGTCTATGATGGACCCGTCTTGCTGACTTCCTCTCTTGCTCCCTTTTAATGACAACAACACAAGCATAAACAAACATACACAAGCGCACACAGACATAACAACTGAAGAATGTTAAAAATCAAAAACATAAACAAACAAAAATGAACACAAACACGAACAAGCATGGACAAACACACACCCAACAAGGTCCACACAAACAAACAGACATACACACTCACACACACACAACACACACACCGGCAGCAGAATAAACATGACGGCTGTGGTTCTGGGCGCAGGTGTGGGGCGAGATGACGGAGCTGGTCTCCTCCAACAGCAACTACTGTGGCTACCGCAAGGCCTTCGGCGAGTCGCGCGGCTTCAAGATCCCCATCCTGGGCGTGCACCTGAAGGACCTGATCGCCGTGCACGTGGTGTTCCCCGACTGGGTGGAGGACGGCGCCAAGGTGAACCTGGTGAAGATGCAGCAGCTGTACGGCACCTTCAACGAGCTGGTGTCCCTGCAGGGGGCGGCGGCCCAGGTGGAGCCCAACATGGACCTCATCTACCTGCTGACGGTGGGGAACGGTGTCCAGGGTGGGGGGGGGGCAGTGCATGTAGACACACATAGGATAAAGACACATACTGTATATACACAGAGGCGTATAGACACACACATAGACGCGCATAGACACACATAGACACACATAGACGCATATGGACACACACATAGACATAGGAACACATAGACACACATAGCTATACACACAGACACATATAGACACACACATAGACATAGACCCACATAGACACGCACAGACACACAGACAGAGACGGACAAAGACACATGTAGACCCACACATGTTGATACATACTGACACACAAATAGACATACATAGAAGTAGACAAACAAAAACACACATGGAGACACACATCAACAAAGACACATATAGACACACACAAAGGGCATAGAAAGAGATAGACACATAAAGACACCTACATAGACATGAGAAAGTTGTAAGCAAAAGATAATTCTACATAATTAAATTTTCTGTCATTTCCAAAAAGATGAAGGAGAGAGGTCACGTTCAGCCAGTTTGTAATATTAGAGTGTATATATTATATAAAATATATAAAAATCCCAGACTCATGACCATGAACGTTCCACTTTAAAAAGTTAAAAGGGCATTAGGCCCTGAGGGGGCTTATCATTTAGAAGACATAATGATAAAATGATGTGGCAACATCAGCCATAAGGTAAAAGCAGTCTAGTAGTCTAAATACTACATCAGACGATGCTGTAACCAGCAGCTTAAAAAAAACATCCAGCAGATGGGGGGGATTAGCCAGGTGTGTGCTCCCATTTCCCTTCCCTCTGGTTGGTTAATTCAGGAGTCATTTTACAAAACACACACACAGAGGACATGACCTCACCATCCCTTACGTCAGGCACACAGTTGCATCAGAACACAACAGAACAAGTCTTCCATCTACTCCACACACACACACACACACACACACACACACACACACACACACATACGCTTGACGCACACAGGCCAAATGCATATACGCACACGCGCACACGCATGCATGGTTAATGAAAGCATTTACGATGCCCATGTTTGAGTTAATCATGACCAGGGGTGTCTCTCATCCCTCCTCAGCTGTCCCTGGACCTTTATTACACTGAAGATGAGATTTACGAGCTCTCGTTGCTACGGGAACCACGGAACGCCAAGTCATTGGTGAGTCTCTGTTTTATGTCTTCAAACGCTCTGCCGTGTCTCTCTTGAGTCATAATAAATTTAAACACACACCCACACACATACATGCATGCACAAAAGCACACACACACACACACACACATACACACACACACACACACACGAATCACAAAAACCAACACAATCGCATACAAATATAAATACACACTGACATCCACCATCACACAAACATTCACAGCTCTAGTTGCTATGGGAACTCCAATGAATACAATTGCGATATTAACTGTCAAACGCGTGGTTTCGACCGGGTTTAGAACTCGTTCATTTGTCTTTCTTTCACGTCCTTTAACACATTTCTCCCCTACTTCACAGTCAAACTCTCCGACCACTCCCAACAAGAGCCTGGCCCCCCTGGACTGGGCGTCTGGGGTCACCACCAAACCAGACCCATGCGTTGTAAACAAACACATCCGGAAGGTGGTGGATGTGAGTGCCTGTCCCTCACACCACTACACAGCTTATACATAACATCTGTTCTCTGGCCCAACACCACCACACAGTTGATACATAACATCTGTTCTCTGGCCCAACACCACCACACAGTTGATACATATAACATCTGTTCTCTGGCCCAACACCACCACACAGTTTATACATATAACATCTGTTCTCTGGCCCAACACCTCTACACAGTTTATACATATAACATCTGTTCTCTGGCCAACACCACCACACAGCTTATATATATAACATCTGTTCTCTGGCCCAACATCACCACACAGCTTATACATATAACATCTGTTCTCTGGCCCTACACCACCACACAGTTTATACATAACATCTGTTCTCTGGCCCAACACCACCACACAGCTTACACATATAACATATGTTGTCTGGAACCAACACCACTACACAGCAGGCCGGCTCAGGCAAAAAAACGTAAAGATTGTAAAGGTCCTGGTATTTTTTTCAACTCAATCAAAATTACAAATGATCAGGTTTGCAATTAAATCGAAGCATTGGGCTTCGATGTACTGTACTGTATTAGGTTCATCTCAAAGTCGCATTGTCATAATACATATATTCATATGATTCTCTATCTTATCTCTCTCAAGTCTGTTTTCAGGAACTATGACCACGACCGAGACGGCTACATCTCCCAGGAGGACTTTGAAAGTATCGCTGCTAACTTCCCCTTCCTGGACTCCTTCTATGTTCTCGACAAAGACCAGTGAGTGCAGACCTTTTAATGGTCTACTGGTTAGGGTATTGTAGTTGTTAGGGGGTTTGATTCCCAGCTGAAATGTACTGGGTGGATCCCCAATGTCTGCAGCTTACCATTAGCCTTCTTAAAGCTGCCCTCACCCCTACTTGCTTTTTAATGACATGTATCTGAATTCAGTCACTTTCACTTTTGACTTTGACCTTCTACTCACAGTTTGATGTGTTCTCTGTGGTTCAGGGACGGACTGATCAGTAAGGAAGAGATGATGGCATATTTCCTGAGGGCCAACCCACTGCTCCAGTGCAAGATGGGCCCCGGGTTCATCCACAACTTCCAGGAGATGACCTACCTGAAGCCCACCTTCTGCGAACACTGTGCTGGATTTGTGCGTACATTTGTTCTACTCTGATCTCCTTTGACCTCTTACCTTTTATCACAAAATAAGACTTTTCAGATTGTCCAGTAGAGACTCCTACCAACTAGCCCCCAGATAATGAACCTGCCGTCTCAGTCAGGGAGAGGAGGGAGAGGGGGGAATGTAGGGGCTGAATTTGGCTCTGATTGTCGTGTTGTGTGGGGTCTGGTTTTTACGACCCAACATAGAGTCAAACCGGTTCAATATTACCAGGCCGTACTCATGTAGTGTCTTGTTCTACGAAACGGATGACTCCAAAATCTGGGTTAAAATGTGACAATCAAACATTGGATCTGGCTAAAACAGCTGCTTAACTAATTACAAGTAATTACCGTATAGAAAATTCCTTGTGGACCTCAATCCGACCTGATCCTACCGATCCGATAGCAAGACCAACTTACAACTTACAGCGAATCCAGATACATGTCATGAAGCAGCATTGGTGTTCGAATCCTGAACCTTTAAGCTGGGAGACACCCTAACCACTGACATGATTTATCTGTATTATGTGCCATCGGTGTGTACCTGGGGCCATTGCTTCCAACTAGTAAATGTCAAAGTTGTTTAACACATGTCATGGCTTGCTTGTGACTGGCTTATGGTTGTTATTATTGTCGTTGGTTGGTTTGTGAATATCATGCTGTGACCAGTGACCAACTTCAAACTTTCTGTTTATGTTGTTTTCTCTCTTTTTATTCCCAGCTCTGGGGGATCATCAAACAGGGCTACAAGTGCAAAGGTAAGCTCAATGTGGCAGCATTTCATATCAGTTGACCTTTTTCCCAGACACGTTCGATGGAGTGCCATGAAAAGTTCTCACAGACCGGATACATATATGAGCAGTGTGGAAAGTACTGAAAATGAGATAACACTTTCTTAATCACAGGGAACTGCAGGTGTTGCAGCAGCTGCTAACATTTACATAGGCCATGTCCCTCGAGGAGTTTATTATTAAAGCCGTGAAAAAAGGCCGCCAAATATGTGTCGTGGGTCATGTGTGTGAGTGTGTATGTGTACGTAAAAAAAGAAAAAAAAAAAGAAGGAATTTATGATGAAAAGTATGAATTCCTTCCTGAAATGATTCAATGGAGTTTTAAGTCAACACTGTGTTGCTGTGTGTTAGACTGTGGGGTGAACTGCCATAAACAGTGTCGGGAGCTGCTAGTGCTGGCCTGCAGGAAGCTGCTTCGCTCCTCGTCACTGGGCAACGTCTCCCCCAGTGAGCTGACCCACTGCTCCATGCCCAGCAGCCCAACGCTGGCCACCTGCAAAGGTAGAGTGTCCCTCTTATCACACTCATCGGGTGTGAATGCATGCGGTAGCATACGCCGTACAGAACATACAGAAATAAATGTGGTTTGTTGGAATCTAAATGCGGGGCGGTTGAAGGTATTGAGAATCGTCCATATACTTTATTGACGATCAAACAATCAAGGTTCTGTGTTTCTAACCAATAGTTTGCGGTCTTTAAGTTTGCCTGAAAGCATATTTGAGCAAGATTCCTTAACCCCAAAAACAGCTAAATACACCACATCGTATGAAATGGATATGTATAATTTTCAACGCATTCGCCCTGCGCCTGTGATCCTCCCACAGACGAAGACGAGGTCTTTGAGTTCCCAGTGGTGGCTCCCCTGGCTCCGGACCCCCAGTCCATCGCGCTGAGGAGTGGGTCGGCCCAGCGCATCTCGGTCCGCCTGCAGAGAGCCACCATCAGCCAGGCCACCCAGATGGACCCCCTGTGGGCGGAGCGCGGCTGGGGACCCGCAGCCGACAGCGGCTCCCACACCTTCCCCAAGATGAGGTACCGGCCCCACCGCAAGACGTCCAAGAACAAAGGCTTCGCCCGCTGGGAGAACCACGACGGCGGGTCCCGCCAGGGGTCTCCGGCCCAGAGCGCTGGTCTGGACCCCCAGCAGGGAACTGGGGGACCCAGGGGGTCCAGGAGGGACGCTGTACAGAACGGGATCAGCACAAACAGAGGAAAGGTAATGCTGCTGTCGGGTCACTCGTTCCCCCACCGCTTTTAGGTCGGAAAACGTTTGCGACTGCGAAGTTGCTTCCCCCAGACATCGTTTTGGCCCAATCAACGCCTGCAAACCCGTAGCAAACCTTGTAGAATCTTCGGAAACCATGACAACTCAAATGCATTAGTTTTAGATACGCATTCAATGTCCACATTCAGGCGGCTTTTAGAATGCATTTCACATCATGGCAGTCATGTGCTTTTCCTACAAGATTCTAGAATATATCTCCACCAAGCGGCAACATTCTAATCTGAACAATGAAGCCTACCCGGAAGTTCGAAAAACTGCAATACCTCGAAAATCCGC
>JAOPUA010000044.1:12582933-12592933 GCA_027122455.1 Trisopterus luscus
CACACACACACACACACACACACACACACACACACACACACACACACACACACACACACACACACACACACACCCGACTCTATCCGTCTCTATCAAGCTGTCAGTCTCCACCTTGCACACCAACAACAAACTACAGTACAGTGCCCACCCCAACCCGGTCCCCTTTGACCCGCCCTTGCTCTATCCGTCCAACCACCCGTAGTGTAATTCTTCCTCTAGCATTGACATTTCCATATGACCTCACGCCGCTGGGTATCTGTCTGCAGACATCTGGTGGAATGCCTTGTGGATGCTGGGAGGAGGGAGGATGCTTGCAGTTATTCCACCGTTACATCAGAATTTGTCACGTCACACGCCCCTCATCTGTATCCAAAAGTCATCGCCCTCATGGTAACTTAAAGCCTTCAACCTTCAAAGCCTCCATCTAACTGTAGTGAGTGACATTGGCGGTCTGCTAATGCCTATCTGCTTTCCATAGGTTCGGTACAAGCTGCTGGGGGACAGTAGCCCAGATATGACCATGCATTGTCCCAGCGGGGCAGTTCTTCATAAAATACTCAAGCTTAAAAAGTAAGTTATTTTTAGTGTGACATTTACAAAAGAAAACAAAATCTATTTATACTCATTTCAGAAGCAGTTCTATTGCTTTAAAACGGTTGAAAGATTCTTTCAAATGCTTGAAGGATTCAGCTGTGAGAGAACATTTGTTTTCTTTCTTATCCTACTGAGACGAAGGCCCCTTCCCCCTCAGCACTCCAAAACAAGCCGTACTTCAGTCAATATCGTGTTTCCTAAAGCAGTCTTCGGGTGGTGGGGTGGGCGGAGAAAGGCTTGATCAGCTTTGGTTAATGTTTGCTCTTTCAGCAAGCGCTTCAACTGTATTGAGGCACAAGGGTTTTAAAAAACTGTTTTGAAAAGTTGGACGAATAAGTACTTTCATTTCAGACGCAGGGCGGTCATGGCTGACGATTGGTAGCGGTTCTTTTATCTTTTTCAAAAGCATTGTTCTCCAATGCCGTCACAGTTTATTTTTTACCAAGTGCATTTTGTATTTTCATGCTGATACTGAACCTGTTTGATCCGGCTTAGTCCCAGAGTCTCCACACACCACCCTGAGTCATGGTAGGTCCTCTATTACAGAGACTACTACCCACACATAGCTGCTATACACAGTACCACAGTGCGCTCATGTTCCTTTGGTCACTCCCTGCTTCTCTCGATCATAAAGCTTATATTATTGTATACATAAGCTATTATTGTATTATTGTACTTTGGGGGGGGGGGACACCATTCTGCGACCCGCTGGCTTGACCAAGGTCACTGGGTCAACGACCTACTGGCGCCTTGCCGAGTAACAAGCTGAGGGGGTCGGGAAGTTGTTCCGTCCCGGGCAGGTTTGCTGGTCGGGGGGCATTAGCTCGCAGTCTCGGCAGATGGCCGGATGACCCACAATGCGATCATGTACCCGATGTGTCATAGCTAATCATGGTGCAGTAGCTCGGCTATAGGCCACAGCAGCAAAGGCAGGGTGATTCACCCAGAGCCCCCCAGCTGTGTTGTCCATATCTTTACAAGTTGTACCAACCCGGGTCCGTCCAATGCTTGCTGTGTGTGTGTGTGTGTGTGTGTGTGTGTGTGTGTGTGTGTGTGCACAGAGCAAGGGCGAGCAATAGGGGTTGTTTGGATGGCTGTTTCCTAGTGGATATTTCTTTTTCACACACACACACTTACTATTCACATCTTCATCGTCGTCAGCAGGGTGGAGGGAGGAGAGAGAGAGTCGTGTCTCCTCAGCGAGGGGGATATCGTGGAACTCAAAGAGATTTTCAGTCTGCTGGCTGACCACGCCGTAGGACCCCATGCCGTGATGCCGGGGGAGACTCCAACTAGCACAAGCCAGACCTCTGCACCCATCCCCCCTGCTGAGAGGTGGGTGCCCCCCCACCCCCGCTCCCCGCTGCCCCTGATCCATAAAAAGCAAAGACCATTCTATGTTGCTTCTCAAACCTCTCAATAAATAAAATAAATAAATAAATAAATAAAGACCCCTTGAGATCACAAAGATGTTATGCATATATTAGAGCACGTGCCTAATAGCTTGAAGACCATCCTGGTGGATGTGGGCGGGAGTAGTTACTAAGACAGACAAACCGCTTCAGCCAATCAGCGTAACAAAACCAGTGACGCCGTAAACGTGTGCTGTTTGTGGTACCGAAAAACCTATTTTTTCCGCTGAGAAACTCTGCATGCAAGTGCATGCTCTTGTTCTTGTTCAACAGCTGTTATTTAGTCTATTTCTGCAATAACTGCACTTAGGTATGTGCTTACCCTGCTTATGTTAGCGTTACCCCTCGTTGCTTCGGGGGGGGCATCGATACTTTTTTTTACCAGCGGTGGCCTGTATTTTACACCAACGACTACGACACAGTCCTTGAACAAAAATCGATGCGGGCGGCAAGAGTTTCAGCCTGACCTAGTTTGTGACACAGGACGTGTGACACAGGAAATTATGTCACGTGATCAGGAGGGTCTCCAGGCTATCAGAATTATATTCCAGATGTAAATAATTTCCGATTATTGCCCTTAGGGCACCGATCCTCCACAGTAAACACATATGAGTCACACAAAAACACTTTTAAATGAGCCTTTCTGTATGCACTGCAGGCTCTGAGAGACTTGAGGATCCCATACTCTATGTTGCATGACCCGTGCAGGAATTGCTGTGGGCCTCATATTTATTCATGTTTACACGTCATGCATTTTAATCGCGTTGTTGTGATAATTGTAGCCAACAAACCGGAGATAAAGGGGTCAATAATGTAATAGGGTTAGAATGACTGAAGCGTAATCCCAGATTAGATGTAGGCTTAAAAGTTCTCGAATATTGTCTTCTGTGTTGCATACTTTTTTTAAGGAATGATTTAAAAGTATGCATGTGTGTTTTTATGTTTTTAATTAATATTTTTTAGCGAGGCTGCTGGGATGCAAGAAACATATCAGACATGTCGGCCAATAAAGCAGTATCCTATCCTATCGTATCGTGAATGCTATGAATACTCCACCTGAATCTCAGACCGATTGAATCTGTGCTCTGCAGAGTTGTGCTGCTGCTGGAGCTGGCTTTGCTGGGCCTGCAGTGGAAGCAACAGGAGGTGGTCGCCGTCTGCTTAAAGGAGCTGAGCTCAGCAAAGGAAACAGTGAGATATCCAGGAATAAAATATGCAAAGCAGCACCGCGCGTCTCCCGCACGCCGATTGGCATGGCCCCGCGCGATAAAGAATTACATGCATGCGATCTGAAGAGCTTGCGCTCAGCGGGGTCACATGCTGGGAAGCCGCCGGGCTGCATATTCGTTGAAAAATGATGCATTAGCTGAATGTTCATGAATTAAGGGATTTATCTATGGTATGCCCGCAGTGATGAGCTCTTCGAGAATTTGACAGCTATGCTTAAGATAAAAAGCATCCATGATATACCTGAAAACCATCGACTCTTTTGATAATGCATCATCAGCGCCCGTGTGTGTGTGTGAGTACTACCTTGACGTATGTACCATGACTCGGGGCTGAGATCATGTCTGTGCTCCTCTGCGCCAGACGGCCAGTCAACACGTCATGCTGGAGTGCGTCCAGTGTGAACTCAACGTTCTGAGGAAGCAAGAGAAGATGGGCGTCTATTCCAAAGCCGGCATCGAGGTGCTTTATCACACGCCACCAGAATCTCATCCATGACCCCCCAATCCCCTTCCTCATTACGTTACACAGTCCATATCTCTAACCACACCCCAACCCCATTCTATATTCAGCTTCTGTCACGGTTTTTTCCGGGAGATAGCTTATCTGGTTCTGCCCTGTCTTTTTCCTGACAGGCGCGACTGAAGGAGATAGGAAAACTGGATCGGCTGCTGAGGCGCGTGGCGGCGGCGGCGGCGGCGGGCGAGGTGGACCCCGGAGCGGTGCAGGCGGTGTGTGCCACCCAGTGGACCGTCTGCCTGCCCCTGCTGCAGCGCAACCTCAGGAGACGGATCCGGGCCGAGCTGCAGAGGATGGCCCAGGCCCTGGAGGACATCCACAGGTGCCTCTGCACGACCCCGCGAGGTTTTGAGTTTGCTGTGTGGAAAAGCAGGAGCAGGGAATTTGTTTAGAAAGAGAAAGTACGGGGCATTTAAAGGTGACGTATTATACTACCAGGTGTGAGTGTGATGAGCCGTTACAAGCCGTTTTGAAATCAGCCTCGTCTGACATCACAAGTGGGCGTGTCCGCCTAGATGTATGACGGATAGATGAGCAACGTTTGCTACACTTCACTGGCTAGGCTGGTAGACTGATCTATCCGTCATACACCTAGGTGGACACGCCCACTAGTGATGTTGTGATGTAAGGTCCTTGTTGGACCTTGATGAATTTCTGCGTGCAGGGTTCGTCTCCCAAGTGATGCGCATTTATGTGTAGCTTACAAAGTCCCAATTCTTATGTCTTATTTCGAACTTAAACCCATGTTCCCAAGGCCGTGCTGGCAGGGTGCACCACATCTATGGGGGTAAAAGGAATGATGATGATGGACAGGCGAGATTTGAACCCTGGTCGCTGGCGTTCGGGTCTTATAGTAATCCACTACGCCACCATCGCTACATCTCAGCAGTTGAAAACATATGCTATACATTTCTTACATAGGGTGTATTTAAAGTGAATTCCCTAAATTATAGAAAAAGCAGCTTCATCACTCTATTGGGATTAATGGAAAACAATTATTTTTGGCGTAGTTAGTTATCTTTTAGACAATAATGCAGAATCTTTTCGCTCACGAATTTTCACTATCCGCTGTCTTTTGCCAGCACGCCTCTCTAGCCTTATTATGTGCAACTGTGTTGCCCCTAGCTGTTATCTGATTCTTGAACTCCTCATAGGAGTTCATTATGACTTTTTCTGTTCATCTTGAGTGAAATAGACTGCTTTTGCTCTGTCCATTTTGTAAAGGTAAGTAAAATCGATAAACGCCCCCTTAATGTGAACACGCATTGACCCTAAGGCGGAAAACCTGGATTGACAAATTGAATCCTAAGTGAGCGTAGTAGTACCATTTAACTCTGATTGCGAGTTGCATCTCAGTCGATCAAGGTTTTCCCAAGAAAAGCCTGGGTATTTGCAGTGAGGTTCGTAGTATACCTGGTACCACTGGTAGTATAATAAGGGCCAATCCCAATCCCTTCCTGAGGACTTATGCTGCCTTCACGTGCTATGGAAAAGACGATCCTTTCCATTTGTGAACTGGAAATTACGAGTACATTGTGTTCAAGTGCTTTTGATGTCGTAGTGAAATGAAACATGGCGGACCCACGGATCCTGACCTGTTACTGTTGAAAAGTTCAAAGGTTATCTCATCTCGGCAGCTTGTGTATCAAAATATTCTACGAGCTCTCCAGTAGAAATTAGGACGTGAGGGGGTATTCATGTGCAATTTTCACATTGGCTTTTGGTATTCACCATCATTTCCATAGCACGTGAAGGCACCATAAGGACTAAGGACTCACAGACTTAATTGATCTCAGGTGGTAATTATCTAAAGCGAGTGAGTGTGTGAGGCCACATGGGCTCAGAAAGATAAGTGTGGACTCCAACCCTCACAGCCTTTGAAATTCAACATTGGGACAGCCCTAAGGCCTTACTAATTTCACGGGAACACGCAGAAAAGTCTGTGAGTCCGAACTTCGGGATTGGCCCTCTGTCACCTTTTAATGCACAACAGTATGCATCATTTTAGGCCGGGAAGGTTAATTAGGAAATGGATGACCGGCAGCTAAACTAAGCGCTAGCGGGTCCATGCAAGCGCTGTGTCAACCTGGCAGAAAATAACTGCTCTCTTCCGGTGTCTCCACGCTTGTCCTTTTAACTGCTGTGCTAATGAGGAGATTGTTATCAGCTGGCCCAAGAGGCGCTGCGTGTGTAATTAGACCAGCTGTGCATGATTAGGGTTTGGCACTCTGGCACTGCTGGCGCTCCTGTGCAGGCCCTGTTAGGATCGTCTCCCTGATCCCCTCGACTGAATTCAGAGCAGAACCCGAAGTATTAGTCAGTTTTGTTGACTGCCGTCCCTTACAAATGGCGCATCTTCTCCATTTCCAACTAGTGCCTCAGTTCAAATGACAAAAGTGCTTTGCGACGGTGTGTGTGTGTGTGTGTGTGTGTGTGTGTGATATCAAAAAGAAAACAAACCTGTCGCCCACAGAGGTGGCTTTTGTCAGAATTTTTCTTAAAATTGCCATTGAAAAATGTATCACTTGATCATCATTGCAACAGCAGGCAATCTGCAGCCAGATGGTAATCTCTGACTTGATAGTCAATCATTTTAGAGAAGTGAAATTAAGATCATCACAACAAAGATCCCTAGAGTTGTTCTAAAGTGTTGCTTCTAAAACTCATTACAGCCTTTTTGATGAAATAATTCCTCCACTGTATTTATTATCCATCTTCCAGCGATTGCCTAATTTAAGTGCATCCATTGTTGATGTGCGTGAGGGTATACTCAAGCCTCCACTCACTGCATTTCTTCTTCTAACAAGCTCCTGTAGCGATTACCTGTGTTCTCATTGACTCAACACATTAGTCTGCACCGACACGAGAAAAAAGGGAAATTAGCAACATTCGCTCAAATCTTCAACCCACTATCCTTGTCTTTCTTCATTTTCATGTCCTTAATAAAAAGCCCATCAAATATATAACAAAAAAAAAGGAAAGTAATTGAATTAAAGTCTTCCATTAAGGAAGAAAAATGTAAATGCTCTGTTCATTAGAGTGGTTTGCTACGTGTATCTCATACTGTTTAATTTCCAGTTCTAATACTATGCCACTAGGGCACTCACAAAGTTTGATACAAATTCAATGTTTTCTACTTGAGACCGGCAACAACAGTCATCGGGATTCCATATTCCATTTATATGGTATCAAGGTATCAAGGTTCATACTACCTGTTCATTCTATCTACCTCAACTACTTACAACAAAGAATAATAACAATTTAATTGTTTTGATTTAGCAATTTGATTTAGCAAAGTCCCTATTCCTAACTATGATTGTCTGGTAACAGTTTTTTGGGTGATGAGTTTTGGTTGGTATAACTCTACTACTATTAACCAGAGAAGAAAAAAAAACAGACCTCGCTTTGCTTCTCAACGGGGCTCAGGCCAGACCCAGATTTAACCAAAGGAAAACCCTGATTCGACCATAAAAACCTGCCTCCCTCCGCCAGCCTGCTGCTGGAGACCCGCTGTGAGCTGCACCAGGAGCTGGCCTCCCTGGAGGAGGAGGAGGGCCGTCTGGAGGCCTCCCTGGGGCACCTGGAGAGAGCCATGCCGCTGGCCGACGGGCCGCGCAGGGAGTGCCTGCTGGCCACCGTCCACCGGCTGCGCCTCAGAGCCACCCTGTACAGCGCCCCCAGCAGGCCGGAGGACAGGGCCGCCATGCTGCTCCAACAGGTTCCTTTGTATTTCCCACAAATATTCCAAATGTGTTTCTGGCTTTGGTGCTTTTCCTGTGTGTGTGTGTGTGTGGTACCTTGATGACGGACCCGTGGCTCTACCCTGCACTAAACCAGCTGGAGAATCCCTAACCCGTCTTCGGGGTTAGTTGTAGCACTTCGGAAGTGATGGGGCTTTTTCCACTGTGTTAATGTTCCCTCTGATATTCCGTCGTCTACTGGAAATGTGTCCATGACACATGTCATGGACATGGCACTGCCTTTAGGCCGGGCTTAATGCATTCGTTCCCTGGAGATATCCAGACAAACCCTCCGTAATCAGTTTATTATGTCTGCATGTAACAAGATCAAGAAAATGGGGCTCTGGGCTTAGTCCTTAGTCATTATGCATCTAAATATATCATCTCTAATCTCTGGTGACAAAAGCCTGATTAAAAATGTTTGAGTAGGCCATAAACAAATCGGGGCCTGCTAGTCTCTGGGATGTGGCGTTGCGGAAGCAGGGGTCAAAGGTTGCAATGTCCAACAGTGGTTCATGCTGTACTAGAAGAATATCTCTCTCTCTCTTGCTCTATTCCCCCTCTGCTTGCAGGCAAAGGACAAGTCCCCACAGGACAGCGCTGATATCCGTTCCACGCTGGTCCAAGCGGGTCTCCTCCTGGCCCCTGATGCTTTCCAGATTGTGCTGGATGCGGACTGCACCCCTGAAAGTACGACTTCCACTCTACCTCCTCTCCTTTCTGCCCAAACACCTCCCCGACACATTGCCCACTTAACAAATAGACCTCGATGTCAACGGGAAGTCTGGATTGAAATGGAAGGGATGTGGGCCTCAAATATCTTTTTATGGTGAACAGAAGACACTTAGGCTGGGTTTGCAGCCGGGGTACAACAACATCAACAGCAGAGGACAGGGCAGCCTTCTGGCTTCTCCCCATGATAGTAGGGAGGGGGGGGGGGGTTGACTTTTTTGGTAGTGGCTCCCCCTCCAGTGCTCTCTGCTGCTCCCGATTAACCGACCGAGCGTTCAGCGCTCGCGGCCCAGGGACGAGTGCGCTTGCTAACGCAGGACGAGGTGTTCATGAGGACAAAGCCATAACTCACTGGGGAGCAGGCCAAAAAATCCATTCAGGTTCCTTCGCCACGGGGGGCAAAACCCATGCATGCCCGGCGTTGTCCCCCCGTACCTTTTTCAACGGGGAGTGAATATTTCAGAGCGGGGAAATGTATTCCTTGCTCTGCTCTCAAAAGGGCCGTAGTGATTGGTGCAGAGTCCGGCCCATCATCTCGGGATCTCAGAGAGGACATGTCCGGCTCCCTCCGGATCAGCCATTGGCAGCTGTTCAGCAATAAGGCATATACGTTATATCCTGGGCTGCCATTTTTTTATATAACCAGATTAGGTGGCTTTGCATTCATGCATAAAAAGGGTTGGAACACATTTTTTTGTCACTGTAAAAGCCCTTTTTTTATGTTCAATGCCTGTGGTTGGCATAATAGGGGTGATTGCATAAGCATCCCTGACCCAAATGGATACCCCCTCCCAGGGTTCCAGTGCACATGAGTGCACATTCCTTCCATGTTGCATACATTATAGCGGCATACACTCAATTGGTTCCGGAACATTACTGAACTGCAGGGCAAACTGTTAGCTTATTTAATTGACCGCTTTTAATGGCGAGGGTTCATCTGGGGTTTTGTGGGCGCGGGGTTTATTGTGTGAATATTATTATCTGTTGGTGATCCGGTCTTTTGTTTAGGCACTGATGGGACTGTACCTGCAGCTCAGCTGTCTGCCCAGGCCCAGCATCACTCTCAGTCGGTCCAGGGGGTAAAGGGACACCTGGAGAGACTGGCAGATGACAGCAACGCCACAGAGAGGTACACATGGGGGGGGGTCCAGTAGTCCAACTTTGTTCTAGCATAACTTCTGGGGGTTATGATATGGCACGGAGCCTGGGCCGGAAACCATAAACTGCATGGGGGCGGAGTTACGCCTTGTTTCATTACAGATAAAAAAAAAAAAATCTACTTTCCACCATTGAAGGAAGCTTTCAGAAGGAGAAGTGAGTTTCCAAAGGGGCCAGTCTACTCTGTGTTGATTTGTATACTGTACAGGGCTTCTTATCAGTTCACTACGGCTGGCTGAGTTTCATGATTGGTCCAAATCAAAATGCAGCGAAACGCCCCTTACTCCCAGCTGGTCGTCCATCAGACTTTATCTGAAATCAAAATAATCAATGGATATTACTGACCAGCTAAGTGCTTCAGGGCCTATGGTCTATGAGCCTTAGACGCTGCTGTATTCTATCTTCGCCTTTTCCGTTTTCCTCTCAAGGTCTCTCAATCATCCCCCTCAGCTTCTCTCTGGTCCACCAAGGATCACCCAGCCGTGTGTGTTATGAGCTTCTTATTCGCCGGTATCACGAGTGAGGCACTAATCCGTGTTTATAGGGGCACCAGTGCTTCTTCTTCCATCTCTCTCACTCTTATTGGTCTGTACTCCACGCCGGAGCTGCCCCGATCCC
>JAOPUA010000044.1:12643787-12655220 GCA_027122455.1 Trisopterus luscus
GGGGGGGGCGGGGGTGGGGGATTGCCGGCAAATCATGTTCATTACTTTGTGATCTTGTAGGCAAACCCCGACGTGCAGATGGAGGGAGAGCGAGGAGGGCGGTCAGGCAGCGAGGGAGAGAAGCAGCACAGGAAAGCCACCTCCGTGGAGAGGAGAGATTTGAAGGGAGGCGGAGGAGGGCGCTCCGCCAGCAGCGGAGATCTGCAGGTATGTGCTCCCCCCCCACCTCCCAGCTTGTACAGATCCAGGCTCTCTGATAGCCTTAACATCATAGGGAAACATGATAATATCTCCAAGAAAGAAAGACCGTCTCAGCCCACCCTCTGAGCACACTGTTGTTCACCCCTTCCAATGGTGGATCAATGGATCAACTGTCCATGGAACAGTATCCAGACAAACATGTTATTTTTTATCTGTGTGTGTGTGTGTGTGTGTGTGTGCACGCATATGCACGGGTCTCCTGGTGATCATGTTGTGCTGTGTTATTACTACGCAGCGGGAGCATACTGGTTCCCAGCAGGTGCTGTCCCAAGCCAGTGAGGCGCTGGCCCGGGCCATAGGCCTCTGTCTGCAACACGGCCTGCCCTCCCCCATCCTGGCCGAAGCCTCCCTCAACATGCTGGAGTGTCATGGCCAGCTGGACCCAGCCATGACGGGCCAATACCTAGCGCTCTACCAGGTATTGCGCCGTCGCTCATCCCGCCTTTGTCACGGCGTCGTGCAGTAACAGTAGAGTGATCCCAGAGTTTTCCCGTAAATCAATCTTGCTTTCCTCTGACATAAGATTAGTCACCGATTAACCTTCTCCCTCTCTCCGGTATCTCTTTTAAGGATTGGGACTCAAGGTGTGGGCTACCTTTCAGTCTCTCATCTTAAGCTCTGAAAACAATTATATCAGTTGTGTCCTGTTGTCTGAAATTCTGGTACATCCAGTCGTTGTCCGGCCCAATGCACTGGCACAGCAGATCTATAGGACAATAGTCAGTTGGGGATAGGGCTATATAGATTTGTGTGTCGTCCATGTGACAGTGATAAGAAATATTGTTATTTTGCCTAACTAGGCCTAGTGGGAACATGTAGAGAGAAAAAATATGGTCCTATGATTGAACCTTGGGGGACTCCACACGTCACCTTAGTTAGTTCAGATACATAGTTGCTAATGAAGACAAAGTGGTTCCTGCCAGAAACACTGTCAGTTTGATGAGCCAAACCAAATTTTCCATTCTGTCAATAGCATGCAGTGGTCCACAGCGTCGAATGCAGCACTAAGGTCCAAAGTATCAATATTAGAATTTTGCCAGAGTCTGTGCAATAGGGAATATTAATTACCACTTCAATGTCAGCAGTTTCCGTGCTATGAAGGGTCAAAATCATCTGAAAAAACCTGAAGTTGTTGAAGCCACAAAATCATTGCTTGAGGACAACTTTCTCTATGATTATACTAATGAGCTTGTAACTCGTAACATGAAATTGTTACACTTTTTTAAAAGGGGTCTAATAGTGCATTTTTCATGGCTTTTGGAAAGTTATGAAGCTTATAGTTTATCCAGAATGTTTCTTCCCTATGGTAAAGATGAGGTCTATTGGTTATTTTACCTTTACAGCTTGTTTGTTTGGTATGTTTACTTTAGTGAGGGTGGGTAAGCTCAGGCGAAAGCAGTCATGACTTTAGACAAAGCCCTTTGAGACTGGATTTATTTATTTATTTGAATTACAGTGTTAAAACAAAGAGGTTTATTTGAAAGTCTTGTATGAAGAAGCAAAAATAAGCCCCTCCAACCATTTATCTTCTGATGGAGGGGGCTTGCAGCACCATGTTTTGCTCCAGGCAGGAATCATCCCTTTAGGGCCCCATGCATCCAACTTTGATGTCCCTCTTGCTTCAGTTTATAACCAAAACATACATTTGAAACCTGTTACACAACTTTAAGACTTCATTTGTATTCGATAAAAGGGAAAAATAAATGACGAAATATTTTGAAAAGTGATCAGATGTAGACATGAAGTACACGAGTATGCTATTATAAAATAGGTTATATATTGGCGTTGAGAGCATCAGAGACAGTAAAATCATAAAAAGGTTGGTTTGTAGCCACATTCTTAAAGCCCCTCTTTTTGCTTGCTAATCAGAATGGCAGCCTTGTAATAACCTAGACCCACTCCATTACAACTCTGTTGTACTCAGATAGGTGGTTCCCGAGTCAGGAAGTCTGCCACTAGCCCTGCCCCTTTTAGGGTTGGCTTTACCGATGCTTTTGATATGGTTATTGGTTTTTACTGAGGTTCAATTCTCCTGTGCGCCGGCAGTGACCAGTGTTAGGCTTAGGCGTCGCACGATGTGCAACCGTTTTCCATTACACTTCCTTTTGGTAGCCTGTGTGAAAACCAAAGGTCATTCGGGAGTCTACCATGGTCTGTATCTTCTAAATTGATTTAAAAACAAATTGGTGTAGCGGCCATCGACTCAGGGAGTGTCTGCTTTTTATCAACTCATTTGTATTCCTTCAACCCATTCTTTGTGTCCCTGTTGTGTTTCACTCCGTTTAAACACTTGGTATTGATGTTTTGCACGAAAAGTGATAAATCAAACTTGTTGCGCTCTGTGATTCCCAGAGCTGCCACAGCAGTGCTGCCATGGCTGAGGTTCTGGGCTCAGCGTGTTCCGGGGCCTCTGGGGCCTCACGTCTCTCCTCCCTCCCGGGGCTCCTGGGTTACCTGCAGCCCTCCCAGGAGGAGAACCCCAGCATCAGGCTGGGAGCAGTGAAGGATCATCTCGCCACTCTCTCCCAGGTACGCTTCCTCCCCCACGATACACACACCTCCTCTTAAAGCACTCTGTATTAGTGAATACGATTGAACCAGGGAGCCAATTTGACCTGTTGTAGGACTGTGTGTGATCTTATGGACTTCTGGGTGAATTCTGGTTATTGCCTCCCCTGTTGGTTTAGATCAGCCATTGAAGATACTAGAATGCATCAACACTTCTTTAGCTTTAGCTAGTTTGTTCAGGTTACCACTTAGATATCTAATCTGCGGTGGATTTCTTGTGGACATAGAAGAACACATATGTCTAGTTTTGGTACTAAAGTGGTGGCACGAGCTCCCTGCCGATGTAAGGACCGCAGAGTCTCTCAGCAGCTCTCTCAGCAGAGTTCTCCTAGAATCTGCACAGCCGGGGTGGTGGAGAGGTCTTGAGTCCCTCCCCTCCTACTTGTTGTATGTTGTACGTCCTGGCACTTAATGCACTCACTTATCGTATGTTGTATTTATTTGTAGTAATTAGTTATGTACCATCTTATCATAGCTATCTGGAAGGGGTTAACTTACTGCTTGTTGGTGGGCAGGCCCTGCTGCAGACACAGGCCTATGGCCCGGGCCAGCGCCTCACTGTCTTGGGAGAACACCTGCTGGGAACCAGTATGCTTCCGCTGCGTATTAATAACACGGCACAACATGGGAGGAGACCCGTACACACACACACACACACACACACACACACACACACACACATATAAAAAAACAAGTAAAAAAGGTTTTAGGTTTGCTGGCTGTTTAATGTGTGTTATTGGAACATACCCTCATGCTACCCGTCATGCATTACACATGACTCAAGCAATGGAAGACACTTGAATCATACGCAATACATTTGAGTTATGCATTACAGCAGATTCAACTGTCATCATCCCTCTTGCATTTATTCAATTGTTTCACCTCTTTCACTTTACAAATCTTATTACCGGGACTTCAAAATAGTTACTTTAATAATGAATATCTAATCTTTTTGTCCTTGTTTTGTAAAGCATCATTGCAGTTAAATGATTATGGTAAACGATTGTAATGTAATATTACATCAGAAATGTATTTCCCTGACCACTGCTATTGTGCACAGGCATACCGCCACCTGGCCATTAACCCAAACCACCTGAGCATTCTGGGAGAGCTGCCGCCAAACCTCACTTTGCTGCTGCTGCAGCACAACCAGGACGGGTACTGTCCGTCTCACACACACACACTCTTTCTCTCTCTCTTGTCCTCCTCCACACATATAAACACAACACACACTCCCTCTCTTGCTCTCTTTGCTCGCTCCGTCCTGCTCGCTCTCTCTCTCGCTCTCTCTCTCGCTCTCTCTCTTCCTCTCTTTGACCCTCCATACACACTTATACACATACTCCTCACAGACACATCTGTTTCTCTTTTACACACACGCACACACACACACACACGCACACACGCACACCTTACAGACACAACTGTTTATATTACATACACACACACACACACACACACACACACTATACAGTTGATAGCTACACTGGTACAGACATCATTAGGCAGCTTTGCACTGTGCAACTGTATTTGGAATCAATCATCAAATAATGCAGATGTGTGTGCGTATAGTGAAAAAGTCCTCTGTGTTTGTATGTGTTTGAGGTCCAAACTGTATGGAGCACTGTACGAAAAGGTTGAGCCTATGGATCATCAAAAAGGCAAGGCAGCGCAATCTACAGGTGAGACATCACACATCACATCATTCTGTCCATGCCATTTGTCATTTGCCTGTAAGTTGGTCCAATGAACTGCAAAGCAGCACTTTAAGGAGCACTTTCGTCAATTGTTTCACACGTGTGTGTGTGTGCATGTGGTTCTGTTTGTGCTTTCACTTATGTGACCACAATCCTACGAATGCCCTGCATGCCAAAGCTGTTCACAGCATTTGAATAGAAGGAGAGGAGATTAGCATGCCCTGCATTTCTACCTGCCTGAGATGTGTGTGGAAAGGGGAGAGTTCACTCCTAATGAAGACACCATGTCCTTGAGATGAACTGTGCGAGCACCAAGGCATGCCGTTCTCTATAGCACCTCTCGCTGTACCAGCAAATTGCCTGTCCGCGGAATCCAATAAGCAGTCTGCTGGTACTCCCTGAATCGCAGCTGTGCTGATTTATTCAGTGTTGTGCTCCGAAACAGAGGGATAAAATAATGAATGCGGTGCCGAATATGGACATGCACATCTTTTCACGTTTTCCAGCTTGTTTTTGATTCCGCTGAAGTCGAGTGCCACTCTTGACAGGTGCTCGTACGTCATTTCCTCCTAAACGAGGTCTTGTTTGCGCTCTCTGATTAGAATCCCCTAAATGAGGTCCTCGTGAGGCTGGTGCTTATAAGACGGCTGCTCTACTGCTCGCTGCTCTACTGCTCGCTACACTGCTGCGCTACACAATGCTGACCACATTTTCTGATGGGGTCACCTTTCTCTCTGGTTGTTGTTTCAATTAAGATTAGCAATATAATCTTTGACCGTTATTGAACCACTGAGTGCATACCCTCTTCTTACTCTGCGGTTCATATCGCGAACAGAGAGATTCTTCTGAGATTTCGAGAGGGATAATTACGTGGTGTGTGTGTGTGTGTGTGTGTGTGTGTGTGTGTGTGTGTGTGGGTGCTGTTGTCACAGCAGCAGTGCTTACATGCACTAGGGTGGCTAGGGTGCTGGTCAGCCCAGGGATGCTGCTGGCTTTGCGGAGAAACATGCGGGCCTTCGCCAGACAGACCGGAGAGTCCCTCTTGGACGAGGCCCGTCGGCACGGCAACGCGACAGGGCACGGCTCCCAATCTTCCGGAGCGGTAGGTTTAATTTAATTGTTTAAAAGAAAACTCTGGCGCCCTTGGCCCCTTGCGTCCGCAGTGGCCATGAGCAAGGTTTTGAAAATATCTCTCTCTCACCCTCTCTCTCGCTTTCTATTTAGTCTCTCTCTCTTTCTCTCTCTCTCTCTCTCTCTCTCTCTCTCTCTCGTCCTTGACCTTCACGCTTTCCCCCCTCTGTGACCCCACAGGAAACCCTGCGTGGCAAACAGGCGTGGGCGGCTCAGTTCAGAGCTGTCGTGGAGGAGACGGAGAGCTATCTGCATCCCGTCCTCTCTCAGTTGGACTGCTCCCGCTTCAGGTGTGTGATAGTAGTCAGGCCACGCAACTATCCCTGGCCCGGCTGACCCAATTTCTGTCCCGAGAAAATAATCCATAGCAAAACAAAGCACGACTCTGTGACGTGTCCATAAGTGTCGTTTTTGTTGACTTGAGTAATGTAAATGACACATTTTGAGGTTGTCCCCTGAAACCCTTCATCTTTACTGTTTTCATGCCTTCATGGGGGACCCCCACTCCCCTAGTCTTAGTGTACCCCTCTCTGACCCCAGTAACCCGAGGACGCAGTCTCCTCCTGGGTCCGCCCAGGAGTCAGAGAGACCTGGAGAGAAGGAGGAGAAACAGAAGGGATTGGCCAAAGATCAACCTGGTATATGTTCCTGCACACGTGCATGCACATGCACACACAATTCCACAGTCGCATGGCCATGAACACAGACACAGACACACACACACACACACACAGTTATGCACACACACACACACTTGTCGAATAGCCCTTCTCCATTGAGAATCTGCAGCAATCTATACCTCATACACGGTATGGATCAGGAAGGTATCCCCCGCCTCCCCTAGCCACCCAACCTTCGCATATCAAAGCCAATTTGTCATTCACAAAATTGACAACAAGGTTTTCTTTGCCGCTCGATGCCGTCCGATGCCGTCATTATAATTTCTGGTCCACTTGCATACAAAATCCCATAGCTCAAAGCCCATGTGGCTGTCAGTCAGGGATGAAGATTACATGTTGTCGGTTCTCAAGGAACATGGTGTGACCGCTGTCTGCTGTTAGGTAACCTGCATTTTCTTTGAATAAATATACGATCGTGTGTGTGTGTGTGTGTGTGTGCGTGCGTGCGTGCGTGCGTGTGTGTGTGTGTGTGTGTGAGTTGGCGTTTATACTTATATATGTATGTATGTATGTGTGTGTGTGTGTGTGGCCATGTGTGGCTGTGTATACATATCTATGTGTGTGTATCTTTATATGTGTGTGTGTGTGTGTGTGTGTGGCCGTGTGTATGTGTGTGTAGCAGCCTGCCCTCCCCAGGCCCCGGGGGAGTGTGTGGTGGTTCTGGCTGACCAGTGGCTGCAGGAGCTGCCGCTGGAGGCCCTGTCTGTCCTGCAGGGCGGGGGGGTCGGCTCCGTGTCCCGGGACTTCTCCCTGCAGCTCCTCCACGCTCGGCTGCACCGGGACCAGCCCGAGAAAGGTAATTTAGGCACACACACACACACACAGTCATGTACACACAAAGTACACATACACCAATAAACATCCATGCACTCGACCAACTTTCGACCAACTCTTTATTGAGACACACGCATAAACTATTATATGTTCGCAGATAGTTAATACTTTCTCTCTCTCTCTCTCTCTCTCACACATACACACACACTCACTCTCTACACTCACTGTTGACACACATAGATATTACCATAAAAACAATGGGACTATAGTTTGGTCAACACAGCCACTAACTATAGGAAACACTGTCTACAATCACTGACAAACATGCTCACACTCGCTTTCAGCATGAATTAGAAGGTCCATGTGACTTGGTGGCTATTACGTGTGCAGTGTTTGTGAACTGTAGCATGTGGGAGAGCAAATAAGCTCTCCAAATTGCTTGGCTGTGGGCCACAAGGTATTTCCGTCACGTTAAAAGCGGTTGAGCTCGCTGCTCTACATTTATTTGACCTTATTTCTCCTTATTTCAATCATTCACATATTCATCGCTAACTCAAAGAATAATACACTTGAATTATTGCTTGAAGACTTATTTTCCAGCTTTTAGTCTGAGAAATGCTTCTTTGAGATTCACTTTGTTTGGATTCCTTTAACCAATATGAAAGGATCGGGCTGTCTGTATCCATTCCATATCCTACTTCACAAGTTACAATCATTTGTTCCTGATCTTTCGACTTGGTTTGGGCATACATCTTATTTGGTTAATTATAGGCAATGAAACAAGGCCAAGAGCTGTCCTGTTGCCTTGATCAGCATAATTGATTCACTTTATTCACTTGGCTATTGAACTTCTGTTGTCCTATAACATAAACCTCTGTGCTCTATCTACAAGACCCACTGCTGTTTGGGCTGGCAGCACCCGCTTTGATCGTGTGTTTTGCGGAATGACTACTGAGACAGACATGCTGAGAGAGAGATCCCAATGACTTGAATGCATTTTAATCATTGTTTAATGTATGTTCTTCTTTTTTTCCAAAAGTTTTTCTTCATCTCCCCTGATGGATTGAGTAGTACACCTCATATAGTAGAGGACACAAATATGTGATCGGAGAGAGTATAGCACACAATAATCAAAAATAGTTACCACTTTGACTGCTTTTGCAAACCCAACTTGCACATTGTCCTTGACATTGCGTTTCACCAACCCACCTGCAGCCACCTTTATCTACCCTCAAGGTTCATGCAGACCTCAGTGAACCACAGCCACCATAAGCCTCAGTGACCAATCGAACGCCAGCTTCACCGACCATGGGCCCGGAGAAACACTGTTTACTTTTTTCTGTCTATTTTTTATTTGGATTGATTTAAGAAAATGCATGTTCCTCTAGCGCCGCGTTATTCAAGAAAGGAGCTGTGGACTGATGCAAACATGTTGAGTCACGTAAAGGCTTCTTGGGCGTTTACATGAATTCCCGCCTCCTACTTACAATGCATCCGGTCGTCAATTAAACAGCAGATTACCGTTCACTATGAAGGACGGCTTGTCCGTCTGGTTTCCACTTGGCAATTACCAAGTCCACTTGATGACTTGATTATTAGTTTTTCCGTTAAGAGTCTGGACCGGCGCAGCCGCGTGGCAAATCATTTTTCCTCTCCTCTGAGTGAGATTTTAGAACGGGCAGAACACTATTAACGACGTGAGCACTATTTGGATTTGCAGACGACGTTACCTTTTTAAAGGTTGTATAATTTGCATAACTTTGATGCGCTTTCAAAGGTTACAGGTAAATTAGGAACTGTGTGTTTGTCTGTTTGTCTGCGCATTTGGGTGCGTGGTTTGTCTGTTCCTGTGCGTGTGTGTGTGTGTGTGTGTGTGTATGTGTATGTATGTGTGTGTGTATGTGTATGTATGTATGTGTGTGTGTGTGTGTGCTCTGTGTCCATCTTTCAGCACACACGTGTGTGCGTGTGTGTGTGTGTGTGTGTATGTGTGTGTGTGTGTGTGTCTGTTTGCGTCTGTGCAAGCTCAAATGCACATGTTTGGACTTTTCTTTGCATATATTACACAACCGCAGAGAGGTGCAGGAATATAGCGTCTTATCACACATCGTCCCAAAGCAAGGATAACAATGGAAAACAAAAAAAAAAACAATCCCTCCCCTCCCATCCTCTCCAACAAAGCATTACCATCATTCTGACGTCTACACTTTACCATTGTGTCAAGAAGATGTACTACCCCAGGCCACTTCCGAAGGTGCTATTTGTTATTCCGGGCGGCACTTTGCATGAAACATGCCCCAGAGGAACGAGAGCTCGCGACGGGATGCTAACCCGCCAAACAGGTGCAAATGCTTACTTTTGTTGGTTTGCCGTATGTTTTTAGTCACAACCCACGACCTTCTGGGACCCAGAGTGTTCCACGAGGTTTGACGGACCCAGAGCAAGTCCTGTGTCTGTCCCCTAAAGCAGTCCAATGAGTAAGAAGCGTTTGGTTCAAAATGAGGAGATCACACCATTTTCCTTCACCCCCCCCCTGAACAGTCCAAAACAGCTTTTGGAATCAAAGTGAAAGAAATGTAACTTTAATGCCAGGTCATCATACTGTCTCATCGTGTAGAATAAGCAGAGCTGGAGGTCAGTTAGTCATAAATTCCACCCTGGAAACCTGAGTCTCGCCCAGAAGTGTGTGTGTGTGTGTGTGTGTGTGTGTGTGTGTGTGTGTGTGTGTGTGTGTGTGTGTGCGTGTGTGTGTTTTTAATTTGTTTCTGCATCCTGTTTATGGCAGTTGAAGGTGACAATAAAAAGGAGACCAAAGGGGCCAAGGCGGCCAAGGGGAAGGGAGATCAAAGCAGAGCCATCAAAGTGGTGAGTTCAGTCAATTAATCTGCCTCCGCCAGATACCTGCTGGCTGCACCGGAAACTATTCAACTTTCCCTTGGCCTCGCTTTTAAGTATGGCTTTTATATCGATGACATAATGTTGTTTATTATTCTGTGTGACGATCTGTATACTAATATAATAACACATATTTGGTAAATTTTTGTGTTTTCTCCCAGCCTCCAGTACACCGCGTGCTGCCTCCCCACGCTTTCCCAGTTGATGCGCGGGATTTTAAATGTATTCTTTTGTTCAAAAGCTGTCGGTTTCAAATAACATTCTGCTTATTGTGGGCTGTTCATCACACACTATAACTTTACACAAGTTATAGTGTGTGCTTTCTTTGTCAGTATCAAAGCATACCATACCCCACTGGCACACACAAACTCACTCTCTTTGAAACATTTCAATAACTTCAAAACGATAGATAACGAGTTGTCATAAAGAATGCTAATAGTTTAATAATGGGTCATTTGACGTCATACAGAATTGGTTCTCTGACTTACCCAGAGGTAGACCGTATCTTACGGAGGAGGACAGGGAGGGACAGACAGACAGAGACAGACAGACGTACAGAGAGAGACAGGCAGAGGGAGAGAGACAGAGACAGACAGACAGACGGACAGAGAGACGGACGGACGGACAGAGAGAGACAGACGGACAGAGACAGATTGAATGTTTGGTCGACCTATGTATTTAGCCTAGAGGATGTCAACAGGCCATTTGGGCCTCATGCTCTCATAACACTGTTGAAGGTCAAACATGTCTTTTACCACAATAACGAAAGATTGGCTCTGTGCAAACTATTTAGCCATGGCCCCCTAGGGGCATAGTTTTTCTTACCATGGAACATTCTTCTTAAACTCACCACCTCAGATATTGTCGACCCTTACAATGACTTCAGCAACTACGGTGAGTAAAAATGAATATATCTCATGAGAGAAAAAATTTACTTTTATCCAGTGTGTTGTAAAGATCACCGCGCTGCTCGCACACAGTGAGAGATTAATTACGTTTATTACAGTGACGCTGAGCCAATTAAAACCCAAAGTTCCATTATAAGGGAAGTAGATGGCATCTCTCCCAGGTTATCCCACAGGGAAACGCTGTTGCAGAATTCCCCAAAGCGTGAGGTCTTATCACAAATGACATCTTCATACTTAGACCACACACACACACACACACACACATGGTTCCACTGCCACCTTAATGTGCCTGTACATGTTTGTATTGCATTGGACGAAGAAAGTTTCACGTTGAAAAGTGTGGAGACAGCCACTGCTTTTTGACTAAATCTGTAGACCAAAATAACACTAAATAAAACCCTATGTGTGTGTGTGTGTATAGTGCATGAGTGTGCTTGAAGCAGTGTGTGTGTGTGTAGAAGTGTGTAGTTTGCACACTTTCAACATCCAAGTCATATGCTCCAGCTGTTGCCCTGGGGG
>JAOPUA010000044.1:12706566-12716566 GCA_027122455.1 Trisopterus luscus
GACAGACAGACAGACAGACAGACAGACAGACAGACAGACAGACAGACAGACAGACAGACAGACAGACAGACAGACCGGGCGCCCGGGCCCCAGCTACCTGTTTGTTCATGTAGACGTAGATGACGGGGTTGTAGACGGCCGCCGTCTTGGAGAAGAAGGCGGGGATGGCGCCCACGCGGGGGTCCAGCTGGATGGTGGGGCACGCCGTCACCACGATGCTGAAGGCGGCGTACGGCGTCCAGCCCACCATGAACGCCACGATCATCACCACCACCATGCGCGTCACCTGCCGCTCCGGCTTCCGGGCCGTGGCCAGGCGACCGTGGGACACCTGGGGGGGGGGGTCAGGGGGATGGACCCTCGGTCAAGGAGTGGGCTCCATCCCAAATTTCTATGGCCTACCTTGATAAACAGAGGCGTCGCGCTTAACTGCTTCAGAGTAGACTAACCTTGACTAGGTGAGACTACTAACCATGCCCTGGTGCATGGGAACAGACCCCTTCTTAAGAGTTATGAACAACACCTGTGTTTGGCCATCGATGACGCATCGAACGGATCGTTCGGATTGTTGGATTTGAATACCCTTATTCAGAGAACACAGCCATGATGGAACAAACACAGTAGTTCTCTGTGGCTGACATTGTCGTCTATAGAGGTTGTTTTGTTCAGTTACACCAATTAAAATAGGGCTGCACTTAGACTTAAACTAGACCTGAACTGCCAAAAAAAAGGGCGTCAGTTAGAACTATAGAGGCTCATGTTAAAATAACCTCATTCATCTCTGTAGTATTTATCAGCAATAGGCTAAAATGTTATGGACTGACCTTCTTGAGCTTTTGTAGGAGCTTGCTGTAGCAGAAAATAATCACTCCTAGAGGCAGAATGAAGCAGGTGACGAAGAAAGTGATGATGTAGCTGTGATCCACCATGTTGGTTGAGTACCTGTTAGGGGGGCGGGGGAGCAGAAACACATAATTGTATTGATTTGTGACACATGTGGTTTCACCATCTCTCCAGAGCACTTAAAGCCAGCATTTATGGTCAACTGCATCATTGGTGGTGTCACAGAGTGCAGTGTATGTGGAGTATTTGACAGTATTTGACAGAGACACGCACTCCAGCATAAAGCAGAGTGATAAAACTCTTTTTTATTTTGTGTGTATTTGACCTTTTTAGTAGTATGATTGCACATGTTCAAATACTATGCAACAAAAGTAGTTTGTAGTAGACTGCAGGTTTACAGCTGGTGCCTAGGTCAATTGCCCATCATGTATGTCTTCAGGGTGTGGGATGAAACTGACTCACCATGAGGAAAACCACGTTAACAAGGGAAGAACATACTAACTCCACACAGGAAGGTCCCCAACCGGGCTTCAGACCCAGGCCATCAGTGCCGTGACTTCTAACCACTGTGCCACCGTGCTACATATAACACATGTCCTGAGACGATGCTGTCCTCAGATCTCTTTGCTTCAATCCCAGACTGACTGGAGCCCAGAAGGCAAGCACTTTCCTCATACAACAGCTCCTACAAGGGCTGAAAGACGGTTTACAGAACCCTGATTCCTGATGCTATTTCTGGCAATTAATGGCCTTTAGCAGGTAAGAAAGAGGAGCTGTGTGTTGCACATCAATGGAGTTGGATTGAATGAGTTCAACCGATTATTTGGCGCAGATAAGACATTTTACAAGCTTTTGTGAATGTGCATCCCCATATTGCATTGGAGGCTCTACACACAAAGTCATTGTGTTTAGTCGTTGTGTGCCTGAGAAGAGTTTTTGATAATTGTTGACCTGACAGGGAAAAGGGCAGCTATAAATGCCTGTCAGACTTTAAAGTAGTTTTTCAATAAAGGCTACATCAGAGATTTTTTTTCCGAAGGAAATTCTTCACTCAATGAAAAACCTTCAACGCATTATTCTGGCGATAGGGTAAGAAAATGTGGGTTCATTCAAGTAAATTCATTTCTGACCCGTTTTCAGTTTATTTCTCCCCACAAACGTTATCCCTCGAATATACAACACTATCAGCACCTGGTTCAAGATAAAAAACAGACAGAAAGGGAGGAAAATAAACCACTTCAACTTTTACTTGACTTACCAATTTGGCGTTCCCTCTTCCCAATAATCCAGCCACAAAACTATTCATTCATGAAAATAAATCCCAGGAACATGCACAAACATTAATGGTTTGTAAATGGCGTTGCCGTTTAAATAAAACGGGACGCGCAACAGAAGCATCCATCCTGGCCAGGGATAAACCACAGAACATCATCCATTGTAGACCAATGATGTATTACATGAAAAAAACGGCATGAATAGACATGCAAAAGTAGCCGACTAGGCTAACATTCTGGCAAAGTGAAACACATCACAAAGTCAGATTGATGTTGTGGCAATGACGGGTGAATTCACTTTTTGAAGAGCAAGTTAACAATGAACTTTGGTCTGACGGTTCTAGGAAGGACGGGGGGGGGCGTGTCATCCCCATGGTAAGATCCATGGCAACTTTGTGATATGCACTGCATAAGTCATTGAGTATGAGCGTTATGAGAAGCGATGTTGTATATGAAATGCACCAAACACCTGATTAAGGATGTCAGTTTCAGTTTATTTTTTAAGTAAACTGGAAATCCTTCAGAAAAAGCTGAAAATGGTGTGAAATACAAGAAAGGGGCACTCTCCTTTTAGTTCAGCCCTCCATTGACTCAATAAGCCCAAAATTTCAAGGTGCTGTCCATAGGTGCAGAGGTGCTGACGTTTCAATGTTTTGTAAATGTCTAGCCTTTCATTCGATTTTCTGTTGGCTTATGGCCCAGTACCACTGTGCATTACACTTTCCCTAGCAGGGACGAGAGACGCTCCATCAACCACGTCCAGAGTGCAACCTTGAATCTCTGAATAAACCATGTGTTGAACATTGACCGACATAACAATACCGCAAAGGATTAGAATAACGTTTCATCACACCGTAGTGTTATACTATAGGGGTAGAGGAAGCCTAATCCTAACTCGGACTCAGACATTAAATGAACCGCTGCTCAGACGTAGCTTCCAAATCAACAAACACCATAGCGTTACACTATAAGTGTCCGAGAAGACAAACCCTCTCTAGGCATTCATTACTTTGACTTAGATGTTCAGTTCGACAGTTATACAGTTTGTAATAAATTATTAATTAATAAATAATTATTAATTAATACATATTTTCAAAAGATTGTTAATTTCCGAGGATGGGGGTGGGGGGTTAAACACCTTTCTGCTTTTTCCTGCTCCAAACTAATGTTATTAGATCGGTCTTTAAACATCCACTATCGGTCGACCTCTAAACCAGGAGGAAGGAGCCTCTTTTAACAAATGTGGCAAACCCCACAGAGACTATTAAAGGTGCAGGGGGAAATGATGAAATCTAATCATGTGATTACCATGACTTACTATGTATGACCAAAATAGATCAAATTGTATTATCCATCTACCTACGGAAAGGGGAACTGGTGAGTCTGTGTGTGTGCTTGCAAAAACAAGATGAAAAGTAAGTGCAGGTGTAATTCACCACATCTACCGCACACACACACACACACACACACACACACACACACACACACGGCGGGGGGGGCGTGAGATAGACAGTATATAAATCGTGGCCCCTTCCTATTCATTACTGTTTCAGTCCTTCTGTCCCTCACATGTTGCATCCTTTCAAGGTTTCTACAAAAGGGAGATGTGCTCTGCTGTTGCCCTCTTCACCTGGTCAATGGTCAATGGACTGCATTCAGATAGCGCTTTTATCCAAAGCTCTTTACAATATTACCTGACATCCACCCATTCACACACCAATGGCAGAGTCAACCATGCAAGGCGACAGCCAGCTCGTCGGCAGCACTTAGGGGTCAGGTGCCTTGCTCAGGGACACCTCGACACTCTAGCTAGGAGGAGCCGGGGATCGAACCAGTGACATTACGGTTACCAGTCAACCCCGCTCTAACTCGAGCTACTGCCGCCCCACCTGCCCTCAGGCTACCTTCTGCACAGACGGTATATGGACGCTGCTCCCGGCATGAAAGGACAAATTCAAATTGGATCAGCAACAGTCACCGACAGTTCTTTGTGTGGCTAGGCTCATTCAACCTTCCCTCCCCCTGTCTCCCCCTCCCCTGAACACCTGTGTTGTTTGCAGAAGCTGCTGAGGAGTCAGTGATGGCTAAATGCTTAGTGACAGTAGCCAAGCGGTGTGCAGTGTAGCCAGAGGCAGACCGGGTCATCCATACGCTTCCTCTTTCTTAACGCTGACGTCTCAACCATTTTCTCCCATTGTGTTTCATCAGCGCAATAGCTCTCCTTAACTGGACTAGAGCACCTGGGCCCCCTCCTCTCCCCACAACCCACAATAACCCTCTTTCTCCTTTATCAGTGGTCTTAGGCATAGGCATAGTGGTCTTAGGGGCACTCTGGGAAATGTCATTTCCCAGAATGGTTCTTGGGAATACTAAAAAAAATATATACGAGGTCCTTTGACACCATTGGTGTTAGAACACAGCTTAAACAGGGAGGAAGAAGAATCTGTCACCATCTACTGCATTGTTTGTGCGTGTGCGTGTGCGTGTGTGTGTGTGTGTGTGTGTGTGCGTGTGTAAAACCCAGGTTTCTTTCCACAAACAGGTCACAGCTTTGATTCATGACAACCTTGAAAAGTCATGACGACCGTGAAAAAACAGCAGTTTTTTTTCACCAAATTCCCCTTCATTCCAAGGTGGTCCACTTTGTGGTCTTTCACACGTGCACAACTGTGCCAAACTATCACTCGCGAAAGATGGATAGTTAGTTGTTTTCACACCCGCCCCTAGAATCAGCGCCTCCCACTGTGTCCGCTTGCTTACCAGTTGGGCTCGCAGGTGGTTCCGATCTTGCTGACGGTGTAGCTGTTCCAGCCCAGCACGGGCGGGAAGGTCCACACGAAGGAGAAGGTCCAGACGAAGAGGAGGCCCAGCATCGAGTGCTTGCCCCGCAGACGCACGTTTCCCAGTGGGCGGCAGATCACAAAGAAGCGCTCGAACGACAGCACGGCCAGGGACCACAGGGCAACGATCCCTGGAAAAGAAACAAGACGGGATGCTGGGATGGTTGTCCCTGCCACTTTGGCTTGGACTTGGGAGAGTGAAGCGTGGAGAAAGTTTTCAGCAAACGACATTATGTTTATGGGACTGACCAACCCCCGTCTCTGCCCCAAAGGGTGCACAGCGTAGTGGTTTCTGGCTTGCATGTTGTCAGCAGCGTTGAATCATTGTAAGCAATGTGTGAGTCAATTTGAAAAAAAACATCACGATCTACTCACTAAAGTCTACTGCAGTATATGTGCAGTCCAACCTACTCATCTCTTTATATTTAATCAACTGTTTTTGGAATATGCATAAATGGGAGAAAACCCTGGTCTACATGATATGACATGGGTTCTGTATTTCAGCACCAAAATTGATTTTAAAAGCTGTAAAACAAACACAAATTATAATTCACTCTTGCAAAAGGGTTAATTGGTGGTGTTTCTCTTTGACCATGCTGCTCTCACACGTTCGGCATGACCATACATTGGTACACCAGTTTACGCACCACTTGGCAGCCACCAAATAATCATCCCCGCTCCCTCTCGCTGATCTGCCACCGTATGCATGTTAGGGCTATATGCATTCACGCAAAATAAAATGTATTCTGTCACTGTCAAAGAAGTATAATCTTTATACAAACCAGGCAAACGGGTTGAAAAACGCCAGATTACACCATTCCCAAACGTCTAATTGATGGACAAAGGGGATTGACGTCTGCGCAGTAGCGTCAGGCTGCCATCCAAGTTACAATCTATGCAGAAGTTGTCCTCACGCTGGAGGACATTGGGTTTGTCAAGATGCTTTTCTTTACTTTCATGTTCAACGGCCGTGACAACAATAAGGGGCTTCAACAAATAAGTAGGCTGACCGCAGTAAACAAACAGCACGCTCATTTGAAAAATAAAATACAGAAAAGTCCACCACTTACCGAAAAAAGTAACGGCGAAGCCCTCCAACACGCACGCCCAGGTCCCGAGGAAGAAAAACCCGCGAGCGTTGGTCAGGAAACTTATAAGTCCGCCGGTGAGCGAAACGAGAAAGTCGGCGATGGCTAAATTGACGATGATGTAATTCAACGGTTGTCTGAGCTGTTTGAACTTAAAGGTGACGAACATGACCAGGAAGTTCTCGCTCAGTCCCAGCGAGGTCACCACGAACATGAGCACGGCCAGGAAGGTGAAGTTCCACGGCGCCATGGACTTGATGGGCCCGGTGAACGGGTCGTCCGGGAGGTCGGCCGCCTCGTACACCTTCGGCGCTTCGGTGTACGAAACGCCGTTCACTGAAAGACTCACGGTATCCATTGTTCATTATCCAGACGCTCTGGACTTTGCCTGGAGTCACCTAAAAAGGAAGTTCAATCCCTCAAAAAACGAACCAAAAACGCACCTGTAATTAGGCCTACTTGTTTACTGTTTCTCATTTTCAGCAGACTCCTGCGTAAACAAAGCCGTAGCATTACACTTCAGGTTAAAGTCTATGTTTTAAAAAAGTGACACTCTTGCGAGTAGGACTTTTTTTCTGTGGATAACTTCCTCGCTTGGAGTCGAGCGTCTCGTGAAGCGCATGGTGGCCCCGTAGTGCGCAGACCCGCCGCGCGGTTCTTCCTTCTTTCTTTAGTCCAGATCTTTAGATCTTAGTGTGGGGAAACTAAACGCGAAACCTAGAGAGTAAAGCCTTCTGTGGTGCGGCGGACCGAAACGAAGTCTCGAAAAGCGATATCGGCAACAGAACAAACGACTGTTTAGTGGCATCTTGGAAGCGCTTATATACACAGCCTCAGAGTCGCAGCGGCTCGAGCATCCCTCTGCCCTCGACGAAGAGCGCGGCGCGCGCGTCCTCCCGGTTTTTTTTTCCTCCGATCGGAGGGAAAAAAAAGAGCCTCGTTCACGGTGATGCCCGGGACGACAAGGTCTCCGCGCTCTGATTCAATTAAAGACATTTCATTTGTTCCCGGCCGTGGTTCATTATTGTTTTGTTTTGCACTGATCCACACACGCTTCCTCGTGATTCATTATTAATCAATAAAGTACACAAAAATGCAACTTTGGCTTGCGGTACTTCTCGAGTGTCTCATTAATGCGTTATGGACCAGGAATGTAAAGTTATTACGCAGCTATGAATGGTCCTCTATTGTGTGATAATAGGCTTACTATTTGAGTTGTACAACTAGAGCTGGCTTTACTTTTCCAATAAAAAGCAGTTGCACCTATTGCTCCTCTAGAAGAAATGGATTCAGTGATATAATACAAAAGAAAGACACGTGAAGACAGAGGCATCTCTCGTTTCTGTGGATGGACCCATACCAATGCAACACAATTAAATATGTTTAAATCTAAAGGGGACGATAAATGTATTAATCACACTATGACACAGAAATACATCAAAGGTTGTATCCAGCTCTAAAAATAGTGAAGACTTTGTTCCAACTTTGACTATGGCCAACTATGACAGAGAACATATGCTCCTAGTTCAGCAGGATCCTTTTTGTTTGCTTCATGTTCCATGAATCCACCATTTATTCCTGGTCATGTGTTTAATAAACAGACAGACACAGTCGATATTTAGTGTTTTCTCCAATGGCTTTGCAAACTCACAGCCCCTCCGTATGTTGCTTCTGGCTCGGATAACTTTAGATCTGATGGGTTTAGAGAAAAAAAAATCCTGTCTTTCTAACTTGCGGCTTTGAGCAGAACTTATTTTAAATAATGATAAGCAGTTTCAAACATGTCCATCTGCCACCATGAGCAGATGGATTATCTTGACAAGGCTATATGTACATACACACTCGTTTACACCCTAGTTTACACCATTACCGGTATCAAGGGATTGAATGTGTATCTAAATTTGATGTGGAATGCTTAAGGCCATGTCCATCACCAACACCAATGAACCAGACACAAAGCTGTCATGTGAGGACACACAAGGTTGTTGCTCATAATACTAATTATGGGTCTACTCATGTTCTGCATCTTTCTATGTACCAGGGCACGGAAAGTAAGACAAAACCAGGGAAGATTACCCGAGGACATTCCCGAGCCCTGGTACATACAAGGAGTGGACCCATTATTATGTGTCTCTGTGAAACAGTCTGTTAGGAGTTCATATTTTACACCATTAAAATAGCACAGTTTGAACTTGAACTTTTGAATCAGTTCAAAAGTTGTGTTTTATTACTTTGATTGTTATTTGACACTAGGGACTAAAAAAAACAGACTAAGGATTTAACAGGGCATCTTATCCAGACTGCTAGCTGTATCTATATCTATATATATATAGATATAGATATAGATCATGCACCTGGACCAGTAAGGTTCAAGATATCTTGTTCTGAGCCAAACTTGATAAAGTCAAGTCCGCTTTTGGAGGTGAAACGCAGGCCCTTCTCCCTCCGTTTCCCTTCTTCCCCGTCTTTGATCGGGTTCCCTCTTCAAAGCCAACCTGTCACACCTCAGCGGTCATCCGCTTAGATGGAGATTTATCGCCTGCGATGGTTCCATACCTCCTGACCACCTTGGTCTGGCAGACGGTTTAAAAGTGTCCAACCTTCTGCTTAGCTCGGGCAAACTGTCCAAAGTTATTTGCCGGTAGGAACCGTTTGAACGGCTTTTAATTTTTTGGGCCAAGAGCTTTGAGATATTTGTCTTGCTAATGTTAAGTATCGGAAGACTGACCCTGATCTTGAAAGCAGAGGACGACAGAACATCCTTTTTTCTTTGCCTTGTAGGAATTTTCATGCATGGCTCATGTCTGTTAAATCATGCAGTTGGAGGCACACAGTTGGAGAAACATGCATCTAATTCCTCACTTCAAACAGGCTTGGGTTTGTGCAGTTCATGAGCAGTGAGTGTGAGCGAGCAATACCATATAGCACGCTCACACTCAGTGCTCATCCATTACACATGCCAGTGTGGTACCAGCAGGAGCCCAGTGATGTTCCCAGGACAAGTACACCTCTGCCATGGGTCAAACAACAACCTCTCTTATGGTCACTACAACTCCAATCCCTCACCTAGCCCACCCTCTAAACTCACATCTCCCATGCTTCCCCTGCACTGGAATGAAACAGGACTGATCCATACAGCCGCCTCACTGGAAGGTTTTTGGGATCAGATATCTGTTGATCACACTTCTGGGTAAACTATAGGCTGTAGTGTGCTTTGCACTCCTCATGGCCAAAGAAGGTATCGATCGTTCTTTTTGTTTCTGAACTTTCTGGCTTATCTCTGCAGGAATTTTCTTCTCCTTGAAAAAAACAACCCTGTTTTGTATGTATACTAATACATTTTGGAAGATAGGGGGTCAGGGGCGTGCGAGGGGTACAGGGCTATGGAGAATTGCATGTGGTGCCTGGCCTTGATTACTTCAGAGCCAAAGCTCGGAGGTAATCCACCGCAGCCCACCCCAGCCCAGCCTTCACCTCTGCCCAACCCCCAGGCCCCTGATGGGACACATCCATGTTGATTGCACCCAAAGGCCGCTTCGGGAAGCTCCCGGAGGCATGCTGTGTATTCTCATATGGACGGAGATTGCGCAAGGTATGGCAATGAGGCAGAAGGTGGGGTTGGAGGGTGGGATGGATTTGTCTTGACACACAAGACCTTGAGGGGGGGCAAAATTGGTGGGGTGTGTTGAGAAATTTGTGTGGTGAGTCAATGTGCTGCATCGAGTCGCGATCGGCCGATACTGGGATGATAGACGCATGCACCTGTGATAAGAGGTCAGCCTGCTATTGATTCCTCCAGAAGATGAGACTGATACAGTGGCTTTAAATGAGCAGGAGACCCTCTAAGATAATGGGATGCTCCAAGTACAGGCACCTCCCTGTAGATGTAGTTCCCACAGCTGCGGAATAACTGTGTTTTTGTGTTGCCTATGCATCAACAGGGACACTGATTGTG
>JAOPUA010000044.1:12893492-12906300 GCA_027122455.1 Trisopterus luscus
CCCCCCCCCCCCCCCCCCCCCCCCCCCCCCCCCCCCCCCCCCCCCCCCCCCCCCCCCCCCCCCCCCCCCCAGCGGGGTGTCTATGGTCCAGATAACTGCAATTTCAGGCCAACGTTAGCGCGGTACCGCCGGACCGCGGCTGTGTCTTTGTTTCGGCCTGGGACTCGAGTCGCGGACACGGCGATTGTTCAGGATGGTTTGGGACAGCAGCAGCAGCAGCAGCTCATAGGTTCTGTTTGTGACCATGGAAGAATGGTGGACCTAATGGATGGTAGTAGTAGTAGTAATAATAATAATAATAATAACAATAATAATAATAATAATAACAATAATAATAAACAAGTAATAAATACATTCATGTTCTTGTAGTGTCGCTATTCCTCTTAACTCTAGAACATTGAACAAAAAAAAAAAAGTGGAATAGTTCAGAGAGGAGCAGTGGGCCTCCGAGCGGCCCTCTTTGCTCCCGTATTCAGTCTCAACAACGCTCCACCTTGGCGGCCATTTTCTTCCAGCTTGGGTGGGAGGAAAAAAAAGAAAAAAGAAAAAAAAGGAAAAAAAAGGAAGGCCTATAAATAGTAGCCGTGGCAACGGCACGTACTACCCTCCTGGGTTTTGATGACAGAGTTCAGGAAAACCTCAAGAGACAGATCCCCCGCTCCTAGCCCCTGCAGAGAAAGGAGAAACCCAATAATGTCATGAAGCACACATAGGGTCAGAGTTCCCATATTGAGAAGTTGAAAACGCAAGTGCACCAGGCCTGAGTGCAAGGTTGTCACGTCAGGTTGATTTAGGACCCGTCTCGGAGCTCAACAACTACACTTACACAATCCACCCGCCTCTTAACCCGCTACAAATATCAACATATCTGTCACGCACGCACACACACACACGCACACACACACGCAGCAATGTGCGTCACCTGTGTTGGAGACCAGAGTAAACAGAGCATGGGAGTTGGCTGTCTGGATCTCGTAACATTCCCAACAATATTTAACCTTTCGCCGCGTGTTCAGGACGGGCAGTTTGTCCCATACTGGCAAGCCTGGTAAACAACCACAGCCATATCAGAAATTGATGCCAGATTTTGGTTAAAAATTGTAATGCCTTGTTGATTAAACCACGTTGCAGTTATTCCAAGCTTTAAGTTATTCCAGTGTGTTCAACTGTTCTCTTAATATTATGTATTAACTATTATAATAAAAGCAATCACTTTGGTGTGTTCATGAAACTATTAATTATAGATAATATATAATAATACACGTGTAATCAATCCTATTTTCATGTGCCTTGAGGCTACTTTATGGAGGCAGCCATGGTCCCCAGACGTTTATTTAACAAATAACCACATATCACTCTAGAGAACAATTACTTCCTCTGACTGATTTGAGGCGATTGGCATACCAATTCATAATGTTCAATGGCTGACAGCCATGAGCAGGAACACTCATTTTTAATCCATTTTTATAACAGCTTGCTCACAAGGACTTGCATATTGCATGCAGCGAAGCGTAGGCTGTGTCCATTTGGTGCCCCAATAACCGGAGACAAATAGCACACTATAGGGTGGCTGTTGTCTCTCCATTAACTAGGGAGGGATGGCCATGCATGTACACTCATAGATGATTTTCATGTCTAGGCTGTTTTCTTTTGAAAGCTCCTCCACCGTAAACACCGAAATAGATCGAGACAAATAAACACCCCCTGTGCAAACACAACTACGAGTCCCCAGATTGGTTTGGTAAATGTGAGGACATTTTACATCACGTAAACATGGTGCTAGCCTACTCTGACGCACATTATGGCCTCAATCGTGCGTCTTTAATACCTCCCCCCACCCCCTCCCCCAGTCAAAATAATAATTCACAACTTTCATTGCATAAAAGGCTCACGAAACTTGGAACAGTAGGAGCTATCCCACTAAAAGCGATTGCCTTGACGGCGGTCTGACGGCGGTGGACCCACCTACGTTTCACAGTGGGAGAGCAGCGACGTGATCTCCGGGTCCACGTGGCCCACCGCCTTGGCCGCCTCCAGGATGGCCCTCCGGTACATGCCCTTCTTCTTGCGGTTGAACCGGGACCGGAAGAGCTCCCTGAACGGCGACAGCTTGGCGACCGACAGCTGCGAGGTGGTGGGCGAGCCGAACCACGCCACCTTGGCCTCCGGCCACCGGGCCTCGCAGCTGGCCGTCTCCGCCTTGTGGCTGCCGCTGATGCTGAGAACGCGGGCCGGCCACCAGGGGAACCCGTGGATCTTCCCCCACACAATGTCCCCCACCGCCACGGCGTGGCCCTCCTCCGTGATGCACTTGGTCATGCTGCGGGTGTGCAGCCGCACCGTGATGGGCGGCACCGTCTTGCGGCCGTCCAGCGGCGGCACGGAGGACGAGGTCACCGACAGGTCCTCGCCGGGCGCCAGGTCGCAGAGCTCCGGCGAGGTGCCCTCGGAGCTGAAGGACTTGGACTCGTCCAGGCTGTCGCTGCTGCACACGGACAGGCTGGACGAGTCCGCCTTGCGCTTGCGGAAGTTAATGAGGAGGGTGAGGTCGCCGTGGCCGTGGCCCCGGCCCGCCTCCTCGCCGGAACTGCCCGACCAGAGCGCCAGGGAGCTCTTGTCCTCCCGGGAGTCCTCGGAGTCGGGGAGGAAGGGGGCGGGCGCCCGCGGGCTGTGCATCCGGTCGCCCCCGACGAGCTCCGCCTCGTACTCCACCGTGCTCTCGTCGGCGTCCCTCCGCGGGGGCCTCAGGAGGATCTTTGGGGAGGGCAGGTGCTCGGGCCCCACCGTGGTGTAGGGCCTGGTCAGTTTGAGTTTGGGAATGGACACGGTGAGGCCCGACCGGGTGGCGTTCAGGATGTGGCGCTGGTCCCGGGTGGGGTCCCCGGCGGCCGTCTTGACGCCCTCCCCCAGGCCGTTGTGCGCCAGCTGCTTCGGGCAGAAGGGCTTGACCGAGCCGTGGACCCGCGAGGGGATCTTCATCACCTCCCCCTTGCCCTGTGGCGTGCTGTACGAGATCTTGATGACGGGGCTGTGAGGGATGACGTCCGCCCCGGGGACCTTCTCCGCGTCCACCTCCACCCTCTTGTCCCGCCGGAGGCGCCTGTGGTCGATGCCGGGCCCGTTCTCCCGTCTCTTCGCGTCCTTGCCAGCGTCCTCTTTCGTCCTCGCCATCTTGGAAGGGGGGTCCTTGCCACCGCCACCGTCGTCGTCGCTCTGCAGAGTGTTCTCCTTCCTGGAGCCCTTGGTGGTGGTGCTGCTGCTGCCGGTGCCGTCCTTGCTGTCCTCGTCACTGTTCAGCGTGTTTTTACACTTCTCGCACAACACCTGGCGCGGCCGCAGGCGTATCGTGCTCATGGTCATGCGGCCCGGCTCTCGGGTCCGCCTCTTCTTCCTCTTTATCGACCTCGGAGGAGGCTGGGGCACCCATTGGCTATAGCTGTGGCGCACCCACAGGGGCTGGGGGAAGGGGGCTCCTTCAAAATAAGGAGGGTAAGGCGTCTGTCCGGCCAGCACCGGCGTGGGCACAGGGCACGGGGCTGGTATGCCGGCTGCGTCGTCCTCAGGGAGTGTGTTTTCGTCCTTTGGTATGTGTAACGCCTCGATGGGAGCCATGAAAACGGGGTCCTCGCTCAGAACTTGAGGGATTTCACAATCCAACTTGAATATGGGGCAGTCTGGTTTGGTTGTGAGATCCGCTAGACGTCCGGTGACGTCCGGTAGACAAAACAGCCCGGTCCTATGACGAAAACAAGATGGGTTGAATGAGAAAGTCGCTTCAGGGGTCCCTTTGTTAGGGAAATGAAATGAAAATCATGCAAACAATATGGCCACACAAACATTCTAGTTCCACATGACATTCTAAGTACTTTGGTTTAAGTAATTTCCTCCCCTGGAGCTCTAACTAATGCATGCCGTACATTTGACCCTGACTGGGTTGGATATGGCAAACCTACTACGGTTCAGATTGAACAATAGAATCAGTATAAAAAACATTGCCATTTAACAAGCAATATAAGTGAGAAGCATTTAACTTTTTTTTTTAAATAGGCCTGTGACACCCTGACTAAGAGCCCTGCTTTGCTGTTTTCCCCTATTCCAACTAGGCACCGATTTCTGTCACCTGTATGCTAAATGTGCTTAAAGTGTGGGGGTTGGGACGTGGAAGCACAAGAAGGCAGACGGTTGCATTCCCTGTTGCCGCGGTCTAGGACTGCAACAACATAAAACCTGCCTGCATGTCTTGTTATAAGTACATTCTCATGTTCTCTACCGCTGTTGGAGACCTGTAGACGTGTTCAGGGAAGGCCCGGCCTCTAAGGAGCCTTTTAGGGAGAGGCTGGCAGAGCGGCAGCAACATGGCTGGGCTGCTTTAGTCTAGAGACTGCAGACAAAGAGACTACAGGATGCCCAAAAGCCCCCACCTCACCAACATCACAGTGAACAAAAACAATCTAGGGAATCACTTGGGATTCAGTGATGAAGGAGAAGAGCCAAGAGATTTCTGTCTGTTTTCACATCAACGTCAGGGCACATGGGAAGTGAAATTATTAATTAGGGCACAGTTGGGATGCTAGTTAGGCTAACTCTCCTAAGACACAAAACTGGCAGGCAGATCTCAATAAGTCATAGTTGATCCCTTTGGTATATTCCTATGTGTTTCATACAGCAGGGATATACTAGCCAACAGTCAGTGGGTACAGTGAGGGACAGGAAAGAGAAACAGTGCTGTTCCTGACAGAGTACAGACAGTCCTAAGAGCAGCACAAGGACATGGCACTTGACCAACCATGACACAATAAACAGTTGCTATTTTACACAGTGCAAACAATAAGCTTCGAGATCTAACTAAATAGATAGGAACGAAGGCGGACATTAAATCCTGTGACAGACAATGAAATCAAATATATTTCCTTGATTAAAACAAGAAAATCATAGATGAGGCCTGGCTTGATTTAGCCCATGTAAAGTTATTGAAAAAGCAATTTGGTCTCAAGAATATCACTAAGGCATACTATAAAATGGGGAAAGCTGTTAAAGATTCAGATTTCAAAATAAACTAAGCCTAGTTGCTTTCAAAAAGGCACACTGAAATGAACACAAGTAAAAACATGTGCCAATATAAATATGTTGTCACAGTGTGAATAGAATAAATGTACAACAACAAAAACAATACATCTCTCTCTATACTTAGTGGCTTTCATACTTTCAGACATGCTAATGCTTTCTTGCCAGCAAGAAGCCACCTTTTGCAAGGGGCCCTTCTGACTCCTAGTTACATCCATAAGGTCTATAAAAACCCCATCACTAAATCTAAATTGTTTGCATGCTTCGAATTGTCCTGTTCTATTGTTTATATTGCCAAAATGTGTGTTGGATAAGGGGGGCTCTTTCCAATGTAGCTTATCAAAAGGGATGTGTATTGAAACACAAGTTAGGAAGGCAGGTGACATCCAGATGAATACAAATGCCACAATACAATTTTTAACAAAAAGGTTAGTGTCCAAATATAGCCTACCAATCTCTAGATACGTTGTAGCTTGTTTGAGATTTATTAGAGCTAACAATGAGCTATAGATTAACCCATTGACACCAGCTATAATTGTCCAAGTCAGTTATAAAATGTAATGATATGTTTGATGGGTTACAATAATAGATCAAATACAACCTCTTAATAGGAACAGTGTATCTAAAAAAATCATGAAAGGCTTTGTATTAGCCTCATAGCTAGTAACATAGCTGCTATGCCAGTTACAATACATCCATGTCTTTTGTAACAAGGCCCAGTCGGCTAACAAGCTAGCTTGGATGGGTTAGCATTCAAGGTAGATTAGCTATAGGCTAAGGTTAGCCAATTATTTTACACCATAATGTTCAAATTGAAGATATACCACTCACTTTTTGTTGGAGTCGAGTAATATCCCCGTGTAGCTTCTTTCTCGAAAGGTTAACGTCACGACCAGTGTATCGTTAATAACATGATCGATAGTGACAGGTAGCCGAGAGCCGGCCCGCAGCTCCTCGGCCACAGCCTCCATATTTCCCGGGTGAGTTGTCCGGCTTGGCGGTGCTTGATCCCGGCCAAGGGAGCCACGATCACGTCGGCCTAATATCCTACTCCCCTCTCTTTTCGAGCACGGGAGGCTACACCGGGGCATGAAATGACGCCATCACCCCCTCCAAGTCAATTACAACAGTTCTGCTACTGGTGACATCACGCAGAGAGAAGCAAAATCTTCTCAAGATAAGGCCTTCCCTTCTGTTTTACTTGAAACGGCATTAATAAATGATACATTTAATCCCAACTTTCTATGTAAAGACAGCTTTAACATCTTATCTCACGATGTGTTTCACCTTGATGGAATACATTGCTCTACAGTTAGATTCTGTTTATACAATAACTTGTTATCTTATGTAGGAGCTTATATGTTTTACATCACAACAACAACAACAACAACAACAATATGAACAACAACCACCGGTTCATTGCCTAATATACACTAATATGCAATGCAATAGGTTTAACTGTTGTTTGATTTATGTGAATATTTCATGGTTTGTTGACAATTGTCAAATGAACCTTGAACATTATCGACATAGATGCATATAGTGAGATAGATTGCTAGCTAGATAGAAATGTGGAGATAACACAATGTATGTAGTTTATGTGATTATTATTTATGTGATTTATGTAACAGCTGTACAAGTAACAAAACATACAAACAACCCAAAACACAAAGTGTTGCAACATTTTCAGTTATTGGGACAAGCTGGTTACATGTCTCCTGTGAAGGCAGTGAATCGATATTCCTTCTCTCCATCTTGTTTCCTTTCCAGAAGCTCAGCTTGCAACTTTAGTGTCTGCCGATAAAAAAACAACTGGATTGAGTGTTCAAGGTGGGGTATAGTGTTCATGGGGGTATGTATTTTCTTAAAAGCCATTTTTTGTGTCTATGATTTCTTGTGTCAGGTGTCTTTTTCTTTGTTTTTACAACAGACCTCGCTCATATCTTTTTCCGCAGTGGCCTTCTCTTCTTCTACTGTTCCTTTGGGTTTCCCACGTCTCTCCTGCATCATCTGCACATGCTTGCGAATTCGTTGCTCCAGCTCACGGTCCCGGGCCGCTCTACATGTTTATCACAGATCCAAGGACAAAAGGTTTATTTTTAGACTCTTTCAGTATCATTCAGTAATGTTGTTGGATAAACTTTTCCATGTTGCCATCATGTGTACACATGGGCGATGAATAGACTGGGTACATGAAAGGCCACTTTGGGCTAAATGGCAGCCAAATTAACGACAATCAGTGGTTATGCATCTCTTTAAGTAGGTAAAGTTAAGAAATGAGCACTATCCAACCCTATTTGACCAAAAATCTGTCATTTTAAGTGGTCAAATATGAGTGAAGATGAACAAAGAAAAGACTTTGGGGTTGTATACTCCTTGTCATTCCACTAGGTGTCTCTAGCTCTCCTTATTTACAGACACCATTTGAGTGAAAAAATTGCAATGGTATCAAATGGATTTAATTGCCAATAGAGACATTTTGTCTCTGGAACCATAAATCAATCTTATATTCTTTAACATATGTAGTTGAGTTGTCTTGATGTTTCACTAACACACCAGATTATGAGGTGTGCTTATGTCTTATTGCTGGAACATATTGTATTCTTCACATGGTACTTATTGTACTTAAACCACAAGCATCACATCCCATCTTCAAGCACTCCTAATGACCTGGCCTCCTCCTGGTCTTTGTGGCTCCCAGGGGCCCTCTGCTGCCGTTGTGTTGGGTTGGGAGAACCACTGGAGAGCGTCTTCTCCAATGCCTACACCGGAGACAAGAAGCTCATTATACTCTTTATCTGACCCTTCAATCCTTCACCAAATAAATGGCTAACTCATAAGCATCTGCGGTATAGAGATCTATCTTGTTATTAATTCCTATTTGTTTGAGCTTTTTGGAGAGAGCTGGTGTTATGCCGCCCTCTTGTGGCAAGTTAAAGAGATTGAATCAATCAATTGATGCGGTCAATTGATTGATTCAATGAAACGGAAAACGACCTATCCCATTCCCTTCAAACTAGAGTAACATTGTAACCTCTTTCAATTGGTTCTCTCGTCTCTCTTGCTCCAGCGTCGCTGCCTTCTGCTCCTGCATGACCTTTGCGTCGATGCGCCATTTCTGAAGAAGCTCCTGGTCCCTGTGGGAGTGGCAGGCAGAGGGAAGGGTTTAATCACCTCTTCAAAACATACCTCAGGGATTAATCTTTAACCAGAGGTGGTGCAGGCTGCAGACTAGTAAGCTATAGATTTGATGGCCAAATAACATTAAATATAAGTATACATTTTCCCTAACTTAGACTAGGTCCCAAGCATGGTTGTCAACGGGAAACATTGAATTGTGTTCCTGTTATTTTTAATTGCAATCCTTGATATAGGCTAATCATCTAGTTTGATGAAAGGTACTTTCTATCCATGAGAATCTGGGGCAGCCTTGATATTATTTTTTTTGTTATGACTGAGCATTGTCCTTTTAGAAGGTTAGAAAAAGTGCCTTCCGAAAGGTCAAAAAATGCCACTGAAAATCACATCCAAGGACTAAATTGCCCCTTCCTCAGAAAAAAAGTTTACAACTCGGAAGGGTGATCGATTCTGTCGATAAAAACCTTACAGCTCCATTAATCATATACAAATGGACACAACCTGCTCTTACATGATGAAAAGGGATAACAGGGCACTTGTCCTTAGGTCTTCTTGGACGCAAAACAGTTGTTTTTTTATGTAGTTCAACCATGTAGTTCATCTTAATGCCAGGTGTGCATTCAATAGGTTATATTCCCTTTTTGAAAGCCTTCGACTGGAGGCTACAGAATCTCACTTACTTTTTCTTCTGTTCCAGGAGGTCTTGCTTTACTTTCAGTTCTTCCCCTGCTACCGCTTTCCTTTTTTCTGACCTCCCAAAATGGCTGTCAAACTCACAGTGTTGTGAAAATGCAGTACAGTTTGAAAAGAACTAACATTTTTTAATTGCCCTCCAAAGCATTCTGCAGTAACAGTTTGACAGGTTTGTATTAGTACTGGGCTGCTTTCCCAGAGAATACTATTAAAAACCTTGTTTACTGTTATTTTTTCCCCCCCCAGGGCCCAACACAGCATGCTCTCCCCTATGGCGCATCTTTAAACTTAGATCAGTGAAGATCTCTGTTCAAACCATCTACTACTAATGACTAACTAACTAACATGCCCTTTAAGCTACTGCCCCGTCAGTGTACCTCTTGACAACTGGCAGGCTTCCTTGTGGCCGTGCGGTCCTGACGGGGGAGCTGGGGCCCAGCTCAGCACTGTCCAGCAGGATCATCTTCTGCTTAAGCTCCCTGAACCTCTGAAGCTCCTGCTCCTCCTCCTCCCCTTCGTCTTCGTCGTCCTCGGCACACGACTCCACACTGGACCTCACCAGCGCTGAGAGCCGGAGCTTCTCCACGGGTGGCAGGTCTGCGTGTGACAAAGTTCAACGAATCAAATGGTGCTACGCAATGTTTCTAAATTCTATACTTTTAGATGTGGCCCCGCTCACACTCTCATGCGAACATCAGACAAATGCCTGGCGCTCAGCTGACACATCGCTACACCAGGAGGAGCTGATGTTTTAACCAGCCACCCTACTGCTGCTGGGTGATCTGCTCCTAGTTTGACATTTACACACAGGGCTTTACAGTGGCAAAATCCATATTTTTCTATTTCTGTAATTCCACAATGCTTCAAGACCCTAACACTGATGAGAATCCTGTGGGAGGCTTGTAAAGGAGACCACCGGCCACACATCTAATTGGATGCTATCGCGTCAATATCCCACCCTGTTGTTGTAAATTGAGAAAAAAAAAAAATTGTTGTCATTATTTAAGGAAAGGAGTCGAGCAACAACAGGAGGGAAACAACAGCAATGACAATATGACAGTGGCTGGTGGAAAACGAATGTTTATACTACTGCCGATAGGTGTTGAAATTATGAAATGGAAGTGATGGTAAGATGGCAGATTTGTTAGATAAAAATTCACAGTTTCAAACAATAACAATTACCCAGATGGTTGAATGTGGAGGTGGCCTATTTTAATTAGCAGGCTAATGCCCCATGACACTATGGACCTAAATACTTTCTGATAATGCAGATTTGACATTGTAATAAGCAGCCGAAGGCAGTAACTCTTCGATAAGCCCATTACTGAAAGAACTCGGCGAGCTTCAAAGAAAATCAAATCACCTCGATGGCCGGTAACAAAAACAGAGTATCCCATGAAATTGGATATATGTCTGGCCCCGGAGACACAGAGACCTTTCGCTGTTAATAACCTTGTAGACAGAGGGATAAAGAAGTGGATTGAGGCGCTTGTCTTTGCTCCCTGGGATGATTAGCTGTGGACAAAGCTTAATGACGGAAACACGGCCAAGCAAAGCCCGGAGCTTATCCATTGTTTTCAAGCGGCTAAAAATATTCCAGATCTGTAGACCAGGGAGATATGGGCAGGGAGGGGTGGAGGGGCAGGGAAAGTGGGTGGTGGGGTGGTGGGGTGGTGGGGTCAGCCGACTGCCGCGCGTTGTCTCCTAGGGAACAGAAGTCACACCACTCGAGTGGAAGCAGGGCAGAGAGCTATTTTAGTTTTTTTTTTCTCTCCCCTTTTTTGAAAGAATGAAATAATGAAAATAGGGAGCAGATGGCTGAGAGACATGCAGGGGGGCCATTGGCATAATGATCTCCCTGTTGTCGGTTAGACGAATGTCCGGTGACAGATCTCACTAAGTGCTCACCTGGACGAGACCTCTGGACACTGACCGGGCGCTCCGCCATGGCGCTCCTCAGGTACTGGAGGATACACTCCAGCCCCTGGTGCACAATCTCCTTAGGGGGGGAGCGGATGGGGCAATTTCTCAGGTTCAGGCCTTTGAGGGAAAGAACATTACCTAGGAAGGATAAAGGAAGGAAATAAATCACATAGGGTCTTCTTCAATAGAAAGTTAGCACAAGCTAGCTTAATAGCTTAAAAGTCTTAATCGTTTTCTGGTCCTACAAGGTAACTTATCATCTTTGATTTCAAATGATCAGACTATAAAGAACTGTAGCTTATTGTAAATAAATGTTAAGCTGATTTTAACACTTCACATTGGACAATGTTGTGATTCCATTTAGCATCCATTTTAGATAAATCTTTATCTTATGTATGTCTGACCAAACATATTTCTATTTTGCTGAGGGCTGTTACAACAGTGTCATGGATCAATTTAATTGGCAGTTTAGCGTGAAGGAGCGGTCACACATTGGCTAGTCTCACAGGCCCCGGGAATACAACTCAGACTACACAAGACTACACACTGGCAAAGGGGACAGAGCTCGGCTCACCCAGCTCTGGGGGAAGCTCCGAGATAGGATTTCCCTCCAGCAGCAGTGTTTTCAGATACCTGAAGATACAAAGGGGCAATTTCATGAGCAATTACAAAGAATCTGCTATTATTAGTAAGGGGTGTGAAACTGCTCTACTCCCAGGGAGCAAATGCTATTAAATGCTTGTAAAACGTATCTCTGCACCACAGCAATCTTTGAAAACATGCAGGATCCTCATAAAAGTGCAGACACATCAATCACTACCTGTGAGAGCCAATTCCAGCTGGAAGTGATCCAATGAGGTTATTTCTGAGGTCCAACCACACCAGGTGGGGTAAACGTGCAAACATTGCATCTGGAAGGTTGACTATCTTGTTGCCCTCAAGATATAAATCCTAAAATAAATAGGCAAATGAGTTACATTACAACTGAAGTGTGTGGTGTTTATGGGTCTACAGTAAAATCCAAACCAACCTTTAGTGATCTATGTCTGAGAATAGTTTCTGGGATTTCGTTCAACTTTGTTCTGCTTAGAAACATTGTCTGTGATTCAACATGTGGAGAGCGCTCTGTGTTAGGCTCAGCATTCTCAGTTAGCACGGGTGGCTGAAGGCTCTCCAGGGTGTTCCCATATCCACGACTCAGCTGCAGGTCTGGAATGTGCTCTTGCTCTGTGGAGGCCATTCTAGGAAATAGTTTCCCCATTAAAAAACTATCATTACTCAATTTTTTAATAAATTAAGCCTTTGTTGAATTTGATCAAATGAAGGCTTCATTGATTAAAAAAATCTGCACGCACAAAAATAATTCTTCAGAACACTGATTGCCTTGAACCATGGACTGTAAAGCCTAGAACAGGATGATTTAACCGGGATAGCAGCATACCTAGCATTACACCAGTGCACACTGTCTGCTAGCTGTCACTCAACCACGCCAACACTACGCACAGCCATCGTTACTTTTTTTATCAACCAGGATCAACCATACTCACCGCTATGAATAGATTACTACAGCAGATAAAATTATACAAGCAAATATATAATCTCGATTACAAAGGCTCTAGTCAGAGGGAAGTAGTTCCAACAAATTAGTAACCATAGTAACGAGAGTAACAATAACTACGGCAGCTGCCAGCAGTCAACTACAGCGCAAATGGAAAATGACCGTCTATAGCAACATTAGAAACGATGCAATTAAAAGGTAATAAAGTTGTTTTATGATTTCTTACAGTATTATTTAAAAGGCAAGAAAGTTTAAATACATATATTAACAATAATACAGGTTATAATTAATGACAATAAAATCTGTAAACAGGCTACTAATATATATTTTCTAATAATTATTGATACCAAATATGAAAACGCAGACATAATGTGCGATTTTGTCTGTACAGCAAGGGAGTTAAAGCGTTAACCCCTTTTCCATCAATGATCT
>JAOPUA010000044.1:12920545-12931081 GCA_027122455.1 Trisopterus luscus
CACACACACACACACACACACACACACACACACACACACACACACACACACACACACACACACACACACCATTCCTTTCCCTCCCACTATTCTTTGTGCCGGGAGCGAACACTGTGATTATGATTAATAAAGAAGGCCTCATTAAAATTACATCACTTTAGGATTCATAATTCATGTCAAAATATGACTGAAGATGGTTAGTGCCACAGAATAAATTAGGCTTTTTTTTATATTTTCAAGTCACATGGTCTCTCGCCGCTGGTTCATGTCGTAGACTATCCTAAATCCATTCTCTGGTGTCGGAAATGAAGATTACTCCATGGCTTTTTTACTTTGCCGATTCTTGCTCTGTGACAGACCCATTTGAAACTGCACTTTCTGTATTTTATTTCCTTCAACCACTTTCTGTCATCGTGCTCATTCATTCATTATTGCTATTATCGCAATAGAGTTATTATTGCTATATCGCAATAATAACACTCTTTGCAACTTTAAACTCCATCCGGGGTGTAGCTTTGTATTATATATGCCATTCAATATTCAGGCCTTTCTTGTTTTTTCATCAACCTTGGTCGTTCATGCATAATCCATACCTGTTGTTCACCTTGCAGTGAAAGTAGGGACCCCTCCTTATCAAGCCTTCTTCTATTTCCCTCTGGATTAAGGAAGGTTTCTCTGTTGAAGGGAATACAAATAAACTAAGACTAGACGTGCATTGTGTACTGTTAATATTCTGCAACTTCAATGTGTAGATACTTCACCTATGCGTGGTCAATTCAGTTTTTTTGTTTTTCACACCTATTTAACAAGAATGAATCTTCTATGAATGACGCCAATACCCTTGCCGTTCATGTTCACACTTCATTTCACAACCTAATTTATATACTGTAGTTCGACATTGTGCACATCCTGCTGTATTTCCACTATCCGGCTGGAGCTGAGACTGTGAGACCTCATTAAATCACCACCACTCACTCTAAAGGCCACTCACTCCCACTCCTCGTTCCCTTTCCCACCTCGTCTAAGCCTTTAAGTTTGCAACTTAAAAAAACTTCGGACAGGACAAAGACAGGTCGTTTCTGTCTATTTTCGTTGCCCTTTTTATATCAGTTGCCCCACTACACTGCTGCCTGCGATGCAGCGTGTATAACTTTAGGGAAACAATGGCTTTCTTGAATGAGCCAAGCACTTGAATTCCATAATTGTACATCATTATGCTACTTCTCTCTATACCTTCTCTTTCAAAATAACCAGAACGCTGTCATTTATTCTAACCAAACAAAGAGGGAAACCTTTCTCTACTACTACTACTACTACTCTTACTACTACTACTACTACTACTACTACTAAGACTACTACTAGGTAACTGTCAACCATAAAAAAAGGAAAGGTCAACCCTTAATATTTCACTTTGAGTCCACCGTCTTGCACTCACCTAACCGCGAGGATTTAACTAATTAACTTTGAAAGAGGCAGCAACTGCTGTTGTTGCTGCCTCTTCCAAAGTTAATGAGCTTCATAGTAAAGAACTGTCCACCTCTGCTTGACTCCCATGAAACCCACTCCAAGATTGGGCCGGTTGTCACAGTGATCCGAGCTGCTATGTAGTGAGAAGGGATCACGGACGGGTTGGCGAGACACGAGCAGCCGAAATGATTAAAAGAGCCATTTTGATTTAAGACGCTATCTGCCTCATCACTGGGGTGCCTTTACAGCATCAGGCTTTGTGACTCATGCTGAGGAGGGGAGCCTGTCTAAATTCAGCACTCAATTAGAGGGTTATACCGTGCGCACACACGGACACGCGCACACACATCCGCACATACGTGCACACACATCCGCACACACACACACACGGCCTCATGCCAATATCCGCTCATCCCACATGAGTCAGTCACACGTTAAAGGGACACCCTTGCAAGAAATCTAGTCAGCTGCTACCCGACCGCCCAGTGCAGCTTCCAGCCCCCAAGAGAGCTGGGAGGAATGTCACCGAACTCTCAGCCACGCACCTTCATCCGCAGCATTTGCTGTCAAAGCACTTTTAGCATTCCTCCTCGCTTTCCTCCTTTTTCATGTGGGAGACAAAGCTGTCGGGCTCAACATGACTGAGAACCTGGAGAGGAGACTGTACAGGAGCTGATTGACGTCAATTCACTCTTTTTCCAAACAGGTTTTCTTGTTTCTCGCGTAATCCAGTTGCCTTGACCAGTTATTTTGGTTTTACTGAGAGCGGCCACGTACCACTTAACATTGGGTTCATCCAGATTGACTCTGAAGCGTCCTTTTGTCTGGCCTCTCCCTGGGGATCCTTTGTTACATCTTTCAGAACCAAAAGCACCAAAAGGTTACCCTGACAACAAGAAGTATAACACACGAACAGATGAAGGCCAAAGAATCTGTCATTGGATAAGATAGACCGCGCAGAGAACCGCTACCTTTTTGCTAGTTGGGCTGTTGAATGATAATGCCAGCACATTCTGACTGTAGGCCAGGAAATAAAACCATTACGATATGTGGCGTGGACCTCCACTATTGTCCAAAAATACATTTAAACAATCAGAGGGTTGGTAGTCTACACAGCTAAAGATATGGGTGAAATTAATATTAAGATGGAGTTATGCGGAGCGGGGGAAAAGCATTGCTGCTTTTGATCGTAAAATTCAAAATATACACAATAAGAAGAATATTGATTTTAGGCTGGCTTCGTCTAGTTCTAAAGTATAAAAAATGTATTTAAGTATAGGACATTATAGTAAGGCATGAAAATAAATATTTTCCCATTCCTTTGGTGAATTAAATCTGTACTCTGGATGTGAGAGACTTCCTTTGTCAGATGGTAATAAATATTATCTACATATGAATCACCTGCAAATGTGCCAGCAAAAGATTCGTCACTGAAATTCCAACGAAACAATTCACAGATGGATTGAACAGTCCGTTCTCGTCGGACTGTGAGTGTTTCTGCCGATGCCAGACACGGACCTCTTTGTGGGTGTGTTGTGGTCTACCAACATTTTACGCCCCATGGCACGTTGCACAGGGGGGAGCGCAAGCTAGCCAGACATGTTGGCTAGCTGCAGACCTTAGCATGGAGAGCCTTTTGAAGCTTGGCTGGACGGGTTGAAGAGTCTCTGCAGTAGTAGTACCAGCAACATGAAACAAGGTTGATTCCCACCTCCCCGCACCACCACCACCACTCACACCCGGTGTACATAAAATATGCCCTTTGTTTTTTTTGTGTCGAGTCCTCTTTTCCGGTGAATCATATTTCAAAGAAACCTCTCTGTGGACGGGGTAAATCAATAATAAGACTGAGATCTAATTTGACCTGTTTGTACCAAACAAAAACAGATCCCAGTGTTTCCTTTTCCTTTTCCTTCCTGCTCATACAGGGATACATGACAAAAAACGATGTAGTGTACGTGTTAGGCACCAAAGCATGATCAATTTAACCTTTTAACACAACATGAAATAAGCAATGTAGTGTATAGTGGTGGGGGGAAAAAAACTATTTTGTTATATTTTGTTATTTGATATTTTGCGCATACAATTATATCAATACAGTAGCGCAATGTTAAAAAAAAGAATGTATATATATATATATAGTTTACTCTGATAGCATGTAGCATGTTGACAAACTCCTTTTTCTGAACAAAAGTGCCAAAATTCCCAAATGCATTTTAACATTTTGGTCGATGACCTTGTTGCAGCCAACAGGACTGGACTCTAGCAGTACACATTTTTGTTTATTTTTCTCAATTTGATTGAAGCTCTAAGTTACTCTTATGTATATGATTATTCTCAGGTTAATGTAACTCTATTATGTTTGCTTTATGTTACTCTCTTGTAATTCATTGTAAGTTATGTGCTGGGAGCTCAGCATTCATGTGAGAGGTCTCTTACTGTCCTGTGTCCTGAATGTTCAACGACAACGTTTTTGCACTACCCTCCTAAGTTTTTGCACTTCAGTTAATGTGTAGACGATAATGTTGTTCACAGAATTAAATGTAACATTTTTTTCCTAATTTTTTGTAATGCCTTTGAATAATATGGCAAATATGAATTGCAATATATCGCAGAATCAAATTGCAATACCACCCCAGTACATACATATTTGATTGTGTATTATGAGTATTAGGAAACCCAGACTTGTAATTGCTACAAATTGCAGACAGAAATCTGTATTTGCGCTTTTATTAGTGGGGAAAAAATGTGGCATGCTATTTGTTGTTATGTTATATTGTTATACCATATATCTTGAAATTCACCAGAGATGTACAAAAACCTTTCCCGCACCTTGCACAAATGCATACACACATTACTGAGCACACACTTCAGAACCGTGCACTCGCACATCAATATAGTGCACCTAACAGTAACACACACCTCAGCTGGACAAAATCGTAGGTGAAACTGTGAACAGTTTGCTCCTTTACCGGAAACTAAAGAGAAAAATTGCTCATTGAGTCGTTGTCAGCTTTTGCTCTGTGATGCACACAGGTGTGCATTCACAATAGTCTATGTGTGGTGCTTGATTACCAGGAAAAAAAAACTCCCAAGAAAAACCCAACATGTCTGGCTCTGTTGTAAATGGTTCGTATGGCAGCAGTGAAGCAGCCGGCCGTAGCGGGGCGATGAAAGGCGCGCGGTGGGGATGAGTCATCGCTCACCCTGCCCTCACCCTAACGAGCAACTGTGTAGTGCACATCTGAGGCAAATCGACAAGTGCTTGTTTCCAGCGAGTGCAGGGCTCGGTCCGATCGATTAAAGTGCATTTGCCCGACATGGCAGACAACTGTCAAGGAAGTACCAGAAATACTACAAGAAACTGGAACAAGTCAAAGCCTCATTGATTGACCTTTAATTGTATGGGGAGGCATTATCTACCCTTTATCTACCCGTCTGGAATGCGTACTAATGTGACGGACATGTGAAAAGGAAGCGGTCATCCACACTTTGTTTCCACATCCAGCTTTTCTATTACCGTCTTTGATTTTAGACCATAAGCCCCTGGCTGGAGATAAGAGGAATGTAACCCTGTCACTAAACTTGTATGGCGTCCAAAGTGTGCAGGCAAGAGTTGGGGGTTGGTTGGTAGGTAGAGTGGATTTAGCCTCTCAAAAAGATCACTGAGCAGGGACAATTTGTGCAAGATCAGCCGACTCTTCCAGACAGAACTAGTAGAGCTAGCTGACCAAGACCCAGTGGAAGGCTTGGAACCCTTTGAAACGAGGGCTGTCCTCCCCGCGTCGCGTTGACCCTGCAAACTCCACCAGGTGGTGGATGGCATGGAGTTCATCCGATGGGGGACTCAGGCAGGGCCCTGGCCCGTACTTATGCACTCCCTTGATCTCGCTCCCCCTTGTCTCCCCCGTTGCCGCCGACTGTCTGTGATGTGAGCTTTGGAGGCGTACCGCTTATTTAAACGAGGAGGACGCTGTGAGTCAGCAGTGCAGTCCTACTGTGTTCACATCCGCCTGTGGGGCAACGCACACATGCACGCACGCACGCACACGCACACGCGCACACACACACTGACTTTGCGCACAGACCTTTGCACAGAAGGTCAGTTATTAGTAGCCCGTGGCCTTCCTCTGCCCACTCTTGATATCCAGAGACGGCACAGTGACATTTGTGCAATGTCAAAAATAATTCCCCCATATGAGGTTTAAGACGGACTGGCACTGGATTCCTTCGACAAGCTGGGGATTTATTTTCTTATCCAGGACACAACAACAACAACATCAACAACAACAACCACAGATTAGCTTCTGAAGGCAGCATGCCAATACACAAACCTATAGCTGGCTCACGTAATGAAATAATGACAATGTTATGAGCCATTATGAAGGAGTTGCGAGTGAAAATTACTTGAAACTTGAACATTACCCGTTGGGAGGAAAAAGCAAGACTTTAAGCAGAACTGTGAATATTTTTAATTGCAAAATACAGGTACAAATAAAGTAACCTTAACACCAAATCGAATCGTGTTTCTGCAGATGTGCACTGCATACCATGCTCTGATATTCCTGGTATTTGTGGGGTAAACCTCACATCAGTTAATTTGATTAAAATACCAAATGCTCTTTGAGCCGAGCCAAGAATCCAATTCCGTCAAGGCCGGAGCCAGAATCCATTTATGAGAAACTCTACATAAAGGTACTGAGGCAAAAAATGTATCTCAAAGTCTCCTCTTTTTTTATTCAAAACTTTTCATTATTAAATATTTGTTCAAGCAAAAAATATAGCCTTATTTCAATCTTGCTACAAACCAGTGTACAACTTAAAGTACTATTATTTATGGGGGAACGCTTTGATTCTGCCCGAGCAGATGGCATTATGTTGGTTCCTCTTGCATTAGCTTCCTTTCTTGCAAGTAGATAAACCTAAAGCATAAAAGCATTCTTGTACATCCATGAAACGAAAAAACATATCCACATGAAGCTTGACTGGAGTAATGATCGAGGAAGGAGAGGAAAGCAAATAAAAGGTTACAAACGAATGAACATTCAAATATTTCCCATTATCTTAAATGCTAAGCATTGAAGTAAATCTTTGCGCAACATGCTACCTAGCATCTGTGTGCTCCAGCGCATTGAACATTCAGTGATATATCTCCACCCCAATCCAGGTGCTTTCACATATTTGATTTACTTTTGGGTTCTTGTCTTTTATTACCCACTCCAGATGGTTGAAAAAAGAATTGATGATGACTTTTACCTTCTTCAATTCATCTTAGAGTTTATTTGAATGTTACAGACTACTTCCCAAGAGTTACAGGTCCTCAATATTCGCCATTTGCTTAATTTGTGTCAGTAAAGCTAAAGCGATTCAAATGGGGATATTCTGGCTCCTTTGCATTCCCACGACCCATCCTAATCTCCGGAGGGCTGTTGTTGTACTGCAAACAAAATAAACCGCCATCTCTTAATAACACAGGATTCTCTCTCTCTCCCTCTTCCCTTCTTCTCTCCCCTTCGCAGTAACCTTTGACCACTTCCAGATATTGCGAGCCATCGGGAAGGGGAGTTTTGGCAAGGTAATGTAGAAGAATCTTCCTTTCTCTTTGTGTTTGTGTGCTTCTGACTTTGTGTAATTTCTCTGGACCTTTTGATGGCTCTCTCCCTGCAATTATCTGCATAGAGACAGTGCCTGGGCTCCTTCAAGATACAGCGAAGGAGTGGGTAAACTGGGCCGCCAGTAATTACCGCTCGGCTCCCATCTCACACTGGGAGATGGATGCTCTCGACTTAATCACCCCCACCAACCTCTCACTTAATGATGTTAAATGCTGCTTATTTAAAGAAAAGCAACAATTCTTTCTCTCATAACGGAGGGGGCTACGGCGGTGCCTTTGCTTCTTTGCAGCTTCTCTGCCCATCTCAGGAGGGATGGCGGCTTCTTCTTACCCCGTTTCGATTACAGAGTAGCAATGGGCCTCTGCGCGTCACTGTGAGCAGTGTCTTAAAATATCAGCGTGTGGATCTGTATATTCTTGTATGTGCGTGCGTCCGTGCGTGTGTGTGTGTTTGTAAGGGGTGGCTGATGATAATAATTTGTCATAAAGCAAATTGTTAAAGCAAATTAGTCGTGTTTCAAGGGCCATTATAATCTTTTCAGACAACTATTATTTATTTAATTACTTGGTGTAGATGGGATTTGATAATTGACCTTTTGGATTGCTATTTTCAATTAAATTGAAGTGCTTGTGTGCTGTGCAGACAAGCCTGCATGTGTGTTGGTGTGGGCGTGTGCATGTACGTGCACGCTCACTCGCTGTAGGCTAGGCTCCCAAACTTGCGGCAGTTAAACTCTCAAAGCATCATCTCTGATATTAATTCATTACACTTCTGCTTGTAAGCCAATTTTCTTTCACTTTGCTACAATCTCATACAAAACACTTGCCTCTTTCATACAGAAATCCCTCCCCAGTCACTGGGATTTGCATTTGAATATGCAAATGATTGCATTTCTGCATTTCCCCCAAGGCGGCTGTCACACGCTTGATGATGCTAAAGGTAGGCTGCAGTATGCTAGTAGCTTACCCACTGCACGGTAGCGTCATCAAGGGAGCAGGGCTATATTCAGTGGCTCAGACTCCCTAGCCCATTTTGGAGCTAAATAACTGTGCCTTTGTTTCACCAAGAACTCCCTATGTTGTCAAAATCTGTTAACATCGAGGAAAAAAGACAGACTCAAATCGAATGAATGTATTTTACTGAGGAATAGCAAACATTTTATTGTGTACATACACCAAGTTGTTGCCAAATCTAGATACATGATCCATGGGCATGCAGGGAGGGACCTAACCGAACAGATATGCATCTTTCATCAAACATTGGCACATATACACACACACGCGTGCGCACACGCACGCGCAAACACACACCCACCCACACGGATTAATGCTATACGGTGTTGTCGATGGATGATACCAAAACATGGAATCAAATTAGAGTCAAAGGAATTGTAGCTGTGTAACACCATATGTGAATGTATGAAAACATTTTGTGAATACATTCAAATGGTTAAATGTGTAAAATATATTTGAACAAATTGAGTTAACTTGCAGTTAAGTAATGGATAATGTATAGAACACCAATGACCACTGTTGCACAAAAGTGCATTTTTTGCCTCTGATTCACGTTTTTTGTATCACTCCGCAAGCAGTCCCGTAACTTATCAACCCCAGCGTATTCGGTTGCTAAGTGACGTCAACGTCTTTGGCTGACTATTTCTCTGCTGATCAACACTATGAATGCTGGTAACAAACAAATTGTAAAAAGACACACCGTGTGAAGTTATTTTTTTGTTTTGGCAAGTTTGCCCTTTCGGGGCTTATTTTTCCGATAATGACCGGCACACCGACCAAGCACTTCAGGTTTCCAGTTACACTAATAGGAATAAATAACATTCCTTTAAAAAGCAGCCTCCATTAGGTGATACAATATATTTAGATAGTAATAATATTACCAACTTGTATTTCTGGCTAACTCGGCCGGGGGGAATCAGGTTGGTTATTATTGCTAATCTCTGCAAAACATAAACAAAACAATTAACTGTAATACTTCAATGTCACATTCATTGTTTGACAACATAGCACTGACATCACCGATCTAGCTCGTAACCAACGGGTGGAAGAATGTTCAGTTAGTAGCAGAGCTAAACTCAATTCACATGATTAGTAAAAAGAATGTTCGAGTCAGAAACTGAACTCTATGGTCGACCTCCTATAGACCCATATATCAATATTTGTTCTCCAGATATTCCAGTTAAAATTAGTCTATTTATCAGGAGTTAATCTGATTTTATTCATGAATGATCATATTTGAGTGTCCGGGCCCCAGGCGATCAGAATGCAAGATAAAAAGGCTTCGCCCCACTAGCTCTGTGATTGGATGCAGAAATGAACTGCCTCATTGGCTAGTCAAATTAAATGTTAATCTGAGCATTCCCATTGGCTATTCAGGCGGAAGGTCTAAATGTGGAAGAAACGTTTTGTACCCATAGATTTGGCTCGTTGCAAATTGCCAAATGTGGGCCAAAGGTTTTGTACCCGTAGGTTTGGTTTGTACTTGTAGATTTGATTTATTGCTGTAATCTTGGGATTCACACATACAATTGAGTTCTGTGAGAATTGTATTTACACAACAAACAATAAGATGTGTAGCTGCAAACCTTTTGATGTGTAACTGGAAACCTGTTGTGTAACTGAAAACCTTTTTTGTAGGCACAGACCATTGAAGTGTACCTGCAAATTAAGTCTATTTGTATATATATATATATATTAATATATTTTACAAATTCACCCATTTGAATGTATTCACGCAAAATGATTTCACCCATTCCCATATGGTGTTCCAGAGCTACAATACTTTTGACCCTAATGTGATTCCATACCAAAGCTGCACAGGGAAGCAGAAGCCGACTTGACCCTGCTGTGAAGAGATTAAGACATGCAAGTTGTTTAATACATAAACAATATGTTGAATAATTCAAAACAAATGTCCAGGGGAGAGATTAGGTGCAGTCGGCGGGTAATAGCAGATAGCAGTGCGTGTATAAACACAGTGCAACCTTTGTACGGTAGTCATCTCTCCACAGGCAGGCGTGCCATAGGAGTCCAGCATGGAGTCGGTCCTCCACAAACACAGAGGTCATCTCTTATTCTCAAAAACCCTGGGTTGCCTTGCTGCGTTGCCACAGCTCCTGAATACTAAACAGTCATCTGCATGTAATCTGTTGACTGCACCCCCCAGCCGTTTGCGCGTGTGTGTGTGTGTGTGTGTGTGTGTGTGTGTTTGTGTATTATTGCGTGCATGTGTTGCGCATGGCGGTGTGTGTTTATCTGCCTGAGTGGCAGTAGTTGTAGGTTACAAGCATATGAGAGAGACACCAAACGTCGAGACAGAGAAAGGCCGAGTGAGAAAGATGAGCAAGCGGGAGAGAGAGAGAGAGACGGGGAGCGGGGGGGGGGGGGGGGGGCGGGGGGGGGGGGGGGGGGGGGGGGGGGGGGGGGGGGGGGGCGGGCGG
>JAOPUA010000044.1:12939784-12952741 GCA_027122455.1 Trisopterus luscus
TGTGTGTGTGTGTGTGTGTGTGTGTGTGTGTGTGTGTGTGTGTGTGTGTGTGTGTGTTTGTGTGTGTGTGTGTGTGGACAGAAACAGTGAAAGGTGGAGTGAGAGACATTCACTGCAAGAAGGAGTCCAACCCAGTTTCAGGAAATGCTGCAGGCCAGAGCTGAGTGATAATTCAATATTTTCCTGTAAATATGATATACATCCCATAATATATTGAATTATGGTGACGTGATATGCTGCAGTGCTCATCACAGCACGAGCTGGTCGGATGTATAATGTAGTGTACATTTTATAGTCTCATAATATGGAATAATTACAGTGCAATGAATCTCAGGTCATTATCAATCGTCAACATCGGGTGAATGATTAAATATACCACGGGTGTAACAATCATCATTTGAAGGGTATATGCATGGCTGAAATGTATACGTCAGTTCTGTCCTACAGATCTTTACCTACACTGCGGCATGAACGAGGATCGTCCTCATCAGCAGGTCCAATCAATGCCGCATTGTCGATCTGTTTCATGTTATGAAACAGATCGAAAAAGAGTCCAAAGCTGCATTTGTGGTGGATCATGGCCGGCGAGAGAGAATAAGTAAACAAAAAGGTGTGAGAGAGCCAGAGAAAGAGACGGCGAGTCATGGCTTAAAGAAGGGAAGGCTGCCAAGTGTTCAATTCAGTTCTCGGCGCTTAAAGGGGAAAACTATCAGCACAATTAAAGCAGGATGTGGGCTCACAGAGCCTACATCACTCTCTGTGACCCAGTTTAAACCGCTCAACTGTGCTGCTGCTATGCTGCTCCTCAGTACTCACTCACTCAATTCACATTCTTTCATTGCTGTTAAAAACAAAGAATGAATTAAGTGATGAATGATGGATTCCTCTTTTTGGGGTCACAATGTCCCCCACAGTGATATATAATTCAGTTTGCTGATGGGGTTTTGTCGCTTCCATCGGTGTTCTTTGACTGGAGTGCGGGCGCTCCTGTCCATGCAGGCCAGGGCCACGGAACGCAGTGGCCTTCATAATGCTGGGGTTCTCTTCTGCCCTTTTGTGCTTTGCTCACGTTTCTTTTGATAGAACAATTAGCAATTATGCGGCGTCTTTTATTATCTTTGATCTCCTGTAACTTCCACATATGACGTTCGCACCGCACTGACACGTTTACTTTCACTCATTGAAGTTTAACACACTTGGGATGGATAAAACACAAGTGTGGCGCCCAACATGTGCTTCATGACTGATTGGACGCTGAGGCTGAGGCTGGACGCCTGTTGCACATTGATTGCTCAATGTGCAACAGGTTAAACCAGCCACCCCACACACACACACACACACACGCACACACGCACACGCACACGCACACGCACACACTCATAGCAACACCTCCTGCATGGCAACATAGAGCGACAGGTCATGTATCATTGTCTACAAATGTCTACAATAAACCGTCTTTCGACCTCACCCACCACCCTGTGTCCTTGTCTGGAGGTGCCCAATAAACACCACTTACGTGGAGTGTGGCAGCCGCCTCAGTGGCGCGTAGCGTCCGACATTGTGACATCCCAGTAAGGTCAATGGTGTGCTTTGCGTGCCATGGTAAATAAACGGAGCAGAGCCATAATGAGCCATAATCAGTGTGATGACACCTGTGTTTGTTCTCTTGTGTGTGAAGGGTATAGTGTGGAGTCTGTAAGGTTTTCACTGTATGCCCGTCAACACAACGTACATGTAATTCCTCTGACTATGCCTATTTGCTAATGCTGACATTTGCGTCCGCCCGACCTTTTAACAGTGAACAGAAAATGTGAGCTTTGACAGAATCACATTTGAAAAAGGGGGGTAAAACAAATAGCTCTCTCAGCGGCGGGATTCACACGGACACATTAGCGTCAGTGAATATGCAGCGCATCTCAATGACTTGCTTAGGTTTGGACATTACAATAATCATTATTATACCCTCACTAGTGTCCTCTACTACAGCTGACCTTTATGATGATTTCCGCTCAAAACACCACTCAAACACTTTGAAAAGGACCAATAAAGAGATAATAATGATTTGTTAACGCATGTGGTTTCTGCCAGAAGCAAAGAAACACCTAAACTCATCTTTCAACTCACCTTGAATTCTACCACAATGTTTTAATGTTCAGTGTCTTACAAATCCTTCAACAATATAGTGTGCCCTTCCAAACATTGTGATGAGCACTGTGATATTTATATACATGCTTACACTATCAAGGGACCACAATGGAAATAAGCTGGAAAAAAGCATAGGCTTTTTTGTGTTATCCTTTTGACCTGATGTGTATACTTACCTTTGCACACGTGTCAATAAAGATTTTCAATCAATCAATGAACAATGAATATCTTGTTGAATATCTGTTTTTATTTGTATATATGAAGACATCAGCCAGGAGTTTGTGGAGCTGAAACCTGTGGCACACTCAAACCACATGACCACAATTACCACGTCTGCTCATCCCTCACCCAGCGCGGGCTACATTGGGGACCCCTATTGCCCTAGCAGCGGGATCGTTAATGGAGGCCCTCTCCTACTGTCACAACCATTCTGTGATTGTCCCAGACATGTAAAGTTTAATGCCATTAAGTTAAATGTGTGTGTGTGTGTGTGTGTGCGCGTGTGCGTGCGAGAGCGAGCGTGCGCATGTATTCACACCGTTGATATGTACCTACAACAAAGATTCCAAGACTAACATCTTCTTTTCCCCCATTGTTTCTTATCTTTTTTCCTCATTGCTCTTTTCTCTCCCTCTCCCCTCTCTCTCCTTCTGTCCTTGTTGCAGGTATGCATTGTGCAAAAGCGAGACACGGAGAAGATGTACGCCATGAAGTACATGAACAAGCAGCAGTGCATAGAGAGAGATGAGGTCCGAAACGTCTTTAGAGAGCTTGAGATCCTTCAGGAAATTGAACATGTTTTTTTAGTAAATCTCTGGTGACTATCCTGTTTTTTTCCACTTTATTAATACACTTTTGTGTGGTCTGCACGGCCTGTGTGTCGGTCGCCTGCTTTGCCTGTGTTTGTTTGTTAGTGTGTGTGTGTGTGTCTGTGTGTGTGTGTGTGTCTGTGTGTGTGTGTGTGTGTTATGTGTCTGTGTTTACCTTGAGACGGCGCAGGCTGGCTCGCTGTCCTCTTGACGTACGTCATTTGTTTATTCACTTATTTGCTCATTTGGAAATAAATGAACTAAACTGTTTCTCATGGCCCTTTCCAATTCTGGGAAAACAAACCACAGTTGTCCCAGAATCCCAGTTGCTACTATTGTGGTTGAAAATGGAGAGACCCTTTCCAGAGACATACATTTTACATTAAGATACAATTCCCATACTCACTCAGCACAATCCATGCAGCACACAGTGGATAATTACTGTGCCTCAGCCCACCAACGGAAGCCACCTCTTTATTATTCAACACCCCTCCTGTGCATTAGCACATGTTTCTGTTGGCTATTGCTGACTTAGTGGGGCATTTCTCACCGTGTTAGACTGAGGCACTTTGCTCCCATGTAAGTGGTTGAATGATATCGCATGTCGGTGTCTCCGTGGTGGAGGGATTACCGCAGAAACATGTTTGTTAGCAAGTGCCATGATAAATATAGTCACGAGAAGAGGCAGTTGACCTGGGCAGGCTCGCTCTCTGGTGGTTCTAAAGTCCTAGATTTAGTCATTGATGGTGTTATATCTAGGGTAGAGTTGTTTCTAACATGCAATATGAGCAACTTTAAACATTCAATTGACTACTAGTTCAGGATCGGTTGATTTTTTTTTTTTATATATTGAATTGGACAATTCATCAATTGGAAATACACGTGTGTGTCAGTCTGCTTTTGCTCTGCAATTTTCATTATTCAAGCACATTTTTTCAGTGTTTTGCCTTGCCTCCAGAACCAGGCCTCGGTCTATTGACTGGAAAACTAAGCAGCGCCATAGCAGCTTTGCAACAAGGTTCATAACTTTTATATTTCCTCTGTATCTTCCTTAATATGTGTCTCCCCTCTTTTTGGACATAATTCAAGCAGACTCCAGTTGATTATCTTGTGGAGAATGTGCAGACACATTTAAGCTTTTCCTCAGGGTCAGCTAGCTTAGAATGTAGCTGACCCTGTCAAGGCTGTGTGACAACAAACAATGGTTAATGTCATTTTTTGTGAGTAGAGTTGGCTGGGTGGCTGGTGTGTTTGCCTTGGGTATTAGCTAGGCCAGGCTTCCCGAACAAGAGAGAAATGGCTTCAGGGATCCAGTGGGATATGAGCATCGAATCACGTTGTTTGTGTCTGGTATGACAGGGTGAGGTGACAGGATGGCTGTATCTCTGCATTGCAGGAAGTACGGAATGAGTATACCTCACACAATAGATCCTTCCATGTTGTCGCACATTGTGCTTGCTGTTTTATTGCCAGCTTGGAATCATAGGAAACACAGTGGGAAAATCAAGATTGAGACGTTTCCAGGCTGTGTTGTATTTCTTGCAGGCAGAGGCTGACCAGATAGCTGTTTTTTTAAGATGTTTGTTCCCATGCTGTGAATCTGGATTATCTATCTTGGAGCTTTGTGTGGATGATCTTCTCAGCCCTCTGGGCTAGCACTTCCGATTGGTAGTGTAGATGAATGTGTTTCTCCTCTATCTGATGAAGGAAGAATGGAACAGCTTGATTGAAAAGCCACGCTCATTATTTCTGCCTCAGTTCTCACAGAGTCACCGTGCGCGTATGCGCATGACAACGTTAGTGCGGTGCACTCAATTACATCAAGGCAAAGTCGGCTTCATTTAGTGTGGCCGTTGATGCGATGTCTCGGCTTATCGCGTAATAGATGGGATTGATGAGAATTTGCCTTCATCTTCCAGTTGTTCTCCTCACTGTATCACAAGTGGGAGCCCCTAATTGGTTGGCTGCACGTGCACGCTGTTAAACACGATTCCCCGTGGGCCGTGGAAAGTTGGCAGCATCCATCGACCATCGGCTTGTCAAATTGCTCTTATGAAGTCTGAAAGTTTGAGCATTTGAGCACCGTGGTTATTGATGAGCCTGAGCTGGTGCATCTTGGGGATGCTGGGAAATGCCTATAGTCTCTCTATGTAAGCCACAAAAGAGGCCGCTCTGGAGAATGCCTTACTTAGGTCTGGCGTCATCAGAGTAGATTCATTGATTACAGTGCCAACAGGGATCAAAACAAAGATGAAAGGAGACTCAGTGAGAGCGAGGAAAATGCATCAAAACAGCCCTTGGATAAGTGATAATACCTACTATCAGGGAGCAAAGAGACCTCCCCACTCTGAGAAGACGAGGATGGGATGAAGAGGATGTCGGTGCTGAGAAGGGATTTGCCATTGATTAGTTTTCTCAAGAAAGGAAAAACAGCGGTGCAGACTAAGAGGATTTGTAAGGTTCCTCTCTGTCTCCCCTCACAGAGTGCAGCGTAGCTCCTTTTTGAGCCTGTTGAAACCAGACTCTACTTTCATTACACCGCCCCAAACCTTTTCAGATGACGTTGTTCCAGCCCCTGCTTCAGCGAAGATTCTTTAATCATCGGGAAGCATGATAATGCATACATTCACTCTGGATGGATGGGGAAAGGAACGTCAGACAGACAAATTCGAAACATCTATTATGATGCCAAAGAAAAAGAGCATATTAGGAAGTTTGTGGAGAGGTTGTATGTTTGGCTGAAAAGGGATTACGTGTGGGAACGGATGAAAATTAACTGTCATGTCCAAACCCTGCAGCAAATCTGCCGAAATCCCACGGAAGGATTTCCAACATGTGATTAGAAGTCTGCTTTCCTTGGTGATGTAACAAGAGGTCAACGTCCAGCCGTGTCTCTCTGACATGCAGCGATGGCCAACGGTGCACTCTAGTGAAGTATCGCTGGACAGTACTGAGCGATTATAGCCCCTGGGTGGGGCTGTAAAATTGATTGCTTGGCCTGTAGAGCAAGAGGTCATTAGGAGCACACTGCCTGAGCCTCAGGCATTCAACTCGTAGTATGAGACACTCAGCATAGCACAAAACAGCCAACAGAGCATGATAATATAAACATAATATAGACATTCTTGTGCACAGAAATAGTGGGAGTTCTGAGTTACAATTCAATGCGTCAAGACTGTAAGAGTATGATGGGGGGCTTTCCCCTCTGAATCAAAAATAAGTTGAAGACGCAAATTTCACCTTTCCCCCACTGAGCCAGTGCATTGCAACCGGTGGGACAAAGCAATAAAAAATGCACAGTTTGTTCCAAAATTAAACACTGTGCTCATGCCCAGTACATTGAACATGCAAGATTTCTAACTGCTTGATTGAAGGCAGTTTGTACTTCGTAACTAAGGTTTGACAACAAAAAGATACAGCTATAGCTGCTGCTTAATACTCATCTGGAATATAATAGATGTCATTTGCTCACCAACTGCCTAATTTTGGAATGTGCGTACTCCAGGATAATGGTGGAGTTGGAAGAAAAAATCATAGTTGATTTAAGTCTCAACATACACAATTGCAACAATTGTCCTGGGGTCCTGGTTAATCCTAGTATTCACTTGTTTGCAATCTGCCACTCGACCACTAGATGTCACTTAATCCTACGCACTGCCCCTTTAACATAGCTTACCACCATAGCAGAACATATCTAAATATATAAATGGTGCTTGGTCCCTTGGAACAGGAACACCATACATATGGCGACCTGGTCAAAACGCAAAGGGCTTAAATTATTTGAAATGATAAGCATAACTTATGATTGGTTGCCAAACACTTTGTGAGTCATCCTCGCCTGGACAGACCAATCAGGGATGAGGCTGTGCTGGACTGGGTCCCGCTGGGCTTCCATTAGGAATATTGATTTCAGCCCTGAATGGAACAAGGCCTTGGGAAACAGTGGAACAAATTAGGCCTGGCACTTTATATCACCATGCATACCAATCCATGTGTGGAGGGGGTACACTTGATATAATGATAATTTAAATCCATATGAAAAAGACAGTAAGAAGTGCAATACATACAACAAATACGGGACTATACCCAAAGGCTTCACAAGTCACTTGCACTGGGAGTTTGGTGTCTCGCGCTCCTTAAAACGGCTAAAAGGAAAGAAAGCAAGAGGACACATTTACCCTAGGGTACTAATCAAAATAGATGAATGACGAAAAGCAGAAGTAATTTACTTGCTCACTAATTTGCTTGTGTATGTCTGTAATTTGTATTCCCCACATAAAAGCACTAAAGACTTGAGTCAGACAAAAAAGCAGTGTTGCATTGTCCATGACCCCCTGCTTTGAGACCAAACTCTTTGTAGGGACCTTGTAAAAATAGGCCATAGGAACTTTAGCTGCCCAGTTAGGGGCCACAGAGAAGGGATGGGAACGGCAATGCTGGGGGTTGTGTGGCAGCACTTTTTATTACAACACTGTTAGGGTTGTCCTTAGAGGAGGTGCCTGTGTCTCATGAATGACACACAGCCAGTCCCTTAACATCAGGTCTATATGGGGCAGTGAAAACTTTTAAGAACAAGTAAGGCAAAACAAAATCACCTCTCTATTCTTTCATATTTTTTTTCCCTCTTTCTCCTCTAAACTTCGTTCATGCTCTCTTTCCTGTCCCCCTCCCCTCCCTCCCTCCCCTCCCTTCCTGGGCTCATTCGTCATTATGGCCTCATTATTTCAGCCTGGCTGGGTGCTCTCTCTTGGTGCTGTGACTGTCCCAACTTCACTCCAGTACTTGGAGATCTACGCACCGCCCGCCGCCCAGCCAAATCTCCTCCCTCCCGCTCATCGCTGGCCTAAAACAGCTCCAACTCCCACCATCCACATGACACTTCCCGGTTCGCCAGTAATAAAGCCCATAATGAAAAGCTTAGGTGTGATAAATCAAAGCGAGCGCAGATGGAACGTGCGCATATGATCAATGTGAGGAGCACTGACTGTTAGAGCGGTTCCTATATAGGTATCCCTCCACATCCCCTGATGAAGCCACAGATCACTCCGCTGGTTGGGAGCGTTCTATAGATCTGCATGTATCCTCTGGACTCCCGCTACAGGGAACACACACTCAGTACAGCAGTTCTCACACGCTAGTTCCAGAGATCTGCCAGCATCGGTTTCCATCCAATCTGTTCCAGTGCTCTCTGTATCCGTCCTGTCTGTATCCGTCCTTGGCGAGAGCTTCACGGGGTGACAGGGCCTGTCAAAGCCAGAGCTCTCAGGCGTCCTAGTTGTCGGACCCTGTTGTCTGACATTCCCCCGTCACCTCCATTGCCAGCAAGGTGGGATGTGACAGCCGGAGCCTCTCGACTAGCCTCTCCACTGTTTGTTGTTTGAATCACTTTCCCCTATTTTCTGATGGAAGGGAATCAAATCTTCGGTGGGAATGCGCCCAAAACGCAGACAAGCAAAACCGCCGTTTCAGACAATGCTCACCATGTCTCCGGAATAACAACTTGAGATGCAAAATTAGAATTAAAAGGGATCTATCTGAAGTTATGGTCCCAGGGTCATATCTCATCGTTCTTTTATATACCACCATTGGAACCTTGACTAGATTGGACAGGGCTGTTTCTGCCTTGACTAGAAACGTCTGAGGAAATAAAAAAAGGATTTTCGGTATGCTTACATTTTATGAAGACCAAGATGCTTAGGGCTCAGGCTTTTTGCATAGTCATTGCTGACATAAGTAAGTATTCTCTCTTTCTCCCTCACTCTCTCTCTTTCTCTTTCTCTCTCACAAAGAGACGAACAGTTGATTGCCTTGAGCCTTTGGTATAATCTATTTCAAAGCTGGTACGTTTTATTAATTCATCTGTGCGTTCACAAGGGAGGTGAATTCGGAATACCTGATAGTGCCACAAATTAGTTATTTGCACTGCAGTGAAACCAATCTTCAGACGAGATGATTTTCACCACGCGCCAAACATCTTCCATGTTTTGCACTTATAGAGTGACAGGAAATTGAACCACCTCAACCCGTGAGTCAATCACACACCGAGACGCGCACAGAGGCACGCATCTCGTCCTTCGATTTCAACACTGTGTCTGGAGAGACAGGAGGATGAGTCCGGTAGCAGCGACAACGCTTTAATGAAGAGAGTAAAAGGCGTAGGCTCATTGAGAGGCAGATTCAACCGGGCTAGGTGGAGGGAACTCATAAGGGGTCGGTTTGATTCTTGCAGCCGCTGTGTATTTGGTATCCTTTCCCTGTGTGGGGGAGGGCCTATTAGAAAGTGGTTCTGGCTTTGTTATGTTTCTCTGATGAGATATCGAATCCAATCGTGAGGTGAATATTATTGGTAATGGCATGGTTTGATGGTATCAGTTTGATTCAGAAAAGCACTGCAGCACTCTAATTCATTACCGGGCTCTGTTTTTTATTTGATTTGCTTGATTACTCTGCCTGATAGACACAAGATTGGGTGAAGTCTTAGGAGAAGCCACGTTGTGCTTGTTAGCATTTGTCTGTTTTGTAAATGATACCCCTAATTCAAATAGCCTTATCTGGTTTAGTCAATGCTTGAAAAATCTAGAAAATGTTATTGATCCTTTTTGCCCAGACACACAATCACACACAAAAACATACTAACATTCAAACCAAAGCTCGAATACATTTGCATGTACCCATGATCACGTAATGTGTGATGCATGAGAATTCCTGACCGAAAGACTCCAGGAGGCAAGCTGCAACATCTTGTTAGCATGTGTATGATGGGCTTCAAAGACGTAAAGCACAGGGTCAGGGTTAACCGGCTTATGCTTCCGGCGCATGTGTGTCATCCGTATTGTGCATGTCTGCTGGCCTGGCATGTTCAACATGTAAGTATGTATGCATACAGCACATGTATTTGTATTGGTCTATCTTATATGTGATTGCCTGTCTCCTCCGTCCAAGGCTTGTGTTCATACGGCTTGTGTGTGTGTCTAGTCTAGCTTCCGTGTGCGTGTTTGTATGTGTGTGTGTATTACTGTACGTGTTAGCCGTCCCTTAAATCATGCCCTTATTCACACCGTCCCGTCCCGTCCCCCGCCCAGGTACTCCTTCCAGGACGAGGAGGACATGTTCATGGTGGTGGACCTGCTGCTAGGAGGCGACCTGCGCTACCACCTCCAGCAGAACGTGCAGTTCACCGAGGACGCCGTCAGACTCTACCTCTGCGAGATGACCCTAGCGCTGGACTACCTGCAGGGCCAGCACATCATACACAGGTGCGCTGACCAAAGCGTAGTACCGCTGCCTGCCTGCTACAGGTGGGGAGTTTGGGAGGGATGTCACCCACCCAGCCTTCTCTAGTGGTGTGGCCTACATTTTCGCTTTTTTAATAGTGAATTAGCCTCGGGTGTGGCTTTGAGAGATTTTTCTCCTTGTATTTTGTGTGACGCGCCACCTTGCACTACTCTGGTTACTTCTTGCTATCAAATGTCAACCTCAAAACCAATACCTTCAAATTCACTTTAAATTGTTAATTGATGCACTTTACCGTCCTAAATGCAATTGGAAACCGTCATAGTCTGGCGCTCTTCTAAAAAGATTGAAGCACTAAACCATAACACATCAAAAGCTGTTTATTTTTCTTGCAGTCCATTATTCTGACAGAAAAACCCATTATCTTTTTTCAGTAACAAAATGAAAGACTGTTTATTTCTCCTCTTGTCTGAATGATTCTAAGCCGGTGCGGGCGGTGCAGGCACCAGCATGCAGACCATAGTAACCATGTGGGCTTTATGCAGATCTTGTGAAGAATCTACGTAATAACTTTTGAGATACAAGATGCATAGATTTAGCTGCTTCTAAATATATATGTATACGTATGTCAAAATGGTAAAAATGGATGTCCTGGATGTCAAATCCTCATTTTTAATTCATGAGTAAAAAATATTGACATTTGACAGTAGTTTGATTCCCATGTGTTAGATAGGTAGAATGGATAATATGGCCATGTCGATGAAATATGTATATAGTAACAACAATCATACATTTAGTTTTAAGAGTACGCTTTACTTTAAACACTGAATAAATAAAATAAAATAACCATGGTAACAACTGCAGTGATTCCCAACACATTAAATGACATTGATTAAATAAAATGATAAATATGCAAACACAAAATAAATTCCCTCCAAAAGGCAGCAAATTTCGAGGTTGTTTTACGGCACTATGATGAGTCCATGATTGGCCTGAGCAGGGCTCTAGAGCTAGAGCTAGGGTGAGGGTTCGTAAGTGCCCGTCTAGGCTCTGGGATGCGCTGATTCTGCACTGACGGCAACTCAGGTTAATTAGGGCAGATATTCTGAAACGCAAAGTACTTGTTTTTCTGCCCTGTTTTTTTGTCTGGTGCTATACTGGCGTATTTATGAATAATACATTTGGGGGGATGTGGAATTTAAACGTCCACTACTCCCCAATTAGGGAGATGAACTTGACCACACCGGAAAAACACCACTCCGAATGTTGAAACTTTTATAAAAACAAATATTCTGCTGAAAAGGAGAACAAGTGCATTCGCAAGATATGCAAACTCATTCACTGTGAGCTACGCTCGGGGCTTCATTATATATGGCTTATTCAGGACACCACCAGCAACTCCACACCGCTGCCAGTGCATCAGCTGCTCAGGCAACTACTCTAAGGAGAGGTCATCAAGAGGAGCAGGCAGGTGACCTCTGCCTTCGCAGAAGCACCTGTGACAGGGCTCTCCGTAAGTCAGGGAGGCTGCCAAGGCTGTCACAACCATAATGATGATGAGATGAGCAAGCCAAAGTTCAAAGTCTATTGAACAACCCGGTACACATGGCCCGGATTCTGTGGATAACAACTTAGTGTGTATGGTGTCAATTTTTACGTCACAGGAGCCACACAGATCTGATTGAGACGTGATTGGTAAACAGCGAACACTGCTGAAGTGTCACCACGAACAAGTTGAACATATTTGAACTCCGGTCATTGCAGAGATAGGCTCCGCCCAGCTTGTCGCTCCGACCGGCTGAGTGTGGGCCTTGGAAGTGCTCGGGGGCGGCGCCGGCGTTAGCTTAGCCCTGACGCTCCTTCCCATAGGGAAGGGTTAATGCATTGCAACACGCTGGGCTCTGGAAGCGCGTTGTCTACGCGGGGCATCGGTCACGATGCATGCATTAGAACACACAAGGGCACACGACCACATGGACACCAGGGAGAGACCTCAGGCCGCCTCCGCTTCACAGGTCGCCCAACTCCCCCACCCCCCCGGCCTGGATAGCAGCGGTACTGTGAGGAATCGAAGTGCAGCCGAGTGACACAATTAACCCCACTTACCCTGGAGACGACATTACGCTCGGCTCTCTGCCTCCGGTCGGCGGGAGGGCACATGATAATGCTCCCGAGGAATAAATAGATAAATAAGAGTTGAATTGTGAGGGGGGGAAAAAAACAACTAATGACAACGCGGAGGTGACAGGGAATGTGCTCTTGTAACGGACCCGGTTGGCTTGGGCTTCTATAGTCTGGGCACGTAATTATATAAACAGTGGATATTGAAAAGGTTTAGCACGCCTCTGGGTCTACTTATCTACCTTATTATGTTAACGATTTCAACTGTCGTGTGCAGCTCTGTGACTTGTTCAGCAGCGTGAAAGGAACCGCACCAACTCACTACAAAAGGAACATTGAGTAGGGACTCAATAATGCACAAGCACAAGGTAACATTCAATGAAAATATAGCCCCCCGAATGTTGTGGTGAGCGTAGTTCACGCTCTGATGAAGCCCAATTGAGGCGGTGCTCATTTGAGTACTTCTCTACTAGTATCGTAACACACAGGCTCCGATGACTCATGGAAGACTGAGCTTATAAAGCCATAGGCTTCCCATTGGTCAGTGGGCGGGGGGGGGGGGGGGGGGCGCGCGCCGGGCGGGGGGCGGGGGGGGGGGGGGGGGGGGGGGGGGGGGGGGGGCGGGGGGGGGGGGGGGGGGGGGGGGGGG
>JAOPUA010000044.1:13156832-13164332 GCA_027122455.1 Trisopterus luscus
GAGAGAGAGTGAGTGAGAGAGAGAGAGAGAGAGAGAGAGAGAGAGAGAGAGAGAGAGAGAGAGAGAGAGAGAGAGAGTGAGAAATGTGGGCTTAGGGCAAGGAGCTTCACAGGCCTTTGAGTAATGAAAAGGAGACATTGGGTGAGATGATTTTCACATTGGCATATTGTGTCATTTGCTCTAGCTTTTTCCTTAATAAACGTTAACATCTAGTTAAATCAAATTTATCTATTCTGCATCCACTGGATCTGCTAACGCAGAGGTAAAATGCATCTTTCCACACCATGCCATTGGTTTGGCTTCAGTAATAATGTGATCAGTAATTAAAGTAAGTAGTAAGTAGTAAGTAAGCAAACATGTGCTTCAACCCCAAGAATGTAGAGCCAACAAGCTCTGATGTTAAAGTTATTTGACATGCATTTGACTGCATTACATTCGCTTACACAGCTGCTGATCAATGGCCATCAGGGTTCCTATACTGATAGCTTTATACACGTTGGTGCATTGTCAATTCAATTACATTTTATCTATATAGCCCTTAAACACAGTTAAAGTCTCAAAGCGCTTGACAGGCCATATATTTATGACACAAATACAAGCAAAAAATTTCCATAATTTAGTTATAATAAAAATGAATGAATAATGAAAACGCCTATGTGGATGGGGTGCTTGCCGGTGTCAAAACACTACTTTGTGATAAGGCCTGACTGTTCAGTCCAACGCTGAACAAGAGTCACACGCCTGGGGCTGCACAGGGCTCCACACCTGTGTTAGCCAGATGACCCTCCCTCATCTGTACTTCAACACAAGCCCTCTTTGTTCCTTCATAAAAGACTCCAAATCTTAGTTACACCCACACACATATAGATGCAACATAAACAGAAACACAATATTGTCATGTACGTCATCGTCTCTTGGCCTCCCTGCTCATCACGTCTCGCACTTCTCGTAATCACTGATCCTGTTATTTTATTCGCATCTTCTGGAATCCAGACACCTCAGACGACACTTTACCTGTCAGACACGTCTAACAACACACAAACACAGACACAAACGGACGCATCCACACAAGGCATGGGTTGCTTCTCTTGCGTATTGTTGTTGTTTGGACTCATACGGGGTGTGAGAAAGTGAAACCCTTCTTACTTCCAGAAAATAGACTGGTGTATTGGTTTAGTTTTACTTGTATTTGAAAGGTTCCCCCTGGTACATGGTATGGCCTAACGGGCCTTGATTGGTCCACCTGGGCCAAATCAGGTTGCTTATTTAATGGGCGGCACATTGTGTGTTTGGGGGGAAAAGGTAAGACTGGCTTGATGTGAGGACAGTGCTTGCACATTCTGTTATGCTAAATTATGCGAAGGCTAGTAAATTGCTAACAGCTTTTCTTTTTGAAGTCATTTATATTTTGTAACCACTGGATTTATCTTTATTTATTGCTGGGTCTCTATTTGTTTGGAAGTGAATAAAACTTCACTCTTTTTCGGAATTGCCCTTGTGTTTTTTTTGTCCAATCCAGTTGCCCACATCCTGAAGTGGAGTGAGCCCAGAGGCTCATTCTCACACGGGGTTTTCCTCGAGGCTCCTTTGGAAGCCATCCCGGGATGCCGGCTGGCTCACCTGGTAGAGCAGCCGCCCCTGCCCCAGCGTGAGGTCGGCATCGTCCCAGAACACCGCCAACAGGGCCAGGCCCTCGTCGCCGCGGAAACCCGCGGGAAAAGGGGCGGGCAGCAGGCGCTGCTCGTTCTGAGAGACGGACTGGAACTGGACAAGGCCGTTGTCGGAAAACTAGAGAGAGAGGAGGAGAGGGAGGGAGAGGGAGAGAGGAAGAGAGAGAGGGAGAGAGAGTGAGAGAGAGAAGGCCCAAGACAGAAAGAAACAGTACACTGTCGTTTGAGGTTGTCAGCGGTTAGTGGTTACTATTTGGCAGTAATATACTCCCCAATATAGTAGAGATAGGACAGTACACAGACATGAACTCTTCCATAATATACTGATATTATTTTAATATTATAGCCCCTTTGGCCACCATGTTTCAGCCAGGCACCTTTCATGGTTCAAAGGACAATGAAACACCCAGTGCACATTGCCATTTCAGGTGTTACTGTGTATTAAATAGTATTTTATACTTACAAAAACCCTGTTGTACACTTGCCCCATGAAGGGAAGGCCCACGGGGGGAGTGATGAAGGGGGAGTTCCCGTCTGCTGAGCTGACCTCCACATGGTCGTCTCCAACCTCAGATCCAAATGGGAACAGCTCGCTCTCTGTGGGGGATCGTGGCGACTTCAGTTAAACACTGTCTCTGATTCCCACGGAAAGGTTACAAACATCTTTGTGTCCAAGGTAATCTCATAAGAAGTTAATCAATACACTAAGGGAAGATTAGACAGAGAATGACTCAAGTAAATGTTTGCCCAAACAATCTGAGTGGCCCGGCATTAACAGACGAGTTAGTGTTAGCAGTGAAACTAGCAGGCAAGCGAAAAAACGATGCCAGGGAGTGTAGCCCACCCTCCGGAGCCATGTGTTCACACTCTGTGTCGTCGGAGGGGCACGAGCACCGGAAAGACCCCGGCAGGTTTGTGCACAGGGCTGTGCCGGAGCACGCGGAGGGCCTTGCGCACTCGTCCCGATCCAGACACCCTCGTCTGCCCTTGCCCCTGTCCGCCGTGGGTTCCCAGCCCCGTGCGCACTGGCAGTCAAACCCCCCGACGCGGTTGGTGCAGGTCGCTCCGGGGTGACACGGCCCGTTCGTCTGCAGGCACTCGTCCAGGTCTATGCACAAGGTTCCCAGGGCCGCGAAGCCTGGCTGGCACTGGCACCAGAAGGAGCCGTGCGTGTTGAGGCAACGGGCCATGGGGTGGCACGGCTGGCTCAGGGCCGCGCATTCATCCACGTCTTCGCACCAGGTACCGTTGCCCCGGTGGCCCGGCAGGCAGTGGCACGAGAAGGATCCCTCCGTGTTCCAGCAGCGGGCGGAGGGATGACAGGGACGGGCACTTCCGCATTCATCGGCGTCGACGCAGGCTCCCTCCTCCTCCCGGTAGCCCGCTCTGCAAGAGCAGACGTACCCTCCGGGCAGGTTGGCGCACGCCTGGTCCGTGCGACAGGCGTTGCGGTTGGCGCACTCGTCGAGGTCTTCACAGCCACGGAGGCGGAACGCCGTGGACCCGTTCTCAGAGCGGTTAGAGGACAGATACGAGGGCGAGAACCCGTCATCGCACGCACACAGAAACGACCCTTCAACGTTCTGACACGTGGAGTACGGAGGGCAGGGGTCGCCCTCACACTCGTCGATATCCTGGCACTCAGTCCGGGTGGTCCAGGGGCTCTCACTGGTCCAGGTGGAGCCCTGGGTTGAGGGGGTTGCATTGATCCAGAGGGTCTCGTTGGTCCTGTTGGTGCTGTTGATCCAGCCGGTGCCATTGGCCGGGATGAGTGCGAACCCTTCATCGCAGAGGCAGGCGTAGGACCCGGGGGCATTGACGCACGTGGCGAAGGGCTGGCAGTCCACGGGGGTGCCGCCGAGAAGATCAGAACATTCATCCACATCCACACACGCCGTCTCGTTGCTCCAGTAGCCCGTCGCGCATTCGCAACGGTACGAGCCGAGGGTGTTGACGCACGCGCCGTTGGCGCAGGGCGGAGCCCACTCCGTCGCGTTGCACTCGTCGACATCCGCGCACAGGGCGTCGGCGGCTGAGAATCCGGGGTCGCAGGTGCACAGGAAGCTCCCGTCCGCGTTGCTGCATGTGCTGTGCTCTGGGCACGTGGAGTCGCCCAGGCACTCGTCGATGTCCGTGCACCACGTCCCTGTGCCGTTCCCATGGTAACCAGGCCAGCAACTGCAGAAAAACGACCCCACGGTGTTGAAGCAGTCGGACACATGGGGGCATGTGTCGTCCAGGCCGAGAGAGCACTCGTCCACGTCCAAACACAGCGAGCCGTTGGCCAGGAAGCCTGGCACACAGGGGCAGTGGTATCCTCCGTCCAAGTTATGGCAGGTGCTGTTGCCCGGGCAACTGAAGTTGCCACTGGCACACTCGTCCATATCCTGACAAAGCTTTCCGGCTCTGTGGTAGCCGTCCCAGCACTCACAGGCGTAGGAGCCGTTGCTGTTGATGCAGGAGGAAAACGGTGGACAGGCGTCCCATGGGCTCTCAGCCAACCCCTTGTCGCACTCGTCCACGTCCCGACAGTCGGTCCCGTCGCCAGAGTAGCCTTCGCGGCAGCGGCAGTAGAAGGAGCTGCGGTCGGCGTAGCACCAGGCATTCGGGTGGCACGATTGGCTGGCGTTCCGACATTCGTCGAGGCTCACACACGTGCCCTGCTCGTACGCCAGCCCCAGCACACAGGTGCATGTGTAGGAACCCATGGTGTTGTGGCACGTCATGTTACTGTCGCACACACTGCCACCGGACCGGCATTCGTCCGTGTCTACACAGTCAAAGCCGTCTCCGCGGTAACCATCCTGGCACCGGCAGAGGTAGGACCCGTACGTGTTGCCGCAGGCGGCGTGGACACTGCAGTCGTGGGGCAGGGTGGCGTTCTGGGAGCACTCGTCCACATCGCGGCACTCAAAGCCAGAGCCCTCTGTGCCGGGCGGGCAGGTGCAGCGGAAGGAACCGGGCATGTTAGCGCAGCTGGCGGCGGGATGGCAGCCCCCGCTGTTCCCTTGGCACTCATCCATGTCTATAAGTCACCCAAAACGGGACAGGGTCAGGGAAGCAGTCCCAACGAGTGTGCTCAGAAGATAATTGTAAATACAGGTAAATATTCGGTCATTTTCAAGATGTTTTTATTGAAAGTGTCTTGCAGCTAATACACATACACAAGTTGACATGGAAACCACACATGAATAACCATAGTTGTTTAAAGGATGTTTACAATCTGAGGATATGGTGGGCAGTGTTTATGAATGTGTAGGGTGTAAGTGGTGTGGGTAAGTACCCAAGCAGGTGATTCCGTCGCCGGCGAAGCCACTGAGGCAGCGGCAGAGATGGTTTCCGATGGTGTTCTCACAACTGGCAAAGTCACTACACCGATGAATCTGGGTCTCACACTCGTTCACGTCTACGGAGAGAAGAAAGGGTTGGAGTGCAGCGTGAGTTGGGAAGGAGTTAGTAGGAAAATAAGAGACTCATTGTCAAAGCATTTAACATAACATATGTTGAAATCGACGTGTTGTATTTTGGACATTTAGCCAACGCTGGTCCAAAGCGACTTACGACCATTCAAACACTTCAGACACCTCGACTCTCAAGAGGAGCCAGGAATCGAATAAGCATCATTGTATATTCATCAAGCAAAAACAAGTCAACCCTTTTTACATCCTGAGCCACTGCCAACCGTGCAGTGTGGAAATGTGTTAAATACTTTCACTTCTTTGACAATGTCACGCAACAGGCTACACATAGCTAAAGTTGTTTGTTTTCATGGCTGACATCAGATGTGTCTTACCTACATTGAACTTATGTCGGCTCTATGGTACTGTTGATTTGAAATTGGGGGATCTTTAATGAAGATTAAACAGAGACTACAGTGCCCGGCAGGTGACATGGATGTATTATTTTATAAAGCACCTTTAATAGGCTGTTGGTTGCAAGCATTCTCCACTAAAGCACGCAAGCAATTCAGTCATTTAGTATAATAATATTTAAATATGGGGGTGATATGTGTTCCTCCATATCAACTACGATTGAGCATCAAACACACATGTCAGAACAAAACAGATTCAATGATACAGTTCATGAATTGTTTAAAGTGTATATTTCATGCATGTGACCCTGTATATTTCTGCTATGGATGTTTAATGATCAATTAATTTTTTATTTCACATTGCCTATATACAAGCATTGATGAATGCTTATGAATAATGTATGAAATACAAATACCATCAATGTTTTGCTTCTTCATAACAAAGTTTGATACAATAAAGCATCATCTTACCGACACAATTTGTCTCGTTCATTATAAATCCAGTCTTGCAAATACAGGCAAAGGATCCAGGGATATTTACGCATTCCGTTTCATAATGGGGACAGACATTTTCCAACTGGCACTCATCAATGTCCGAGCAAGTCAGACCATCACCCATGTACCCTAGATCACAAACACACTGGTAGCCGGACGGCGAAGTGTGACACAGGCCGTGCTGATGGCAGCTGGGGTTGCACTGGGAACTGGGTAACACGCAGAGGTTGTCGATTGCCACGCTGCCGTTCACACACGAGCAAACGTAGGCCCCGGGGGAGTTGATGCAGGTGGAGATGAGTGGACAGCTGGCGTTGGAGAGGTCGCATTCATTCACGTCGTCACAGTAGAAGCCGTCACCCAGGAACCCTTGGTGACAGACACAGGAGAAACCCCCTTCTGTGTTGATGCACCGCGCCCGCTGGTGGCACCTGCCCAGCGACAGACACTCGTTTACGTCCTTGCAATGTGTGCCGTTCCCTGAGAATCCGCTGTTGCAGGTGCATTCATGGGAGCCCTCCGTGTTGAGGCAGGTGGCGTTGGCGTGGCACGGCGTGTTCCTGCACTCGTCCACATCGGCGCAGCTCACCTGGCCGCCCGGGCGGTAGTACCCGGCCAGGCACCGGCACTCATAAGACCCTGCCATGTTGAGACAAACCTCGTTGGCACTGCATGCAAAGCTGTCCTCCTCACACTCGTCAACGTCCTGACACATAGTCTCGTTGACCAGGGTGAAGCCGTTGGAGCACAGACACGAGAAGGAGCCCTGGGTGTTGACACAGGTCGCCATATTCCTGCAGCCCCCGTTGTCCACCAGACACTCGTTGACGTCCGCGCAGCGACGAACACCGTCTCCGGAGTAACCGACCTCGCAGATGCAGTCGTAAGAGCCAGGCCGGTTGATGCAAACGGCATTGGCGTGGCACTGCCGGCCCAACGAGCACTCGTCCTCATCCACGCAGCTGTGGCCGTCGCCGTTGAACCCGGGCTTACACTGGCAGTTGAAGGAGGCCGGGACATTGGTGCAGATGGCATAGGGACTGCAGAGTCCTGATGCACACTCGTCCTCGTCTTCACACATTGAGTTGTTGTAGAGGTAGCCGCGACCGCAGTTGCAGTCGTATGAGCCTGGGATGTTGACACACACGGCACTGGTGGGACAGATCCCAACCCTGAGGCACTCGTCGACATCCTGGCAATTCTGGCCATCTCCAAGGAAACCTGGCAAGCAAGAGCATTTGTAGGTGCCAACGTTGTTGATGCAGACTGCACTAGTGTGACAGTTGTTGATGCCGTTGCACTCGTTAACGTCCACACATGACAGTCCGTTGCCCGCAAAGCCGGGTGTACATGTGCACCTGTACGATCCTATGGTGTTCCTGCAAACCGCGTACTGGCTGCACCTTTGCGCGGCACACTCGTCAATGTCCTGGCAGGTGTTCCCGTTGTTCTGGTAACCAGTGTTACACGTACATCGGTAGGAGCCAGGTAAGTTTTTGCAGCCTCTGTAGCCTAACGAGGATG
>JAOPUA010000044.1:13876574-13886057 GCA_027122455.1 Trisopterus luscus
CTCTCCGTGTAATGGATGCCAGTGGAGATTTACATGAGCTGTGAAGGTGACGGTGGTTGGCCTTCAGTAAAGCGCTGAATTTCAATGAGGGCAAAGTGTTTGGCAAAAGATGGACACGCGCGGATCAAACATGTGTCTCTTTTTTTTTAGTTCTTCTGGTGAACTCGCGTTCATGCCGGGCGGGATTCTGACCCGTTCTCAGAGTGCTCAACAAACAGACTTTAGATTTGAAGCATTTGTGGAGGACCTACCAGGACCCTCCACAAGACTGTTTCAGTAGTTCAGTCGTTTTTTATTACATTATATCAGACGTTTGTGCGGCTTGATGATATTGTTGTGAGGATAACAAAGCAACATTTTGGCCGTCACGTCTAGTCTCACCAGCACAAACGGATATATTCACTTCCTCACACACTTTCTTTTAAAATAATGGATTCTTAGGACCAAAGCGTCAAACAACCTTTTACAACATTTATCTTTAACCACGATAGAAGTCAATAATAAACGTATACTTATTTTTTTTTGCTGTGATTGGTTATTTAAAACATACAGACGTAGTGTGCTAAGAAAAAAAACCCTTGAATGACGTGGGCCTCGCTCTTTGACAGCAGAAGTCAGGTGTTTGGGCGTTGAACGGTGCAGGGCACGAGCAGAAATGAAATTTGAGTTTGTCCTCGCAGTGCTGCCGTGGCAACGCTAACAGTGGGACGGTTCCTCCGCCGCCGTCACCGCCGCCACCGCCGCCACCGCCGCCGCCGTCGCTGTTTTGTAGCACGCGTGTTGAGTGTTTTGTCAAAAGTAGGCGAGTTTTGCTTGCCTGGTAGATCTGTGTTCTCCCCGGAGACCGGTGGCCTAGTAAAAGACAGCAGTTGCTCGACATAATTAGACCGGGAAGGTCCTTGTAAACTCATTAATATCTTACCCGAGTAGAGAGAGGAAGAAAAAAAGAACATGCGAAGGAACGTAGCCAGTGGAACATCTTTAGCAAGAAGGCTATAGGGCTTGATGATGGAGCGGGGGGGGGGGAGGCTCCTCCTCTGCTCTAGTCGGTCTGGTAGGAGAGTGACGAAGAGGAGGAGGAGGAAGATGTGTGGGGTGAGGTGACGGTGTTGCATGTGTTCCATTTGCTGTGAGGGGGAAGAAGGGAAACATAATGAGGTTGAACGTTGAACCAGGCTAATTTGGTCTTCCATTCATTAATGCCGTTGCATCTCATTTTAATTTTTAAATCAAAACCAAATCGGAATAAATGCGATTGGTGGATTCTGCGCGAAGATGCCCTGACAATCACGGTCGGTTTAATTCATCAGAACTGTCGCAGAGCCACTATTAGATTGCTCCATTTTCAAAGGGTGAACTAGTACAATACACGCTATGATCAAACATAAAACAGTAAACACAAAACCACATTTAACGGATGCTTGGGGATGGAACTAATGTAGTCAAAGTGAAGTCTAAATCTATTATTGACATTTCATGCTGGGAGGGGATTCCGAGGAACTGAGCAACAATATCATGAAAAGCAAGATGAACATTAAGTTCTACAATTTCAAAATTATTTTATTGTGTTGTGTAGACATAATAAGGTAAAATTGGAGCGATGGATTGACTAAGAACGAACGATGTGACCCTGTCACATCGTTCGTTTTTAGTCACTCCATCGAAATAAATTGAGAAGCAATGAGGACGGTGCTATAAAGGGCAGCATGCAAAATAAAAACACAAACAGTATTGCAACAATGTAGAAATGGTATTTTTAAACAAAATGAACTCATATTCATAAACTACAAACATATGGCAAACAAAAAAAAAATGTATGCGTGTACGCTTACAGTCAAACATACACAAAAAGGCAAATATACGCATTCATAAATACCCGCTCCCTCGTACCAAGGACAAAACTACTGGTGCCCCATTTATAGTGTGAGAAGTGAGTCTGACGAGGTGCTGTGGACGGCCTGGAGAAGGCCCACCTCACCGCTCACCCCTCCTGGTCCACTGTCAGCCCTGATCTGCTTTCACAGTGGACCTCATCACGCAGATTAAAACCAGTTAATGCACTCCGGGGCAATTTGGTCAAGATCACGAGGTAACACACACACACACACACACACACACACACACGTGAGCACACACACACACACACACACACATGAGCACACACACACACACACACACACACATGAGCACACACACACACACACACACACACAAACACTACATTAGGCAAACAATGTGTCTGTATTTCGGTGTCTGCACAGGATGTCCAATAGAAAGGTTTTCTGTGGATTACTTCTGGCCTAAATGTTTATGAGCCAGGTCATTAACCTTGCATCTCTGGCCCCTCGTGTGTTACTTAACATTTCTAAATCTGGAGGCCTGGTAACCGAGCTCACAGGTTGATGAGTGTATTTGTTTGTGTCTATTTTTGTGCGGAGGTGCATGTGCGTTAAATTGTGTCTATGTATTTGTTTAGGTCTCTTTTTGTGTTTATTTGTGTGTCTCTGTGTGAGTACTTGTATATGTATAAGTGTGCCATTTAATGTCTATATTTGTAGGTGTGTGTGTGTGTGTGTGTGTGTATGTATGTTTGTTATTGTGTGTCTGTGTGTGTTTATAAGTGTGTATGTATCCTTGTGGCCAGTGTGTGTGTGTGTGTGTGTGTGTGTGTGTGTGTTTGTATGTGTGTATGCGTCTGGTCAGTGTGAGTGTATGTTTGTGTCAATGTGTGTGTATGTGTGTGCATGGTTGTTAGTGTGTTTGTGTGTATGTGTGTGTGTGTGTGAGTGTGTGTGTGTAGATTGTCTCTTATTGCCTTGGGCTTGCTCAGACTCGCCCCCTAATTACTCCCTGAAACGGGGGCTGCTGCTCCTCCGATGTGCTATCATCGTTTTAAATTTATTTTGATTGATTTGTGTCAGCCTTAACTATGCTTTGGGCCCTGTGGTCGATAAATAAAGATCAATACTTTAATGTTTTCCCTCTGAACCTTTATAAAAAAATAGTTTGGCTATAACGTGGGGCGCATTAGGGGGGTGTTGGGGGGGTCTGCGGGGCGGGGTTTGGAGTGGAGGTGAGCTTACTTCCAATGCATGTCAACTGGAATCTAATTGAACAACATTGAACTGTCGGAGATTAGTCCAGGGAAGCTATGAAGCCTGGGGAGGAGCCAGGGGTGGGGTGGGGTGGGGGAGGCTGGGTGATGGTGAGAGGGAAAATAAAGTTGCTCGGAGATACAGAGTCCAAGTTGAAGTTTCTCACTTACCTTAGTCTAGCCCCTACAAACTCATGGCAGTTGAGGGGCTCAGGTCATGATTATATATTTTATACAGGGGCGGTGTCAGGAATTCCAGGCCTCCCGGCAAAATATCACATTGGGGCCCACTACCCTATTGCTACTCCAGAGGCTGTAAAATGTTTAACTAGGCAGCTGGTGTTAAACACCAGCAACTGCAGTCTAAACTAGGATCCCCTTAAGGCATAACAAACTAACTGGTATGCAGACGGGTCAGGTCTGGAAATATATGAGTTTTAAAGTCTAGTTCAGTTCGAAGAAATGACTTCTATGCCCCCAAAAAACAACATAGTTGGTAGGGTTGGCCGACACAAACATCGCACTGCACTTTCAACGTTTCCCCTGGAATGCTGTTTAATATTCCTGAAAGAAGTCAAAAAGCTGTGGAATCTGTTAAAAAGGTTGCACACTGGACCTAGGACAAAACAAAAAAGAAAAAGCAAGGCAAAATAAGCCATCGGGTTCCAGAAAAAAGAAATGTACAAACAAATATGGAACACATTCATACAAACATGTGCATGAATAGTCATACCCGAGCTATGCTTTTTCCGGCTCACCTTGCAGGCTCCAGCGGTGCAAGCGGTAAGCAAGGTACTAATAAGTCAGTAAATTATAAAGCAGTGTTGAGGAAGTCCAGTCTCATCTGGAGCGCATATTTAAAATGTCTTCGATGCTTTGATATGATAAACATTTATATCCTATATTAAACGTGTGTTTCCTTCCATAACGGGTGTCCGACCAACCCAATGCAATCAACCCACCACCAAAAATAGTCTGGTGCTTCTTGACTGTCACCGTACCAGTCTGTTGGCCAGAGAACAGAGAGGCCAGGTTAAGCCCTCAGTGGCAGGGAAGGGTGTGGTGAGATTAAAAAGCTCTTAGGCCTATTGTTATTTGTGTAACCGGCTTGGACATTGTCTGAGTCATTCATAGCTGTCCTCCTAAAACCTGCCATTCACCATCATTCCTGAATCCATGATTAACATTTCTGGGCAGAAACAGATTACGGGCCATTAGGGGGTGGTTTTGAATTTGTTAATACCGAAGATTTCTAATGTTTCTTTTTGTAATGCTGTTTAATTGTACAACTTTTTGCTACAATGCTCTGTTTTGTCTTTTTTGTTTAATCTGTCACGTTGCGGATTCGGAACACTTAATTCAAATTAGTTAAAAATTCCTAATTTTGCAGCAATGGATTTACTGTCTCTTTGATCATTTAAACCGTGACTTATTTTCCCTGATTTAAATATGTGATTTACACCATTTCTCAATTACTAATCTGTATAAGTAAGTGTTATTGTCTCCTGCCAAAATTCGACAATGACAATGCATTCAACGATGATAATTAAAACTCAATCTGTCCAGGTAGGTATCAAAACAGACCACTGAAAAGAGCCGAAAAATCACGGCTGCTCGATTTAAATCCCTTAATGCATGATACCGTCGGCCTCGTTGCAATTCTCCATTTCTCAAAGCTCACTTAAAGGAGAGGGATTTAGCACAATACCTGATCCCTGAGGAGAGAACGAGGAGAGCTCATCGTCTGCGTTTCAACTCAAGATATTCACATGTTTTGATATTATCCGTGTTTGTGTATGTGTGTGTGTGTGTGTGTGTGTGTGTGTGTGTCAGATGTGCGTGTGTGTGTGTGAGAGTGCGTGTGTGTGTGCGTGTGTGTGTATGTATGTGTGTGTGTGTGCGCGTATGTATATGTGTGTGTGTGTGTGTGTGTGTGTGCATGTGTGCGTGTGTGTGTGTGTTTGTGCATGTGTGCGTGTGTGTGTGTGTGTGTGGGGGGGGTGGGAGCTGGGAGGGAACGAACAGCGCTAAGTTGGCGAGAGAGTGTCAGTGGCTACATGCAGCCGGCCTCACTGCACTCCCCTGTAATGGCGTCCCAGTTGCCTTGTCAGGAATCAATTGGAACGAGTAGGAACCGGGAGACTCTCTCTAAGCGTGGGAATTGGGGAAGAGGAGTAAGGGGGAGGAGGAGTGGAGGTCAGAGCAGCTCCTGCACTAAAGATTCCGTCCTGGAAATGTGTCCGGAACATTACAGGAGGAGCGTACTCGCCAACCTTGGGCCCTCTGAAATAGAGAGGCTTTCCGAAACCGCGACAAATCATTTTCCATAGACTTGATTCACTGCATTCTACTGAATTTCTGCAGTCGTCTTGGCTGGGCGGGTGTTTAGTTCCAAATATAGCCGTGGCCTTGAGTTGTTCAAAAAAAGTTGTTGTTCAAATCATTTGTTGTTCACGACGAATCGCACCAGGCGCTCTTCATCTCTTCTCTCTCGCCGACTCTGTTTGAAAGTAAACCACATAAACATTTTCAAATCTTAGAAAAGCTTTCTGTGCAGGTTTATATTCATCTTTTAACATGCTATTCAGTCTATTTGGGAGAAGAAAAAAAAAAAAGGTGAGGGTGTGACACTCCTTGTTTATTATGAACGGAAACTCGGTTCCCACGGCGAGCGCCGATTGTTCCTGGGATTCCGAGATTTCTGGAAAAAAAGCCTTTCCAGCGGGAACAAGGCCACACACCGATCTGCAGAGAGAGAGAGACAGAACGTGAACTTGTGAGATTGCGGCCGTCTCCCGAGGCAAACAAACCGAAACCGAATCACACTCTCTCCCAGGTGCAAAGCATTGTACACATGCATCAAACGCAACGCTGGGCGAGTGGCCGCGCTCGCGAGCTTCGGGATGGCATCGCTCGGACTGAAGTGTGGATCCATCCACTGCCCCCCCTCCCCTCTGGCCTTCGCGAGGGCCGAGACGAAATCAATGCTGATCAATTATTCACTGCTTAGGTATATGGGAGAGGAAGAAAAGTCAGAGCCAGAGGGGCAAACAAAAGAATCAGACAACACCTTGAGATATATTTAATAAATAGAAGCCAAAGCTGTGATGGTGGTGAGGGAGAGGCTCACTGGTGGCAAAGGGGGGGGGGGGGGACGCAGATGGAACGTCAATATACTGTGTCTTATGTACTCAAGCCCAATGTGTGTGTCTCTCCTGCTCCCTGAGTCACAGAGCCAAAACACACAAGCATCTTCTCCATGACAGTTAGTTTGAAGTTACTTTGTCCCAGTGTGGTGGTGGAGAAAGGGAATGGGGGAGGGAAATAAAATGGAGGAGTTAGAGGGGATGACAGTGTTTGTTTGTTGCAGGCAGAAGAGAACGTCCCCTGGACTTTAGCCTGCAATGCTTTGCGTGCAACGCTCTGGATGGTTTATATTGGCCTTTCTGCATTGCTGCCTTCAAGAACAATCCAAAATGTGTGTCCGAGAGGCCAGAGTCAAAATCACAATAGTAGGTTATCAATACAAAGTACAGGTCTGCAGAAGTGGTTTTCAGTTTTGCTAAGCACCAGTGGTGAGATTGGTTAGCTCACGGTATGGATGTGTGTACATGTGCAACAATACAGCGTGAGGCAATGCAGAGGTTGGGGGATGGAGCCAAACCCGTACCATTAGTTTTAGTGAAACACGTCTGTTCTTAATTAGAAGACCACATAAAGAAAGGTTGAGTCGATGTCATCCTTTGGAAGACATTCAACATACTGATGAACCAGTGTGTATCAGGAATAGCGTTTTTTAATAATGTCCAGGTTTAGGGTCTGAGAAACTTAAACTGGATTAAGGCTAAGACACGGGATTGTTTTAAATTGTTTCTGGAGTGTTTTTTTTTTTTCTTCCTGTGCATAAAAGCTGGAGCATAAGGTTCACTGCCCACCACCACTGGCTCTTTCCCAGTGGACAGCATGTCAGGACCAGGCCAACACACACACACACACACACACACACACACACAGCGCTGTGTGGTCTTGGTCGATGTCCTCCAGGGCCGGGCAGAGGAAGGTGTCACATCTGAGAGGCATGTTGTTCCGGACTGATGAGCAATCTGTCTCATCAAAGGACCTTTATTCCAATCAATACGACCCTCGACGAGGGAGCCCCGAGCACCGCCTGGCCGAGCCTCCCCCACCCCCAACCCCACCCCCAACCCCACCCCCACTACCACCTCCACCCCCAAGCCCTCCTGTGTAAATGTGCGTGAAACATCAGACATGTGAGTTGCTGGTTTGTATGCGGTAAAGAATGCTTTTTCTTATTTTTTTCTTACCAGTGGGACTTATTGGGGGGGGTGTGTGTGTGTGCGTGTGTGCGTGTGTGTCTGTGTGTGGGTGTGTCTGTGTATATTTTTGTTAAACTCCACATTCTGAGTGTTTAAACACTTGGAATGTGGAGTTTTACACAACATAGCAACATTTTTGTTGCTATGTTATTTTATTCTTCCTCTGACCATGACAAATATACAAATATACAAATATACTATAAAGTTCAAGGGGTTACGAAGTTACCCTCCCTTACGTCGGTCAACTGGCTGCTTTTATTCAAAGAGAGAGTGAGAGAGACCATGTGTGCAGGTGTGTGTGTGTGTGTGTCTGTGTGTGCGTGTGTGTGTGTGTGGGTGCTATTTTTCAGGAGATAGGAAATGGAAATGCTGTGTAATGAACATAATAAAAAACCTTTGTAACTGCAGTCAATCAAACAGCATTTGGACGATAAACACAAAGTGTGTGGCTACTTGAGTGAGGGTACGAAGTTAAAACCCAGAAATCGAACCCACAGCCTGTTGATTCATGTAATGATGTTTTGCTATTACTAACGGAAATTCAGGGGGAAAAAATGGTTGCCTGGGAGGTGTTTTTCTTACAGTTGACATGTCCATAGCGGTAACCTCATCTAAGATGCTGAAAGATGGTGGTTGGTCATAATGAATCTGAGGTGTTTTATTGTCTTGGTTCATTGATGTATGTACCCCGTAACTCTCCCCATCTGAGATACGACAGGGACCGCTTCCCTCTGAAAAAAAAAAAAAAATCCAAAACATATTCACTTGTGTTTTGGAAATTAAATTGCTTCACTTGTATCCATTCTATGCTAGTGCAGAGTTGCATTCTGGCTCTGTCTGACCCTCCCTGCTTCCCTTACCCTCCGCTAACGAGGGGGGCGGGGCAGGCCCGTTACTTGTTCAATCATTCACTTTACACCACGGTATAAAGTAGCCTGGTGGGTGGGAATGTCTCCCTCTCACTCCCGGTTTGCCCTGGGTTTCACGCCAGGACTCTAACCGGCTATGTTGCGCTATCGCTACGGTTGATTGTCAGGTTAATTCATGCCTCGCTTTCCTTTTTCCACCCGTAGCCCCTGCGTCCCCGTAGCCCCTGCGTCCCCGTAACTCTGCGTCCCCGTAACTCTGCGTCCCCGTAGCCCCGTAGCATCTGCGTCCCCGTAACTCTGCGTCCCTGTAGCCCCTGCGTCCCCGTAGCCCCTGCGTCCCCGTAGCCCCTGCGTACCCGTAGCCCCTGCGTCCCCGTAGCCCCTGCGTCCCCGTAACTCTGCATCCCCGGAGCCTCCGTGTCCCCGTAGCCCCTGCGTCCCCGTAACTCTGCATCCCCGTAGCCTCCGTGTCCCCGTAGCTCTGCCATTGCTGTAGGGGATCTGCTTGTAGCATTAGTTGTTTCTCCCCCGAGCTGATCGTGACTCTGGCCCGGCGCTTCCGTTGTAGTCTCCTGATCCGTGACCTCGCACATTGGTTCTGTTGGTATGTATGAAACCCGGTGCGTGTGCGTGTGCGTGCGCGTGTGCGTTCCCGTGGGCGTGGGCGTGTGCATGTGTGCGTGCATGCATGCATGTGTGTGTGTTGCATGTGTATTGCATGCATGCAATGTTGTAGTTTTGGCCGTGACCCCCGATATAGAGCCGGATGTTTGCTATTTATGTTACAGGTAGCATGGCTTAGGCCAGCTTGCCTGATAAGTGTGGTCACGCTGCTGACTTGTCCATAGTTGTTATTATAGTGCTGTTTTTCATCCAAGTTTACTCTTAACTGTTGGATTTAGTTACAGTGGCCCACTACAGTGGCCCACTAGGGGTAGGTAGTCACCTGGTGGTGGTGAACTTGTGAACTTCACCCTGGAGTGTCATTAGACTGTTGGCGGCCGCGGTGGCTTGGTGTGACAGTGGTGTGACACCTTTCTGCAGTGAGGGTGCACTTGTGGACACCATCCAGTCTGCTTGGGGGGGGGCGCGGCCCGCCGCCGGGGCGCGGCGGGGGGGGGGGGGGGGGGGGGGGGGGGGGGGGGGGGGGGGGGGGGGGGGGGGTGGGGGGGTGGGGGGTGGT
>JAOPUA010000044.1:14701989-14712443 GCA_027122455.1 Trisopterus luscus
CATATATAAATTATTAAAAACAAGAAAATTTGGATTTAAGATTTGTAAAGAAGACATACATCTTTTGTTCTTTTTTGTTTGTTGCAGACTGAAAAGCCAGACCGACGTCATTCCTTTGCCTCCTTAGCTTTGCGTAAGCGCTACAGCTATCTGACCGACCCAGCAGCGAGTGAGTTCCATTAAAATCTTCAACTGATACTGAATATTGATTTAGCGTAATTCTAATTTAGTGGCAGATGATCCCTTGATGTGCTGTATGAATTAGATATATATATATCTTCACATATATATTAAACTGACAGAGCATAATAATAGAGAATCACCCATCCCATCCCGGTCACCTCTCATTATGAGACGCCATCCATTGACACATTTGCATGGTCAACTCTGTGTTTTCCTTTGCCCAACCCTTCATTTTGTCCAACTGTCTCTACTGTGGCTGAATTGTTGCTGTTCTTTTTGGGGAACATCCATTTGTTCATTCATCGTTTGGAAAATACAACAACCATGTTTTCAACTCATGTTAAATAAAAACCTTTTGGGGTGTTTTTTCATTCTTTTAGTGGCCATTTCACGGATGGCTTCATGATTATTTGAAGTTGTTGTGCTACTGGGTTGCACTTTACGGTTAGCTTACCCACCCCCTTGATATCCTACTGTGAAACGTTATTTCACATATGCTATTTCAAAAGGTAATGGGGTATGATATCGCCATATTTGTTCATTGTATAATTAAGACGGTACACATTTTGTAGTTGTTGTTTTATTTATCGTGTGCATTTTACAGAAGTTTTAACAACCCTTATTGATTCACACAATTAGTTGACTAAGATTTTACAAATGTTTATTGAAAACCCATTACATGCAAGTTCAAAACTATATAAGACATGGCTAAATGTACCTTTCTTGTAAAGTGCAACCTAATATTAGAATTTATGACCAAGCAAATAACGTGAAGTTTGCCTTTATCAGCGAGTTTACACTTGTGGGGTCATTTCTGGCATATAATACTAGAGTTGACACAATCGTTTCTGAGCAAAATTGTACAGTAAAAGGCACTATGGCAAATAGGCAAGTACGATTGCATCGAAATTCATTGGAATATTTGTGTCATTATTTTGGTGATCATGTCATTCTCTCCACCTTCATGTCAAGCATTTCTGTTGCTGCACATACACCATTGTTTATCGAGTCTTCTTTCATGTATCACTGATTTTAGATGCTCATTGTTTAATAGACTTTATCTTACTATACTTTATCTTTAATAGATTACCATTTGTTGATATAAATTCACAAACAGCTAAAGCTATTCTGCAACTTTATTCAATCAATTCTGTTACTGACTTACTCAACTTTCTCTTTCTGGTTTTTCTGTTTTATTTCAAATTACTTTTCGTTCAATTTTACGTTACAATTTTTGTTACTTTTGATTTAACTTATTTGTTCAAGAAACAACTGATCGAAGCACGCCGAGAACACAGCCTTCTAGCTACCCTTACAAACCTGTCTTTTCAACGAGATCTTATCAGGCGTGGTCGGCTGTTCCTGTCGCCGTCCCTAACCAAGCCAAGACTGGGTTTGGCTCCCTCTCCAGTTCATCTTCCAACACACCCAATGCCTCTCCACTGAAATCTGTCTGGTCCATCACCTCTGCCTCCCCCATCAAGACAAACATCCCCGGATCACCAGCCTCTTCCGTCAAGTCAGCTAGTGACATGGCCTCCCCCATCCGTTCCTATAGAACAATTTCTTCACCAATAAAGACTGTTGTGCAACAGACCCAATACCAAGTACCAGTCTCCTCAAATCTACTAGCCTCCCCAGGAAAAAGTGCCCCAGACCCTGTATCTGTGAAAGGATTGGCAGCAATGTCTGCAAGGACCTCCCCCATAACCACTGGAGGAGGAAGTTCTCCTCTGGATAGGTCATGCTTAGCTATGACACCACCAGGCTCTCCAAAGTCCTCCTATAACATGTACAGTCCGTCCCTGCCGTACAATTCTGTGATGGGCTCTGGTGCCTCAGTATCATCCTCGTCTCCCATTAAAACAGTTCCTGGACTTTCCTCTGGTCGGTCCCCCGCAGATCCATCAGGTCCTTCACGAAGCATGTTCTCCTGTCTCTCCTCACCACTTAAAAATAATAACCCTCCTAGTGCAGCGTCTTTGATCAACGGAACAGTGTCACCCAATCACCATTATCGTTCCTCATCCCCTACCTCTCATCTCGCCAGCAGTCTTCAGGAGAGGATACAGGCAACAACCAACGCAGCAACAACAAGCGTCAATGCAGCCTTTGATGAGGTTGAAAAGACATTTAACTCTTGCTCTGCCGGCTATGGTACATTGAAGTCCATGTCCTCCTCTGCATCGTCCTCATATCAGTCAATTCGGTCCTCTAGTTCCCTGTATGCCTCACTAAGATCCCCTCCTACCTCGACCAACGCTGTAACGTCCAGCACCATGACTGTGCCGGTATATTCAGTCATAAACGTGCTGCCGGAGCCCCAGTTTAAGAAGCTCCCTGAGATTTCAAGGTCGGCCGCTGCCCTACTCTCGCCTCGTAAAGCAGGCTCTGCTGAGGGGAGTAACCCTCAAACGCAATCAACCTTCGCCAAAACTCTTTCACCTGCGAAGTCCTCCCTCGGTATACCACCAGCCGCCCTCAAATCAACAGCCTCGTCAGCACTATCTTCTAGCCAAGAGATTCTGAAGGATGTAGCTGAAATGAAAGAGGACTTGATACGGATGTCCGCCATCTTGCAAACAGAGCCTACTTCCAAAGCAAGTAAAGGATTTCAAACAAATTCTCCAAAGGAGGCTAAGGTAGAGGACGAGGAGCCATATAGGATAGTAGAGAAAGTGAAGGAAGATTTGGTCAAAGTTAATGAGATCTTGACAAAAGATACAGTCAAAGATGGTAGGCCAAGGACTTCCTTGGATGAAATGCAATATGCAAAGGTACCTGTTGAGCAACCAGCAAGCAACTGGAGCTATCCCCCGAGATATGAGACTGTAGTACCTCAAATCAAAACAAAGACTGTAGTAGACAGGGATTTCAATCTAGCAAAAGTGGTTGACTATCTAGCTCATGATGTTGGTGGCAACTCTTTCTCGAAAACACCAGAATCAAAGCGTAAAGGAGATGAGAGAAAGAGGGAAGGCGAGGAGAAGCAGAAACGTGTCCTGAAACCTGCCATGGCAGTTCAGGAGCACAAACTGAAAATGCCTCCATCAAACATGCGCTCCTCTGCTTCAGACAAAGAGCTCAGCAAGCTGGCAGACGTCCTTTTTGGAGCTGACACAGTTCTGGAATCTCCTGAAGATATGTTACATGAACAAGACAAAAGTCCACTCTCAGACAGCGGCTTTGAGACCAGGAGTGAAAGGACTCCCTCAGCACCTCCAAGTGCAGAGGGAATGGGCCCAAAAGCCCTTTTTCAGGACATTCCCATTCCTCCAGTTATCACAGAAACTAGAACTGAGGTTGTTCATGTAATCAGGAGTTATGAGTCCCCAGAAGATAATAATTCATCTGCGATGGATGATCCCCATAATGTCAGGTACATTGATTCTGAAGCCAAAGGGAATTCAAATAAAAACCCATCGTCGCCAGATCAGAGCAAGGGCTATACAATAAAAATCAGCCCGGAGGAGGATCCGATGGGGAAAGGAATGCGAGTGAAGGAGGAAACTCATATCACAACCACGACCAGGATGGTATACCATAAACCTCCAGGCAAAGAGGTACCATCAGAGAGGTGTGAGGAAACTATGTCTGTTCATGAAATCATGAAAGCATTCCAGTCAGGTAGGGACCCTTCTAGAGAAATTGCTGGACTTTTTGAGCATAAGGCTGGCAATGAGGAGGCGTCACATAGAGTATTGGAGGGAATTAACGCCAAACCTAAGGTTGAAAGAATTATCGAAGTTCACATCGAGAAGGGCAACAATAAAACTGAACCCACTGAGGTCTTCATCAGAGAGACTAAGAACCACCCAGAGAAAGAAATGCACTTCTATTCTGGAAACAGGCAGCAGGGTGAGGTTGAGGAATCACATCCAGCCTATTTTGATTCCTCAAGAGTGAACACACCAATGTCGCAGGAGGAGGACAGCCGGCCTAGTTCAGCACAGCTCATCGCAGATGACTCCTACAAAACCTTGAGGCTACTTAGCCAGCAGTCAGTAGAGTACAATGAGGATGAGTCGTCAGAGCTTAGAGGAGGGTCATATAACTTTGCAGAAAAAATGCTCCTCTCTGAGAAACTTGACCAATCTCATTCTGACACCGAAGAGTACCTCAGAGATAGGTCTCACTTTCACTCACCGGCTCGTACCAATAGTTCAGAGGGTCGACCGAGTAGTCCGAGAACAGAATATGTCTTCAGGTCATCAAGGAATGTGTTTGACAAATCTGGTAGAATGGCTAATGTTGAGGACAACTTTGACAAACTGACCCTTTTGCAGTATTCTTCGGAGCCTGGTAGCCCAAAGCACTCTGTTTGGATGCGAGTGTCAGATGACGCACAACAAAAAAACAGAGAGCAGATCATGTATGAAGACAGAGTTGACAGGACTGTGAAAGAGGCAGAGGAAAAACTCAGTGAAGTGTCTCAATTCTTCCGCGATAAAACAGAAAAGCTGAACGATGAGCTTTCGTCTCCAGAAAAGAAGTCTCGTCGATCAGACTTTAGGGAAACACGATCCGGGCCGAGCTCCACACATAGCAGTCCTGAGCGGTCAGGTTACAGGAATGGAGCTAGCGGGGAGGAATGGAGTAGAGAAAGGCTTAGAGAGAGATTCACCTCCAGCGATAGAAAATGTGCCAGCTTACCCAGCAGCCCGGAGAGGAGAGTTCTTTTACAGTATACCGATTCCGACAAAAGGCAACAGGGAGATACATCGTCACAGGGTAGCACAGGGGATTCCCCCAAGCCTTTTCAAATGTCATCTTCCAAAGTTAGTGCGGTGAGGCTCAAGTTTGAACAAGAGGCTCAGAAGCAAGAACAGTCTCCTCAACGGGTACCAAATTCAAATCCTCCAATTAGAAAGCTACAGGAAAGTAAGCTGCCCGTATATCAGATGTTCACTGGTCCCAATGTCCCTAAAGGTGCAGATAGTCCAGGGATCCAGAGAAAAGGTCTCGCTGGTGAGCCAAACTCTCCCAAACATGACTCTAGTGATAATGAACCAGAGAACATATTCAAAACATGGGAGAAACGGGGAAATGGGAACTTTCAACCCCAATCACCAAAATTATCTAGTGCCATGATTCATGATGCCATCAAAGATGGCAATAATCGTGACTCACATATACAGGAGACCACAAAGAAAATTATCTACACAGAACTTGTAGTCCGGGACAACCCAAATAGTAATAGCGGTCTAAAAAAAAACTCGGAATCACAAATTCCTGCTAAAATATCCTCTGAATTCTCAGAGAATTGCCAATCCACTGTTAAATCATGTACTTCTGTTGGGTCTCATATACCTACTTTAGCTAGAAATCGGTTGCAAAGTGGCTCTGAAACCATTACATCACCCAGTGGATCACCAGTAAGAAAATCTACTGATATATTTGAAGGTAGCCAGTCAAATGTAGTGTGTAATGGTGTTGATAGTGACCAGATTGAGTATTTGGCTAATGTTACTCCGGTTGTTGTCACAGAGAAATTTAAAGATATTAAACCTTTACCAGTTTATGTTAGCATCCAGGTCGGAAAGCAATATGAGAAAGAAACAGCAACAGCGCAGCTTAGTACATACAAAAAGATTGTAAGTCATGAAAGTAGGACTGTGCATGAGACTAGGGGTGCTTTTTACTCTGTCAAGCAAAAGCAGCCAACATCTCAAGGTAGCGAGGACACCATAGAGCAGGTAACAACCTATGTGGTGGACAGCTCTGTTAAGAGTCCCATCACCTTTGAGACCCCCGGCTCGGACGACTATGTGATGGCCGCTATGACCGGTATGCAAAACTCAGTGCCAGAGGAATCTGAGGAAGAGGAAGCACAGACCTTCATCTACAAGGAGCCACATACTGAAAAGAACAAGCCATCGTCCTCTGATACTGCCCTTAAAAAACAAGATGCCGCAAGACAAAAGTCAAAGTCAGAGAAGAGATTAGCTTACATTGAGTTTCCTCCTCCTCCTCCTATAGAAGCAGGGCAGTCTGAGCCTCCAAAGAAAGGGTCTTGTGCCTCCTCCGAGGCAGAGACGGAGATGATGGAGGTGAATCTCCAAGAGGAACATGATAGGCACCTCCTTGCCGAGCCTATTATCAGAGTCCAGCCTCCCTCTCCTGTACCCCCTGGAGCTGATGACAGTGACTCCAGCGATGACGAGTCCGTGTTTCACCCAATCCCCCTCAAAAAGTACACCTTTAAGATGAAAGAGGAGGGAGACAAACTTCTCAAGCCCAAAAAGGCTGAGAAAAATGGGAACAACAGCGGGAAAGACGTCAACGGTGTTGTAAAAGGAGAGGAGCTTGACTTTGAATCAAATGGCAATGACCAGTCCATCACTGACTGTTCTATGGCCACCACTGCAGAGTTCTCCCACGACACTGATGCCACCGAGATAGACTCTTTAGACGGGTATGACCTTCAGGATGAGGACGATGGATTGAGTGAGGACCCCAAAACATCTAGTCTATCAATGGACTGCAAAACAACAGACCGCTCTTTTAGTCAGTCCAAGCTTGAGGTCATAGAGGAGGAGAAGTGCGATGAAGGAGGGGATAGTGGAAAAGCAAAGGCAAGCACGTCAGAGCAAGGCGATGGCGAGGAGATTGATTACACCCTTGAGGGAAGACACCCAGACAGGCCGCACTTTGGAGAGAATTACTTCGGCTACCAGCTTGAAGAGGAACTGAACTCTACCTTTAAGACTGTCGCCACAAAAGGCCTTGACTTTGATCCCTGGTCAACCAAAGGGAGTGACAGTGATGGAGTGTTTGATTCCAAAGCAAAAGAGGAAGACCCCAAGCCCTTTGGTTTATCAGTGGAAGACAAGTCTCAGGCCACCACACCAGACACCACGCCCGCTCGAACTCCGACTGACGAGAGCACGCCGACTAGCGAGCCAAACCCCTTTCCCTTCCACGAGGGGAAGATGTTTGAGATGACGCGCAGTGGTGCTATTGACATGAGCAAGCGGGACTTTGTTGAGGAGAGGCTACAGTTTTTCCAGATTGGTGAGCATTCCTCTGACCCTAAAACAGGGGACAAGGGGAGAGGGGGCCCGATCCTGGGGGTGGTTTCCTCTCAATCCACAGCAGGGGAGAGGGGCACAGTAGAGGGGAAGGTTATAGACACTACCACAGACAGCAGCACCATACCAACAACACCAGCAGCGACAGCCGCAAAATACAGCCCTGCACAGACCGCCAATGGCACTAGCACCGGCTGTACCGGCGCCGATGCCCCCAGCGGTGAAGGCGTAGCCGAACCTCCCTCGTCATGCACGATTACAGCCTCTAAGGTCGATTCCAAATTGCGTACCCCCATTAAAATGGGCATAGCGGCCTCCATAACTGTGAAAAAAGACTCAGGGGACCTCCCCGATGGTAAAGCTGCGGTGGCAGAGGGTCAAATAGTGCCAGAGTACATCAGCATAGAGGGTCACAGAGCCGAGGGCCAGCCTAGCGGACACACTGAGGCCAAGGTAGAGAGGCAGGATTTCCCTGCCGAGAACAGCAACAACAACAATAATTTAGAGTCCTCCAGCGTTCAGGCCAACTACATTCAATGTGGCAGCGTGGTGTTTAACTTGCAGTCGTCCTCCCAGCCCACCCTGCAAAAAGCCAGCAGGATAGAAGCCCTATGCTACTCAGAGACCGCAGAAAAGAGCAGTTGTAATCAGACAGAGGAGGCCAAGAGTGAAACAGTTAAGGAAAGCGAAACCAAACAGCCAAAGTCGAGGCTTCCGGTGAAGGCGTCAGGGTGGTCCTTCCACACGCAGGGGACAGCCATAGGCAAGCAGAAGCCAAAACAAGCGGTGAAGGCTGAGGTCAGGAAGAGGGCCGAGCCGGTGGTTGCCAAAGTAGAACCCAGGTCTAGGATACCAATCAAGGGTGTGAAGAAGAGCAGCGCCGCCTGCTCCCTCACGTCAGCTCAGGTCACCTCTCAGCCCACAAGGGCCTTAGCCACAGAGAGGGGAGCCATACGGTTGCCCTCGAGACTGCCACTGAAGGACAAGATCCAGGTCAACCAAGAGCAGGCAGCAGCGGGCAGGCAGGACAGGCAGGAGAACCCTAGCGAGCTCTGTAAGCGCAGCATCGAGTACTTTAAGGGCCTTAGCGGGGAGACCCAAAAGTTGATGGACTGGCTGTCAGACGAGGAGAAAAAGACGCAGACAGAACAGTCGGAGCAAGACAGCACCTCCCGGAGCACCTCTCTGTCGGATGCCTCCCAGCCTTCCCAGCCCTCCCAGCCCTCACGCTCGTCCAGGTCTGGTAGAGGTTCGAGGGCTGAGGCCGGGGGGGTCGCGTCCGTTAGGGCAAAGGCGGCAGCGACGGACAGGGCCTCCGGCAGTGAGAGGAGCAGAAGGAGTAGGCGGACTGGTGGGAAGGAGGGCAGTCAGGGACTCACGGGGTCTCGAGCGCCCCCCGTCGCGGAGATCAAGCCTAGTTTGTAAAACTTTCACACTATGTTTAAAATACATCTATATTGACATATATATATATATATATTTTATATATTTCACTCTTAGTTGCATGACATCGTTGTGATCGTTTAAATGATGGATTGACTGGAATGCCTGTGGCGTGTTTATAGTATTATTCTCTCAAACTGTAGATGTCATTTTAAATTTCATTTTCATGTCATTTCTGTACTGTGTACTGTGTGCTGTACTGTCCTTAGATTCTCTGTTTTCTACCCCTTTCCCAAAAACCCTTTTCAGTATCCCAGTAGATTAAGCATGCCAGTAATAGTCACTGGTTCTCTGGCAAAGCCAGTCTGTTGTCTTGACAACTCCCGAGTCTGTCCGTCCGTCTGTCTGTGCGGGGTGGCTGCTAAAAAAAAAAAAGAAAAAAAAAAAGATTTTCTGTTCTGCCCCATGATGTCAATTGTCATGTATAAATGTGTTAGTGACTGACACACACAAGGCTGTCCGCATGCTACGTAGCAGTGTTCTGTAAGGGCCACCGCCGCAGCCTTCAGGAACTACATCGAGTCTTATTGTTCCCAGTCATGGTTTGCATTTGTTTTGTGTGTTTCTTTTTAGAGTTTACTGCCTGCATAGACTATAGATACAGCGACGCACCACTTACCCTACGAACACATTCTAGGCCTCATAATGTCTAGACAGACCAATTGTCTTTCTTGCCACTTTGGGATAAAACCTTGGGAACCTTTTTTTTTTTAAGTAAATTGTAATATTGACAATATATATATTTCACATTAAATTCATGAAGGTTCTGCCTATACACCCAAAAATGTGTAAACATGTAACGACAAATGCATCAAACGCATTTTTATTAATTTATATTATTATTATATTATATTCATATTTGTACATTTTATAAAGCAAAAATAATATAAAAAAAAGTGGCCAGAAAAATAAACAGAAAACATCAATACAATACATATATTTTTTCTCTTTTGACATATAGAGCAGTCTCTTTAGCAAGAGAGTGGAACGGGGACCTCCATATCTTACCCGGTCTCCTCTCCCCGCGAACAGGTCCCCAAAGCCCTTGCGAGCGCACAGACCTGCGGATGGCCATCGTCGCTGATCACCTGGGTCTCAGCTGGACAGGTCAGGCTCCACGGCCGCCGCCGCCGCCGTGCTCTCTGTCCGACCACGCGGTCTCTCCTCCATCTTACGCCGCCAGTTCCCCCGGCCACAGCTCACTGGTTGATCAACAGCGCCCTCTGCAGGCCGAGGGATCACTTGCGCACCGCTTCACGGGGGCCGCAATGATAGAGACCGTTGATGAATTATGTTGGATATTCTCTGAAATACTTACTGTTTTTATGTGGTATCATTTACTTAATGGCGTTTGGGTCACGACAGCCAGCTCTTTTATTTTGATTACATTATTATCGATTTTTATATTAACATTTTTATATCCTTGTATCCTCTGTCCGACCTTAAATCAACTTAATAGACTGTAGTAAAATGCTGATGTTTAAGATGGTTTATATATATATATATATATATGTGTGTGTGTGTGTGTGTGTGTGTGTGTGTGTGTGTGTGTTAACTGCAGAGTTGGCGCGAGAGATGAATTTCACTGTGGATGAGATCAACCACATAAGACTAGATAACCCCAACTCTCTGACAGCACAGAGCTTCATGCTGCTTAAGAAATGGGTCAGCAGGGATGGGAAAAATGCCACAAGTAAGGCCACACTTCTTCCCCTTATACCCTATCTCTCTCTCTCTCTCTCTCTCTCTCTCTCTCTCTCTCTCTCTCTCTCTCTCTCTCTCTCTCTCTCTCTCTCT
>JAOPUA010000044.1:15019639-15032437 GCA_027122455.1 Trisopterus luscus
CATCAAAATGCCTATTTTAAATGATTTGCATTAAAATGGCTATTTTAAACAATTGTGGTAACTGTAATTTGTGGTGCGATTATGGGGGGGTCCTCAGAAAATTTTCTACTCCATTAGGGGTCCCCGGACCAAAAAAGTTTGAGAACCCCTGGAGTATTTATGTATGTAGACCCACACAGACACACACAGAAGTGTGTGGGTACCTCTCTCCTACGCCAATGACCAGGAAATTATTGGTACGTCTTCAGCATCATAAGTAAGAGACGGAAAGGACTCCAAGGTTCTTCAAATGCCTTTTGTTTACCCTTTAAAAGCTTTATCCTTTCCGTTGACATATTTAATGCAGTCTCCCCTCTAACCTCCATCTACCTCTTACAATGAAGAGCTGTAATGTGCTTTGTTTGAGGATACACATGGCTATGAAAACATGGCCTTTCTTATTAAAATGGATATGGTTAGGGTACTACTGCACAATGAATATGGTTGATTCAAGAGGAAGCTTCATACAGAGGATTTCAGTTATCGGATTTCAGTTATTCCACTTTCCTGATTCATATAATACAATACAATTATACAATCCTCTTGCACTCAACCATATACACAACAAAAGTGTTCAATTAACTTCATTACGCTTGGAACGAGTATCAGGAATGCTGTCGTTGGATATATGTTATGGGCTGGAGTCATGTTGGTTCTCTCGGTGTATTCGTAACGTTTGAGTCTGAGCTTTCTTCCATGTCTTCCTCCAATCCTCCACAGGCAGAACCTCTTTCACATCTTTCTTCTGAGACTCTTCAGTCTAGAATCTAAGGAAAATCTTGTGAGCCTGACACCAATAATCCATAAAGTAGTGGGATCAGTTTCCCAAGGCAGAAAGAGGTGGTATATCGAATGAATAATTTTGAGGTTTAAATAAAAAGTTTTTTAATTGTATACATTTGAATAAATGTTTTCTGGGGATCCCATGTTTAATAGATAGCTCCTCAAAAGACATGCGTATCCTTCCAAATATAAGTCTTTCCTAATCCCTGAATTACCAACGGAAAGCAGAGCGCTTCCAATTCCAAAATCCTCTGTTGCCTACAGATTCTGCATAAAAATGCAGTTATCTGTTCAAACAGAATATGTAGTAGGCCAGGAGACCGCATTCACATCAACAAAACAATCTTTCACATACTACATTCCATAAATCAATATCACCTATGTGTTAAACAGCCATACTGAGCATCAAGAAGAATAGAATAGTACAACAACAACCATCATATTCCAGAGAACACAGTCAAAGAATGTGGACTTATGGATCCATACGCCACTTTCTGAGAACTAGAGGAAGAAAGAATGTGGAAAACAAGGCTTTAGCCTGCAGTTGGTTACTGAATTGAACATGTATTGAACACCCTATGTAACCTAGACATGCATAGTGTAGTGAAGTGAATACACAGCGGGGAACAACGTTGTAGTGTCCCTGACGCTGCAGATTGTTCAAGCATTTGATGGTTAATTATTCTTTCAGTTCTTTTGCATACTGCTAAGAGGTATATGTGTTTGGTGCTCATTATTTTGGTGCTATGTGGCGGACCTCAAGTGGGGGTCCCTTTTGGGGGGAGACACGCGGTGTTTTTGGCCCGTGTGGGAACGCCTTGTTGTGACAGGATGGCGGTAAAAAAGAAATAAACACCTTCGGTTTGTTCGTAAGTCTGCGTCTTCCGTTTGTCAAAACACCTCATTATTTCAATGTGAAGCTCGGCAATCAACTGGTACGGTCTGACTTTGGTGATTGTTGGGTGCGTGAAGAACATTCAGTTATCTTAACACAGTAATTAACTGGTTTCTTGGCCCGAAAACTGTATCAAAACTTTGTTTTCACTGGTCAAAAAAAAAACAGCCTCTTTTACCTCACTTTAGAGTTGACGGATTCATTAAATACAGCAGCGCAAAGCACAGCTTAAAATCAGAAACTGACATGGATTCAAATCAATACAATCTGGAAGGAGGCCTCGTGGCGACCCGTTCGGCCTTCCACATGACATGCATTGTGCGTGCCTCAGTGCCTGTGTGTGTGAGTGCGTGCGTCCGTGCCTGCGTGCCTGCGTGTGTAGGCGGGGCTTACCTTCCAGCGGACGCGGAGGCTGGTCTGCGTGGCCGCCAGCAGGGTGAGGTTGGACGGGGGCGTGTCCGGGGCGGCCTGCAGGGTCTGGATCAGCCTGGAGGGCCCGCTTAGCGGGCTGGAGCCCACGATGTTCGCCTGCCTCATGCGAAACCTGACCACAAACAAGAGCTCCACGTTAGTCCAGCCAGTGGTTGGGGTGGAAAGAACCCCCCCCCTCCCCCATCACAGAAGGTCCCGGGGGTTCGATCCCCAACCGTCCAGAGAAGAGCCGGACGCCTAACCCCTACTCTGAGTAATGTCAGGTGACAAGCGAGGGAAATCAACGGTGGTACCCCTGTGCCCCAAATCGCCAGATCTGTCCTCGACAGAACTTACAAATGTGCATTTTTCACACAAGAATACGAGTTTGCAGAATTCGTGTGAGTGTTGTCGAGGCGCTCTCTATCGCTTCCCCATCCATCTCTGCTGTGAGCTAAACGGACAGGGCCGTTCAAAGGCTGACATTTAAGCCGAGCCCATTGCTCATCTGAAGACCAGCGCGGTGGACGGGGTGGACGGGGTGGGGGGGGGAGGGTTTGTAACGCCGAGCTCCCCGCAGAGGGGGCCGTCGGGGCGATGCCGGGAAGAGAACAATGAAGTATGGAATCTGTGTGATGTTGCGGCTGTCTTTTTGAGTTGAGTCGTGTTGTTTGCATTATGTAACGGCCAAACCAGCCGTTTTAATCGACTCCCTGGAGCGCTTCCCACGGCGGTACGGGGTGTCTGGGGTGCTGTCAGGCTCATTCACACTCTGTTTGGTGTGGAGAAAAACAAACAAGCCACCGTTCTGCTTCATATTACCGGGGGTCTAAGTGACCAACGTCTCATTTTTGGTCCCCAGGTGGGGGCCAAAAGTGTACATTCAACCCGCAATGCAATCTTTCTTGGCTTGCGTTAGTGTGGACATAATCCGACTCAACTATTGGACACGGACCAACAAATATTGCATTGTGGGCTGAATGTACACTTTTGGTCCCAACTGTAAATAATATATGGAATATAACTGTTATATATAAACAGTCCATTAAAATGAGTCGTGGTCAGTTTTTGTGCATTTAGGACATGAAAGCACGGGCATAGGGTCTTGGTAGAGTTGACTGTGGTGTCAGTCGTTTATGTGTAACTGCCAACACCAGCAACAGTGACGAAGGCACTATTTCAGAAAAGTTTAGAGAAGATCCAACTCCGGAAAAAGAAAATAAGGGAGAAACCACCGAGACACTTTCACTGGCCATCCATGCTGCTTTCTACTGTTCGCTAAACCAGTTTTCTGCCTTCTGTGTTTGTGACGTCAGGCATACTCTTCTACTGACAATGGGAGAGGATTCAATCTGCTATTTTTGCGGGTCTTCCTGTGCTTGAAAAACGTGCATGTACGTGGTAATTCTGGTGGAAAATGGGTATTAGTTGGAGTGACAGGAGCCCCCCGCCCCAGGGTGGTCTTCTCAGTGAATCACCAGGAAGGGGGTGGCGGATTAACGAACGACACGAATGATGACTGTTGACCTAAAAAGACGAAGACATAATCAACAAATTGACAGAGAAAGAGCCAGCAAATAGACACAACCAGCAAATAGTCACAGCCAGTAAACAGAGCCAGCCGGTAAAGGGATACAGCCAGCTAATAGACACTACCGGGGAGGAGACACTAACAGAAAAATCACAATTTGTGTTCTGGCATGAGCCCGCGGCAAACCTCGTTTGAAGCCAGGTATTTTGTCTGCTTGTTTGTCTTTTGTTATGCTGTTGTTATTCTACTTTGTGTTGGTAGGAATGCACACACAAGAACAAATATCTTATAGAATAGAGGAGGCGTAGAGTTTTGTGTTATTTTGTAATAAGCTTATTATTCCATGTTGGCTGTTGTCGTTCGGCTCAGCGTGTCCGTTGGTGATATTTAATGTACAATTGCATGTCGATGTAAAAATACAGTGGACCGATGGGCAGACTGAGACGGCACGGTTAATGCATAGTTCATCTGTTTGTTTCCTTGTAATTCTAGTGTTATTCCCCGCCCCAAAAAAGATCTATTGAAATGCAAGTCAATTAAATGTTGTCGACTCTACAAAAGTGCCACTTTCTGCACCTGTTCTGGGAATTATTTTTCAATGTAGCGGCCCCGCGTGTGTGTGTGTGGGGGGGGGAGGGACAGCAAGAGTGAGGCAGAGAGAAATAGACCTTGTATGAATTCATTTGTCTCTTGTCCAATTTAAATGGCGAATATGTCAAATGAAGTTTGTTCATAAAACACTTCACAGCGCCGTTGAGGGGGCCTGAGCTAACCGAATTAGACGGGCTCCCCCCCCCTACCCTCACAGACCTCTAAGTGTGAGGACTCTGTTGGCAATTAGGGCTCTCCCAGAGGGAGACCGCAGAGAAACTATGGATCATAAGATGGATCCACAAGAGGCTGGCTGTGCAATAAGTTAAGTCAGGGAAATTCACAATCTTCCAAGTGCAGAGAATTCATATTCTATCAGATTATTAAGTACAAGAATGTAATATGCAATTAACAAAAATAGAATATAACACAATGATAATGAAATGGTGCCAATGCAATGGTGCCAATGCAGTGTATGATGCAACTATCACGCACACTGGTTATGTGTGTGTGCGTACGTGTGTGTGTGTGTGTGTGTGTGTGTATGTGTGTGTGTGTGTGTGTGTTGTGTATAACATAATGGGGTTGTCAAGGTTTGCGTTACCGAGCCAGAGTTACTATACTGACCTCCTGACATGAAACACTGCCACAAGATGTTAATCTTGACTCTCAACTCCCCACAGCCGGGTCATCATATGCCGATTGGATCGCACCCAGAACCCCAAACACCTTCAGGCAGTAAATATACCAAGGGAGATGGTAACGGCACTGGGCACTGGGATTGATTCTGTCCACAAGGAACCAATGGTGTTCTGATGATGCCGTCCTGTGATAAGATTTCATTACCCATCAATCGTTGGACTGCAAACGACCGCAAAACGCAACAAGTGTCACCGGAAAGCCGACACATATTTATCCCCCCCCCCCCCCCCCCCTTACGACAGGCGTCTTCAGCAGCGCCCAAATGGATCCATCGTTCAGTGGAGCAGACAAGAGCCGTCCGCCTGCCCTCCGTCTGACCAGGCATTACATCCTCTGCTGAATGACTTCAGCGTGCAGCAAGCTACTGGAGCAAATGAATGGTCCGTCCCGCTAACTATAAACAGAGAGGCGGTGACGCCGCACACAATTGATCTGAACCAATCCGCAGAGCGCCAGAGAAAACAGCGTTGCAGCAGTTTTGAAAGCACAGGTCATGTTTGTTCGCACGCCCACATCATCTTTAATAATTACGAAGGAAGACAAAAACTAAACAAGATCTTTGGAAATCTGACAATCTACGTAAATCCAAAATCGGTTTAACCGTCATTCGTCGGGAATGCGCTCCCATGCGTATTACTACCCCTCCCGGATCCGATTCATAAGAGATCTACTTTCCATCTTCTGTTTTTAAGTGAGGTCCTGGATGTTAATGCTGGCCAGATTGCCCTGCCATGCGGTCAGATGTGGACACAGCCACAGTCATAGGTTACCCTTCTGTTTCTGTGTTTATACGCACCACTTCATGCCGGGAAACTGTAGGATGACAAACGACGTGGAAATTCAGGGATTCAAAACAGTGTCACCGATACAGGCAAGTTTTAATTTCCCCCTCTCCGGAGAGCCAAGGAATTCTAGGATCATTAGGAGGTAGCGGTACGAAGGCAAAGCAACCGATAGAGGATTTCATTGGTGGTTTCTACTCCCAGTTGCAGTTGATTACTATGGGGAATATATTGATTGAATCATAACCGACTGTGTCGGTAACAAAGATGATCATTAGCAAGCTCAAAAATATAGGGTAAGATATACTGTATGTCGGGAAAATATATGCCCTATACCTCAATTACACATGGTAAGTATAGCTCAAGTTCCACACCGGCAACTACTTAAATTCTAGAACGACAAAAAATCCTGGACAGAAATAACTAAATATATGAAGGTAAATAAAGTAGAAAGCATACATTTAATTAGAGGTTGATGCTGCAAATACTCAATCAGCGTAATCCAAGGACACAAAAAATGCAATTATGTGCCGATCCACTTATGTACAAAACTGAAAGTTAGAAGCAATTATGCATTTTTAAATAATTATGCATTAGGTATCATCAGTATGTTAATAAGGTTCTAAAGTGAATGTCAGAAACCTCAGAGGGTTAAGAAGCCTGACGGCTCCAGGACAGAACCCGTCCTACAGGCTGATACTCCATCACCTGCCAGAGTGATGGAGTTAATGTGTTAATGTGCTTAGGTGGAGGAGGTGCTCACAGGAAGTCCTTATAGGGCCGTACCATCCGGGTGAAAGCGAGAATGGGACAGACTTGATCCGGTCAATTTAATGAATAGTTAAGTTTTAATCAAGCAGGGCCAAGAAAAGGTCTAGCGATCATCGGGAAGCCCACCCAGTCGAAACAAGTACCAGCCACGTCAGCACATCCACACGCGGCGCGGCGTGGCTGGCGTTGTGCGTCAGCGTCACCCGACTGAACGCGCGCCGCAGTTGCAGTGAGCTGTTCCTCGACTCCCTCATCCCCCCGCTCACCTCCCTCGATCCCGACGAAAGGCTGAGCATTGATTAGCAGGAGAATTAATAGAGTAGAATTAAATATAGGATCAGCCATGTCGCTGTAGGTCCTGCTGTGAACGGTGAACCATCTTCTGCATGTGCCAGGCAGACGGATTGAGCGGGGGCAGAGATCAATTAGAGATCAGATTAATTTTGAATAAACTTTGGGAGAGAAAGAATGAAAAATCAATGATCGATAGTAGCGCATGCTTTATAATATCCCTCACATGTAATGAAAGATGTGAGGTTGAAATAGTTTAAATGGAGTAAAGCTTTTCTCACAAATATTTGTTGATAAAGGATCATAATAATGTAACAACCATTAGAAATATGTTGAGCATTGCTCCATAGCTTATAATTTAAGTTTTATATACAAAAAATTCATGGAGCCTTTCGGGTATGGATGCATGTAAAGACGAGTCTACATTTTGCCTGAATAGATCAAAAATTAATTCTTAAGTGCCTTGTGCAGTTCTAGCTGCACAAGAAAAGTTATTTTTCATATCGTCGTATAAAGGCGCTACTCAGACACAGTGAAGTACCACACTTTGTCATGTCCCACAACTTGTCAAACAGGCTTTTACGAGACGCGCGAGGCCGGGACGGCCAGCATATTCCCTTCATATAATAAACATTAAAGCACACCATCCAGTGCCATTGCAGTCGCAGACGTCATTAAACACCAAAAATCCCAACTAAAAGACGTAGTTGGCTCTTTACCTTCAGTCCAGAGAGTGAAAGAACACACCGGTGAGTGAATCAAAACCAAAGGAGCCCGATACCACGGTTGTGTACAGTGTAAACACACTCCCGACACGTCCTGATTATGATATATGCACGGCAAAGTGCTGTGCTGCTCTCCAGCCCAACTTTCTGCCAGAGGTAGAGGGACCGAGGCCTCGTAACCCAGCCCAGGAAGCAACTGGAAGTCTTCCTCCACTTGATCTTGAAAGAACTGTTTATCATTACATTTCATGGGCTTCAGAATGATTCATGTAAAAACATTTGTCTAAAGTTTAGAGTATTCTTTTCGGCACGGATGGGACGCTGCCAATTACACACGCCGGTAATTGAAATAGCAGCCGTGCAGACCTGCACCGACTCATTTGTATTAATCATGTTTATTTACATGCATCACCTGTCACAAAGAATTCAACTAAATTGGCCAATGAATGGTAACGGCTGTTTATGAAAGCGTGTCACTGATGCTATTCATCCTCCACACTCACTCACCGGGCAGAACCTTTGAGTTTAAGAACCCAAATCAAGAAACAAACGAACAACAAAAGTACAGGAATCCGTCCTCCAATGAAAGGAGCCTTGACTGAAAGCCGCCACGTTGCAGCCTTGTCTCTCCTGCTGTTCTCAAGAACCCTTCAGCGCCCGCGCCCGCGCCCGCCCTCACAACGACGCCTTTAAGTCCTTTCAAGAAGTTCTGGCGTGCTGGGGGTGGAAGGGAATAAAGGACACCGGCGGAGAGCATCTTATGGAATGACTCGGCAGCCTATATTGCGCATACATCCAATTACCGCTTCGTAGGGTGGGCGTGGAACGTTCACGGTGCCGCGGGGGGGGCGTGTAGCTGAAGCCTGCCCAATAAGCAGCATAAAAGGTGCAGCAGTATGATTGCATTTTAATAGAAAGACGAAAACTGAACGGGGACCGCCCCAACCAATCAACCGCTTTGGTCGGCCGCTACCTTTTCAATTAATAGGGCGCTGCCAGCGGTGTTGGACTCATCCCGGCCTCGAACCCTCCCCGACTTCAGCCCCTAAATCAACTCTTCCACTTATTCACTGGAAGCTTTCCGTATTGACCGAGGCTTCTCCGCTGGTTTCCAGTCTTTTTTTTCAGTCTTCTTGACGTCCAATTGGATCCAAAACAAAATTAAAACTGCAGTCGAACTTCAACCTCCACTGATCCTCAATGATCCTTATAAGAACTTCTGGGAATACTGCAGGCCACGCAGGCCACGCACACACACACACACACACACACACACACACACACACACACACACACACGACCAACCCTTGGGACACCCCCCTGATGAACCATGTCAATGTCATTACTCTCCCAAAAAGCTTTTAATGATGTGCCAATTTACACACATTCCTGGGTCCCCGGGACCACGTCCAGATCCCCTGCACTCTGCTGAACAGAGGTGACCCCCGGGGGGGGAAGGAACCCGCCAACACAGCCCCCATCCATCCACCCCCCCACCCCCTCCCCCTCCACCCCCGGCGAGGAAGCCAAGCAAAGGTAGCTCAAGAGCCCCGGTGGTGATTGGGGGTGTGGGGTGGGGGGTGTGGGGAACGGGGTGATGGATGATGGAACTCAGGTGGAAGGCTGAACATGCGTCTCTACCCCGCACGGTGTGACCTGGTAGGACCTCTCCCGAGACCCGCCGCACCTTCCTGGTCTATTTCACCCGTTTGCTAGTACGAAACCTGGTGCTTTGTAGCGCACACAGGCGTACGCCGGGGGGGGGGGGGCGTGGTGGAACAAGCCCATCCAGACTCGTTGGGGGATGAGGTTGTATCATCTTTCCCGGCGCCTTGCATCACAGATAAAGAGGCGACCCTTCAAACGTATATATATATATATACACATACGGGCCCGACGCACAGCAGGGGAGAGAGCCCGTCAAAGCCACCTCGTCTATTCCGAGCTGACAACCTCCACGCTGAATAGATGAGGGGAGAACACCCTATTGTGGAGCTAGAGAACACTCATTTACTCAGAAGTCACCTGCTGTTAAGAATTCAGGGGTTGATTTCTCTGCCGTGTGCTCTTCAAACCGCCGGGTCGGAGGAGTAGGAGGAGGAGGAGGAGGAGGAGGCGGAGGAGGAGGAGGAGGAGGCCTCATACGACGGCAGACGCGACGGGCGTCTCGTGTAGCTGTGACGGGCGGAGGCCACATGGGGAGAATGTGAATATGGAAGGCACATAAAGGACTGTGTGGCCGTTACAGCCCCACAGACCCATCGCAGTGATCCCTGAACACTGATGCCATCAAGACACCCTCTTTCATGGTCTACCTACTTACATGACATTGGATAACCTGATGGGTGTGAGAAGCATCTTTGATTATTGACCCAGACACATTTTCACTTTAGGAGCCCTGTAAGAGTGATTGTCTTGATCGCACTACACTCCAGTACATGCGCAGATGGTATGCAGTATATACCTTTAATTGGGTGTTATGACACACTGTTGCATACATTTCCCCCATGAGAAATAAATGATGTAATATTTTAGATCAATACACAGATTGCATTACAATGCTTAAATTAGATTGAGATTTCTGTGCTAATAGATCAAGACTGTGAAGCATTAGTCACAAACAAATGAAACCACCCTAATGTCTTGAGGAAGGCTTGTAGTGGGACCAATATTGGAGCAGTAATTGCATAGATAAGTTATTATGATAATTTAATGCAATCAACTGTTCCACCACATTGAACCATTGAGTGCAATATATATTTAGCATATGCTTCGCGTGAACCATCGACCTTGGGTTTCTGGGGCTATTCCGCACTATTCACTTCGCCTTTGGTGAATAATTGTTAAATATATATATGTATATAAACATATACACGCACAAAAACGTAATACCTTGAAATATATTCAAAACTATTTCTATATGAATTGCTTTAAGCATGGCTGGTTAACTGCATGTGTATGGACTGTTTATTGTGTTTTTTAGTATGTTTGTAATTACCATGTCCAATAATAATTCAAATACTCTTTCAATTGCTGCTTCCATAATTTTCACGGCAATCCAATTATATCAGCCCAGTTCAAAACATTGCCAAGATCACAGCATTATGAATTGACACAGCGCAATGGTAACCCCTTTGGCACCGTCAATTAAATCTGATGAAACCATTCACCATGAAGACCTGCAGACGACAAGGCCTGTTCTCCCCGGATCTGTCCCTCTAACCGTGTGGAAGAGGATTGCCCTGTCTGGATGGCTTCACATCTTACAACCTCCTGTCACGACTGCCAGTCAAACATAGACAATGGGGAAAGTAAGCGGGTGAAGGTTTGACTCTCGGGGTCACACAGAAGTAGAAACCAAGGATAGCGATGTGAATGTTTGTTCATACGCCGGGTGCTAGCTTCTGTCAGACTGTTCCATCCAGGTAGAAGATGGAAGCAGGTGGCCGTGGTAATGCGTTTTATGCTGGGTTGTCCTTGAAGCAAAGGAAAGGACTGGAAACAATATCATTGTGACGAGATAGAGTGAGACTGACTGACTGACTGATCTGACACCCTATCTGAAAATGAAACATGCCTTGATACTCTGATGCGGAACGTGCGATACAACTCTGTGCTTCTCCAATCACAAATGTTATTGGGGTTCATTTCAGGAATAATCTAACTTGCATTCGGCAGCAACGCCAAAGTGTTCCGACTGCATTATAAATGTTAATCCATTATCCGCTGTGACTGGGGGGCTTTCATGCATTGCTTTGACAGAACCATGACCAACGGGGCAGGGAGGGTGAAGAATGCACAATCGATGCCTGTCAAATATGTATTCAGTCATATTTTAAAAAGCACTTTAACCCCAATCCATCTCTCTGAAGTCTAACGAGTCAAGTACAGAAAAGGTCATTGATTCAGCGTTCCCCTTTTAGAGGGACGCGTGAGGCACTTGCACGCCAAGAGGATCCAGACCTGCTAGGAGGTACTCAAAACAGCAGCCAGGCGAGGCCAGGGGAAACAAACAAGGGCACGCTGACGCAAGCAAAACAACAAACATCAGTCATGCTATAGTTCAGATCTAAACAGCGACTGAAATACTGTCTGTAAGGTTATAATACGGCTTTAAAGGATGAATCAGTTCTCTTTTTATGATGCGACTTAATGAAAAGCAGATAAAAAGTGTTCTACCCTTGGGCTGTACAAATGAATTCCTCCATGTTTAAATGGTGCTTCTGTTTACACGGTTAATTTTGCCTAAGTTTGCTAATGAGATGCCAACCGGCTTATCTCAGAAATACAGCAGGGATATGTAGATAGCAGCGTGCATAGTTAGTTTACCCCAGTCAAACAGTCAAGCTCTTTGAGAATAGATTTTCCCTTGAGCTTTTCTTCCATCCATAAAGTTACAAATAAGATGCCAACAGATGCCAACAGTCCAAGCCCACATGTCTTGAGAAATTATAAATCCTGGATTAATAACGACATTTGTTCTCAAAATGTTCTATGAAACTATTAACTATTAAATTGCTACTTACTAACTACCATTTCCACTCCTCTCCAATTTCCTTTCTACATCAATTCGTTTACGCATCCACATGAGACCAAATGAGAAGAAACAAATGCGTTTGAATGATGTGATTGCATCAGCATAAATGCAATCTGCGCTCTTGGACAAACCCATAGAACATAGAAAAATATAGTTTTAGCTATTGAAGGCCGCTAACAAATTAAGAAATATCCAAAGCTGTACAAAAGAACACTGAGCAGATTTGGGAATAGAATCACCAGAATGATTCAACATGAAGGCTATTAAGCATCCAAGTCGAGGCAATTAGTTTTATTCTCTAAATAACAACTCTGGCCAGCTTTTGACGGATGAGAAAGGCACGTCGGGATTTAGGAAGTACTCATTAGACATTCATGCCATTCAGTTCGCCAGCATTTTAACTCAGAGATAAGTAAAAAATGCATTGGAGAGCAGCAGCATACACCCATGCAAGTTAAGTCCCATCGTCAGTACGTTCCCACCATCAGCAATTCTCCTTTTCTTTTAGAATCCATCTTTTCTGGCTCATTATTCACTTTTACTTATTGCCTAACACTAAAACCTCCTCTCAGACAAAGCCATGTTAAAGATTGAAACGATTCCCCGTATTTCTTTCCACTTTCCTTGCCTAATTCCCCCTTTTCTATCCATCTACTTTGAGCATCTCTCTCTCTCTCTCTCTCTCTCTCTCTCTCTCTCTCTCTCTCTCTCTCTCTCTCTCTAGCTCTCTCTCTCTCTCT
>JAOPUA010000044.1:15958299-15968548 GCA_027122455.1 Trisopterus luscus
AGGTCTACAGTAGTGAGTAATAGGTCTACAGAAGTGAGTAACACAGGGACTACTAAATTCTTAAAAATGCTGACATCTGACAGACACTTCTTCTAATTTAGGGCTATATTACTGTTTAGGCTTTGGCTCTTTTGCACAAGGCCCTCCCACTCACTGCACCTAGATTTGGGGGTGTGCAGTAGCCAGTATGTTTGATTGACGTTACCTGCGTATCCAAAATACCAATAGTTCCTGGCAACGCATGCATAGTCAAACCATGAGAGGGACTGCAGACCAGGACAATGCTATGAAACCCCCTGCATCACACCCCATCCAAAACAAGTTCTAGGGTTAGGTTTTCTTTTGATTAATGTTGTGAATCTGAATCTCCCTTCTTCTTCCACCAGTCAACGGGCCGCCGCCACAGCAGGCTCCTCCTCCTCCCTCCACCAATCAGAAGAAGAAGTCGGAGAAGGAGCAGAAGAACGGCCCGGCGGCGGCGGTGGAGCACAGGAAGAAGGCCGACGCGCCGTGCTCCCGGCCCCGGCCCCTGTCCCTGAGGGCCAAGCCCCAGACCTGGGCCCTGCTGCGGGGCCGCAACAAGAGCTACTCCCTGGGCCACTACTCGGGCCACAAGAGCTCCCAGGCCCTGACGGTGATGCTGGGCCCCCACGGGGCCGGCCTGACGGACTGCTCCCTGCTGGACATGGACACGGAGGGCCAGAAGAGGGACTGCACCGTGCCGCTGTGCCGCATCCAGAGCTCCCCGGGCCGGCCCTCCGTCTTCCAGCTGGAGAAGGACTTTCTCTCCTAGAGGCCCTCAGGGGTCTGTCGGTGCTGCTGCTGCTGCTGGGCTCCAGGCCGAGGGCCCGGCCCCCATACCCACAGTGTTCTACCACAGGAAGGGCTCCTCAGCGTCTCCAGCGGTGGACCTCCTGGAAATCACTGCCTGGTGATGCAAGTTTTCATTCATTCATTTATTCATTCATTCGTTCATTCATTCCAGATCAAAGAGGTGCATCCAGAGGGGGGCTCTGGCGCTGTGGTTCAGGTGCTCCGCGGCCCCCGCTGGCCTCTCAACCTTCTCCAAGGTGGCCTTGTCTCCTTCTCCTCCCTTCCCCTCATTCGTTCTGTGATTGGCACAGCTAAACGTTGACCGCCGCTGTAGCCAATAGCAACACGGTACCTTCACCTGTCTTATTTATACATGTTGCCGTCGGTAACGTAGACGAGACTGGCTGCTGGGTGGAGGAGACGGTTCACTTCCCTCTGGTTTCCTTCAGACTCCGTGGTGCCAGTACTGATGATCATCAGACTTGTTACAGAATAATGGGTGCATTAAACGTCAAGCAGAAACTAAATCAAATAAGAATGCTTTGTAAATATTTGTTTTTATCCATTTTCGATGGAGGCTGGTAACTGTCTTGTCGTATGACTTTGATATTGATACCGGTTTGTGGAAGACTAATTATCATCCAAGTTGAGATCAAATAGAGACATGCCTAAGTGCTAGCAATGAAGGGGTGGAAAGTTTCCACTCAAAATTCAGACTGAAATGAAATCCAAAAGACCCTCCTGAACATAGCCGTACGGTACTTATATGGCTTTTAACAAATATTTATATTCGAGATCTGCTCAAATATGTACATCCACAATTGTGTGAATCTTCATTTCCTAGATCAAGAATCTATAAGTAATGAACAACTCTTTAAAGGTAACAATACGCTAGGAAGTGTAAACCAAGTAGCAGCTTATAAAAGATCTCTGGTTCCACACAAGGATATAATTCCGAAAAGATCACGGTACTGATGACCAATCCATAACCAAGGTGGATTGGGCTTTTGTTCTGGAGTTCTGGGAAGTCTTTGTAAAGATAATGAATTGAAGTTGTGTCCAGGCCAGATGTAACGTGTGTGTGCGTGGTTCATAGGATGTTCTACTTTATTATTTTATAAACCAGACTCATGGCATCGCTGCTGCTTTAACGACCACTAAAACCTTTCTGAAGTAGTGGGTAGGAAACCATTATAATGGAGGGTTTTTTATTCCACAAGACCAATTCGCAGAAATGCTGTCGCCTTACTGATGTACTTTACCAAGCACCGGATGTCATCATACTGTCACATGATTTTGTATCGCAGTGCTAGGATTTCTGTCCTGTAGCAGCCAGCCAATAAGAGCCACATAACAACATGACCAGCCTGCCACTATCTGCTGTACCAGAAGGTTAGTCTGAGCTGAGCAGGACTGCTCTATGCATACCCCCCATGTCTTAACAGTGGAGGAGAAATCTGTAATCAAGCACAATGTTTTTGAACAAGGGCTCTCTCTCAGTCTCGTGTATTTGACCAAAACCACTATGTGAAAAACCAGCTGCTTATATAGAGGACATATATATATTTTTAAAGAGATCTGAATATGACCTCATCTGGTCTGATGACACCCTACACACCGCTCCTGGGGATTCCCCCAGACGTCAGAAGGATTTAACGAACAAAGTGCGGGGACATGATGTGTTTTAATTTGTTTTGTTTGGTGTAAATTTGTTATATTTGTTATCACAACAGTATTGGTTATTTTCCACTCCTGATTGATCAAAAGAAGAGTATTGAACAATGTTAATAAAGTGGAAATCAGGACTTAGATTTGACCCTTGTGTTTTGTTTACAAGATTGAATAATTTATATTGCCTGAGAAAACGATGCTTAGTCATATTGTGAGTTTTAAGGAATAAAAAAAACTTTATTCTGGAGCAAATAGCTGATAATTTGTGTACAGTTTCAGACATTTGCACCAGGTTTGTTTTTTTTAACAGAATGTTACATGAATCATCAAAAATAAAGCTTGAAATATTTAAAGTGAGTCGTCTTCCATTCTGCGCCTGTCCACGGTCAGTCTGAAGCGGGAGGTGATGACTGGAGCCACAGAGGTGTGGGTTCAGATCCCCCTGGTCTCCAACACGAGGCTAGACGACAGGAGAGGTAAAGGAGGAACGAGGTGTGGTTGTTTTCAGGTGATTATGGGATGGATTAAGTGGGAACCTAAAGGAAGTGAGATTAGCATAAAAAAATGATGCCACTTATTATATACGGTGCGTTATACATATACAGTATCTAGCTACATGTATATCTATAATACTGAACGCCTGCTGGGAAGAGGCCGTAACCTGTGGAGGGACATGTGACCTGGAGTCCATAGAAAAAGAGAAATAGGTTAAGACACAACTTCAACTAGCACTGGATGTAGAAGGATTCTTCCCCCAAAGCATGACGTCGGCTTTTGTTTTACATTTGGCATGCACCAAAATAATCCAGAGTTTTCCATACACCCTAACGTATTAATTCATTTACATGCATATGTTTTTATTTACCTTCGCTTAGTCATGCAGTACGTACCGGGTGGCTGCGTGTTACAGCGTAGTGATGCAGACGGGGGGGGTGGGGGCGCTGCTCTTGCCCTGCAGACAGACCACACACTGGGCCCGGACGCAGTACCGGGTGCCTGCTCTCAGGTAGTCCAGGACCAGCTCCTTGGTACAAGACTTCCTCTCGATCCTGTCCTGCAGAGAGGAGAGGAGGATGGATCCAATGGGAGAACACTGATCTTGTTTTATCTCCTCTCATGTGCTTTCCGGTATTCTTATCTTCTTCAAAACGCACTGCACTTACGCGAAACAAATCACTACATTTAGAGAAGAGAGGGATACGTCCGTAAGAGGAAGGGAAGTTCACGACGAGGAGTCAACCTGCGGTCGGACCTCGACGGTGAGCTGTGACCTGCTGATGCTGTGTTGCTGCTGCCATGGTAACGTGTCAGCGTGGGGTTACCTCCTCGCCGCCGCTGTATCGGAGGTGGATTCTGCAGCAGAGCTTCTTGTGCAGCTTCCTCAGCAGGGCAGGAGGAGGGGAGAGGTGGACCACGAGGCCCTGGGCCATCGTCGTCAGGTTTAATGTCGGCGGGCTGATTTCTGCTGCAAAGTACAGGAGGGATATATGAACAATAAGATATAAACAGACTTAAATACAACGGTATGTCAATGAATAATGGAGGGTGAGGAGGAGGAGGAGGAGGAGGAGTGAGAGAGGGAGGAGATGGTGATGAAGGAGGTGTAGAAGTCAGGAAGAGGATGAGGAGAGAGAGGAGGAGGTGGTTGAGAAGGGAGGAGGATGAGGAGAGAGAGGAGAAGGTGGTGGAGGTGGAGGAGAAGGCAGGAGGAGGTGGTGGAGGTGGAGGAGGAGAAGGCAGAGAGGACGAGGTGGAGAAGAAGGGGGCTGGAGGAGGAACGGGAGGAGGTGCAGGAGGACGTGCAGGAGGAGGGGCAGGTGTTGCTGACTGCATGCAGACGTACTGTCCCAGCTGGGGCTGAATCGGCGCGAGAGGGCCCAGGCAGAGCGGCCGCCCAGCAGGGGGGAGGAGGCGTGCACCCTGGCGTAGTACCACTCCCTGGAGGCGGAGGTCTCCCTGCTCAGGTCACATTGGTGGCTCTGGATCCCCTGACAGCCCGTCACCGGCACCCACTGGGAGTCCCCGTAGCTGAACGGAAGATCAGAGATGGACTTTATCAACTTTAGAATTTATTCATTTTTTATATGATGGGAGAGCAGAGAGAGCAAGGGCTTTCATTCTTAAAAGTAATTTAAGTTTGAATGTAATTAAAAAATCATGTAGAATGCACGCACATGTGCGTGTGTGTGTGTGTGTGTGTGTGTGTGTGTGTGTGCGTGGTGTATGTTTGTGTATGTACTCAATGCGTATGTTTCTGGGTGTTTGTGGTGTGTGTTTCTTTATGCATTCTATGTGCATGATTATGTATGTGTGTGTGTGTGTGTGTGCGTGTGCGTGTGTGTGTGTGTGTGAGTGAGTGTGTGCGTGCGCGTGTGTGTGCGTGTGTGAGTGTGTGCGTGCGCGTGTGTGTGTGTGCGCGGGTTCTCACATCTTCCACTGGACCGAGTAGTTGAGCAGCGTGGTGTTGAGCGGTGGGCTCCAGCGGAAGACGTTCTTGTAGTCCACAGAGTGGAACCTCAGGTCCAGCGGGGAGGCCAGCGGCCCTGCAGCCACACACAGGAACACGGGGGCGTCATCAAGACCACCACAATGAAAATACATATCGTCTATAGCTCTTGTTGTGTTGGCACACTAGTTGTTAACTAGATGGGGATTCGGGTGATTCACCAAATATAACGTGCAACGGTGAGCATCCACATGCACACTGAGACGTAGCGTGCATGGCACAGCAACAAGCACTGCAGTGTACACACGCACACACACACACACACAGACACACACACACACACACACACACCACACACACACACACACACACATTCTCTAAGGGAGTTTTTTCTTGCCCTCTTTGGGGCTAGGGTTAGGGGGGTGTCATAAATATATGGCCTGTTATGCCCTTCAAGACTGATTAAGGGCTATACAAATAAAGTTGAATTGAATTCAATCGTAGTAGCGTCTAGTGGGTGGGTGTAGAGGATCTGGGGATGAGACCCAGATGTTGGTGGTGGTCAACCAGTCTTCCACCCTTGAGTAGATGCCCAGCTCCCCCCGGATCACCTGCTCATTAACAACACACACCTCAAGGCAGTCCCAGCCCTACAACACCACCACACAAACATCACACAACAACAACAACAACAACAGCAACAACAACACAACCGGGGCGCCCTTACCCTGCGCTGTGAGCCGGCCAGGGGGGTTCCCCGAGACCAGCACCCCGAGCAGCAGAAGGACGGCGGTGAAGACCCCGGAGCCGGGACGCAGGACGCCGCAGAGAGCCATGGTGCAGAGCGACAGGACACTGCAGACCCACGCCTCTGGACGACGGGCCCGGCCTTATATCGGCCCGCCGAGGCCCCCGCTGCTTCCTCTTTCCTAATGTGTTTGTTTTTTATTGCTCTTTGCCACCTTGTTGTTCTGGACCTGTTTTGCATAGTCAAGCTGTTGTTGGAATACGCTCACTTCAATTAGAGCTGACATCTTTTTTCTGAGGGGGGGGCGGCGTGGGCCAATTAAAACTTATATGGGGCTGTTGCATAGTTTGTTGCTGGTTTATTGTCAGGTTAACAGCACCGTTTGATTTAAGTCTGGTTTTTTTTATGGATTTACAAATATATGCAGAACATATACAGAACAATTCCTGGGTATTGACGAGTGCCGTTGTAAGCAGGAGCAGGAGCCCTTGTTTCAGTTTGAGTTTTGATGAATCTCAAGCGTGACCACTGTGCAGAATGCACCCTGAATGTAGTTCTGTATTGACGTTGGTTCGTTGTTGGTGGTACTGAGCTACTATTTAGTCAAAGTAAATAAGGAAAAAGAACAGAGAAGCTGACCTTTAGTTTCACTTCATGTTTTCACCGTGGCCTGTCTCTCAGCCACAAAGCGTATGAACCAGGCTGCCCTTCACATCACAACATGTGCGTTCCTCCCTGAGCACACTGGGGCTGAATCACATCAACTAGAAAACCCATGGCTTCCGGTAGTACACAGTCCTGCAGCCAATCAGCAAGCAGATAGTGGCGCTTTCCGGTAACTGCTCACTGGTCAACTTCCCCTACCTTGATCTTCCCTGTACTCAAATATCATTGTCGGCCATTCCTTATTTACTTGATGCTTGTGGTTTCATTATCTGTTCGAATGAGAAGTTACTACATCGCATTAAAACATGTTTTTGCATACTGCCTTTCTGCATGAAAGGCATTATGCAAATACATATCTATTCATGTTAACAAAACACATGATTTGTTTTATTTACTTGTTTAATAAAGGAACCATGTGTTAAGTTTATTAACCTAACTAAAGTGACTTAGGAATGTTGTTCTTATTACCAACAAGACAGCTCTTGCTGCTACGGCGTTCTAGCCGTCTCCCATCCTGTGTTATGCTCTCTTGATTCCTCTGGTAGGGAGAGCCGTCTCTTCCAAGAGAAGTCTCTATTTCAACACTAGTGATGGGTCTGTTGTACGGACCAGAGCAGAGGTCGCGGCCCAAGTGTGAGAGCGTCACTAGTTTCAGTCTGCTACCTTTTCCTTGGTACATAAAAAAATCTGGCCCATAATAATGATGCATGACAGCTGTATTTATCCTACGATGAAGCTGTGTGAAAAGTGTCTGAAAGGAACCAAAGTGTGGAAGGTCTGTCCGTGTTCTCTGAGAACCAAAGGAGTGTGTCATGCTTGCAGCGTCAGTGCATGACCCACAATGCACCACGTTTAGACATTCAGTGATGACACCAACCCCAATAATGGTAGAGGACTTCTGCGAAGAGTAAACATGGTTTTATAATGCACATTTTTACGATCAATATGATGTGCTTTTATATAAACGAATGATATGTGAATTATCTCACTACTTCCTCTTTTCTTTGGTATTTATTGTTTTTTATTTAACATGGACAGTACCCATTAAAAGATAATTCTGTAAATGGGTCAGTGATCCGGGAAGGCTGGGCATTGGCCCTCCCTGGGCAGCTCATCCATCAAAATACATTTTATTACATTAAATGACATCTTAAATACAACACTGATGGCCAGACAGGGCCTGCATCACAAAGGGAAAGACAATGGAGCCCAAATGTAAATATATGGACAATACAACCAACTATAGATCACTTTGTTTTGCTAACTCTGGTACATTTACATTTTGAGTGTAAACCAAAATTTTAATTGATGTGCATTGTCCATTTTAAATAAACAAATAGATAAAGAACGACAGGCACTGAAGGAGATTTAGTGAGGGCAATGTTGGTTTTTGGGTTGTTGGTCTATTAACAGGAACAAACAAAACTTTTATTTAATAATCTTTATTATTATTAATCCGGACCATCCTTTTCCACTATAAAACTATTCCCTCATTGTCTGTGTAATAAACGACTAGAGTTTGTCTCGATGTCATTACATTTTTTTTGTAAATGACTATTCGCAATCCATGTGAAATGTAACTCTGAAAATCTTCCGATATCTGCCAGGAAGATGTGTTATCTAAAAGGTCAGACGCAAGGTAGTTCCACCCAGCCACCACAGAAGAGGAAGGCACCGCAAAGCGGAAGAGGTCATTAAAAAAAAAGCTGTGTGAAACACACACACACACACACACACACACACAAGAGGAAATAGGTCGATTTCCCTGAATGTCACAACTTAGACACACAAAGAGGTGCCGTTTCTTTCCTGACACAACAATGCAAAGACTGCCTCTTTCTCCACTTATCTTGGTCAGTTTCACAAAAGTTATCAATCCCTTCAATTCCTTTTTGTTAACACCCATTTATCCAATGTGCAGAGGTGGAAAGAGTACAAAAATATTCTACTCAAGTAAAAGTATGATTACTTGGATGAAATTTTACTCAAGTAAAAGTAAAAGTACTGGTCTAAAAAAATCGACTTAAGAAAAAGTAAAAAATTAAACAAATCATGTCGCCATAAATAAAAATAAAAAAATTATAAAGCCGTCCGCGAATTCTCTTTTCTTTTTGTTTCTTTTTCCTTTATTTTTACTCAGTAACACGGGTGATATGAAATGCAGCGAATTACAATACTTCAAAATAAACGTACTCAAAGTAAAAGTATAGATTTTGAAACCACTAAGTACACAAAAAAACGAATAAATTCCAGGAATGCGAGTACATGTAACTCGCTACTTTCCACCCCTGCCAACGTGAGAAGCAAACCTGGTTCAACGCTGACCAGTGGTCACATAATATCATTATATTATAAGTGCTTTGAGTCAAACCAAAAACAATAAAACCAGAACATACCATAGGCCCACTTCATAAGTTTATTTATTTAAACCAGACCTACACACACACAAGTTTCCACCCGATGTTCTTTAGACTTTGGGCTTGTCTTGCTGCCTTTGCATTCCCAAATCCGATTTAAGTCGAATTTCAAACTCTGTGTGAACACGGCCATAGTGTTCATGTGTAAATTTGCTAATTTGTAGATAATGCATAGTGCAAAATTTAATCTGAAATATTTACAAATGATTTACAAATTAGTAAATTTGCTCATTTGTAAACATTTCATAGAGCAGATTCGAAGACACCAACGTATTTCGGTTTGGCAGATTCTGTCCATGAGCACCAAAAAAACCCCAAACTGAATCACATTGCTTGTTGTACAGTAGAGACACCACAGGAGCAACAGTGTAAACCACACATACTATGAGGCAGACCATTACATGGCATTTGATTCTGGGAAGTAGTTCAGGGGCTGGGCTCCTCCTGTGTGCGTTTTGACGTGTCTCAGAGCAAGGCTTCCAACTCCGACGGGGTGAATTAAAGGCATAATTGTAAGGCGTGTTCAAACAGCCATCTCGTTTTCAGTTTGGTTCAGTATTGAGTGAAACAGACTGTAAAATTCAGTCAGTTCAGTCAGTGTACGGCCTCACACAGTGTGTGTTAGGGGGTTGGATTATGCCCCAACATTAATGAAAGGATCCATACAGAGGCATTCCCCCTCAGCCCTCCTCTTATGTAACAGCATACACTGCACAGAGGAGAGCTCAGGGAGAGAGGGCGGTGGCTTTAAATGGAAAGCCGAGATGATCCTGGACTGACTGCCTGCTGTAGGCCGAGGGCTGAAATGCTTTAAACCCACCATCACAAACACCTGCAGACTCAAACAGGCTTGACTCTATGACAAATTAGTAGGATAGATGAAAATATGTTTGCGCACGTACAACATGCATACACAGACAACAAGTACTGATTGAAAAACGCATTGCTCAATGTGTTCATTGTGTTCTTGTCCAAATGCAGAACTGCAATGCATTGTGGGCGATACACAGCACTGGAGTGACCTTGTTGTTGACCCACTCCCACAGCAGTCTGAGGGTCCGTCTTCTTCCACGATGGACACTCATGATGGGCCGGCAGTCCCCTGAGGTCAAGGGTCGAGGGGAAGTCGACGATGGCGTGTTGTCCGACTAATGCCAGTAGCCAATGTGCAATTTGACCTCAACCAGGTGGCCAGAGCGACGGCCGTTAGGACGGCCTGCGATGTCATGGTGGCTGACCAATAGGAGCATGGCTGAAGAGGCCTGCGCCACAGAGCAGCAGCTGGCTGGTTCCTCTGGGCTCAGAACTAAGGTGCTGGTTGGAGGCTGGGTCCACGGCTCTACATTATGAACAGTACGGACACACAGTCCACTGCAGTGTGGACGGAGGGCACTAGAGGCAGGGAGGGCATTAGAGGCAGGGAGGGCACTAGAGGCAGGGAGGGCACTAGAGGCAGGGAGGGCACTAGAGGGGGGTCACCACCTCGAT
>JAOPUA010000044.1:16413081-16423384 GCA_027122455.1 Trisopterus luscus
GTGTGTGTGTGTGTGTGTGTGTGTGTGTGTGTGTGTGTGTGTGTGTGTGTGTGTGTGTGTGTGTGTGTGCACGCTGCAGCTATGACAACCTGGATAATGTTTAATGTTTCCTGGAATTGATGTTTACTAAGTCAGAAAGATGCGTCTGATAGTCCATGTATGATTGAAGTCGTGTTTGTAGGGCGGTCCTTAAAGTTCTGTTTGGATGGCTAGCAGAGTGGACATTGACAGGGACATGAATAATGTTTGCTTAACTTCCGTCTGATGGCCGCTGGCAGTTGTCCTAATGATGCCCTGTAAGAGCCTTACTCAATCCACTCTATCTGCCTCTGTTTGCTCTCTCCCTCTGTCCGTTTCTGCATTTAGAGCTTCAAAAGTAATAAAATTCAAACTGACATCGCAATGTACAAGAACATATTTTTATGTTGCACAATCAAACCAATCAGAGCCTAGGGTCAGAGTATAACTTCATATGAACAGGATTCAAAACTACAAAAAAACTCGGAGACAGCAGAGTTCATAGGGAAAGATATGATCAACACGGTGACCATGGCTGGGTTTACGGCTTTGGTGAAGATGCTGGATTAACGGAGTTAAGACATATATATTTTTTGTTGTCTCGGTCTGGACTCGTTGGTATTTGCACTCGGACTGACAAAAACCTGACTGCCAGTGTGAGAAGTAGACTGAATATTCCCCTGCAGGGATCACAGACTAAAATGATCAAAACAGCACTGTGAAATGGCCAAGGAGATATGGGCGTTCATAGGGAAAGATATGGTCAACACGTTGACCAGGGTGGAGTTCATGGCTTTGGTAAAGACCCTGGATAAACGGTACAGCACTCCACCCACCACATGTTTTGGTTAGGCTGTCCTACCAAATAAAGATGTTATTTCAGTTCATGCATAATTTCATCTAAAAAAATAAGCCTGGGCTACAGGAAAGAGCAGTTTAGATGTTGACCGCTTCTTAATGTTGTGTTGGTCATATTCTAAAATGAATTATTGTTTGTGTTTAGTGGATGATACAGAAGATAAGGAATGTATTTTTAAAAAGTGCTTAAATTTGGGTACTTGCCCATACCGAGTACCGATATGAGTACCGGTTCCACCGGGGGGTGGGTTTAGGCCCAGCATGCCCTGGCCCAGTAGTGAAGGTGTGGTTTGGTTACGGCTCAGCATGGCTCAATCCGAATAAGTTTTTATTGATTCACTCACATTCAATCACACACTCAGTGAGTGTCTTGTCTCGTCCTGATGTTTTGTGTTGAGGACCACAATGGAAATAAGTCCTGGAATTTATTGTGTTTTTATCCTCAATTGTATTTGATGTATTTTCATTGGTGTAAGGCATTTGTTTGATACAGTTGAATCAAATCAAATAAAAATCGAATTGTTTAATAAAAATAAAATAATAAAAACTGCTGTACCGATAAACATACCGAACCGTGACTTAAAAACCAAGGTATGTACCGAATCGTGACTTTAGTGTACCGTTACACCCCTATGTTGGTCTGTTCCTTAATATTACCATTCATTACATATTGTGTGGAAATATGGGGAAACATGTACAAAACAGTTAAAAACACTATTTTATCCTACAAAAGAGGGCAATCAGAATCATTAACGGAGCAGAATATCTTGAACCGAACAATTCATTATTTATAAACACACTTATATTTAGAGACTTAGTGGAGTTCAAAACAATGCAAATAATAAAGTCATAAACAGGATAGTTCCAGACTATCCAGGAGTTGTTTCAGATTAGACAGAGCAAGTATGAACTAAGGGGAATGTGCATGTTTACAAAGATAAAGATAAGAACAAATGTTAAACAAAGATGTATATCGGTAAAAGGAGTAATCATGTGGAATGCCTTAGATGAAGAACTTAAAATGAGTAACACGGTACAAAGAATTACTGCATACTGCAAAAGAAGATGCTCAACAAATATAAAAATGGTGCATGTATGGCACTGTGAATATGAATGTGGATTTATTTTGTTCAGTTTCATAATTTTGCAAGTAATATCTATAAAATATACAGTAATTAATTGCAACAATAATAATCATAGTTATTGTAAATAAATAAATGAAATAATACTTAATGAAAAATGAAATAAGAAAATAATATTAAGATCCTGAGGGACATATATATATATAAAATGTAAAAAGGGTAGGGGTAATAAGCAAGTGTATCAAACTACACCTTTTCGGTCAGTACTTTTAAGCAATGTCTTTGTCTTTCTTGTTTTATTTTTGTGTTTTTAACTTATGGCAAGTATGCACTGTTGTGTGTGTGTGTGTGTGCGTGTATATGTGATCTAAATAAATAAACTAAATCTAAGACTACATTCCATGTTATCACTGTTACTGAGAATCCTATGATATGCGATTCTCCCCAAAACCCTCTGGGAACACTCCACTGCTGCAGAGGCAGCTGGCGTTCTCTAGTGGTCTCCCGAGTGCCTGAGGTAGTCTGACCACTGCAGCGGTTGACTGCAGTGTCCCATAGAAAGTTCAGCGTAACCTATTGTAGAGCGCTACAGTGTTTGTGTGGATGGTGGAGCGCCGTCTGAGCTACGAGAACATAATCAGTATCAGCCCGAATCAGTATCGGCGCATCCCAATTGCAGACCATGTCTTTTGGATAAATCTTACAATGAAAACCGCTATGCATAAAGGGATGAAGTGTCGAAATCAGTCACACAATATATCACTGTTGGGAATGGTTGAAACAGTTGTAAAACTAGCAGTGTGTTCTGAAAAGTGAAACCCCAAATGTCTCTGAGTTGAGGATGTGTGTACATATGTGGGATGTTAAGTTCAAGTCGTCAACTGCATCTCAAACTATCTTTTGTGGTAAATGCTGCCTTGCTCGGCCACAGCGTATTGTATATGGTGTTCATGCTGTAGATCTTCCTGTTCAGGGTGTTTTTTCCCTGAATGCCTAGGTAGCAGGCTACCACTGCCATCACGCAACTCTTGTCTAGAAAAGATCATACTGATAAGAATGACCGTTTGGCTGTGACATTTAATATAGATGTATTTAATATACTTAATCCTGCATTCAATACTATTGAGATCTCATAAGCCTGTTGTGTTCATTACAATCTTGGTTGTATAGAATAACCCAGCGGTGAATCCATCCAAAGAAAGAACACCTTGGTGAATTTATGATTTCTCTTTGACAGGCAGCCAGATAAACTGGTGGTTGTGTGGACACGGCGGAGTCGAAGAAAATCATCCAAGGTTTGTGACTGACTTCCAAGCGCATTACACTGAACACTGATAGAACTGGATGCATTTGGGACTCACCTCCATTACACCATCTCTGGTCTTGCAAATCATAGTTTAGATTCTTAAGTCTATGGCAGACGACCTCAAATGGGGACGTTTTACTACTGTCTCATTTTTTTAGACCAATCACATTGCTGGAGGCAGGGATCTGTAAGTGCCTAATTGGGCAACATGGTCTCAGCCAGAAGTAGTAAACTGTAGAGATGAGTGTCTGTAAAAGTTTCTTATCAACAATGGGTGGAAAACTACTTAGGCAACTATATAAATAAGTGTATTAAAATCCCCAGCTGAAGCTTCTTCCTCTGCAAATTAGTTTTTGTTTAATATGTCACAGAGCCTAACTCTGCCGCTAGCAGATCTTGTATCTGGCACGGCCTCTGTGTAGTGTACATCATTGTTCATCTCAAATATATTACTTTAAATCCAAAGTCTGATGGGAAGAGCTCTGAAATTTGTGGAAACAGACACTTTCTTTCTACCTTTCCATTGTCTTCTGACCAATTCATGTTATTGGGGGGGCAGGATATTGGCCTGACCGGGATCCAAGCATCCATCTGAATTCACTTACACAACTGCAAGTGCATTTGGGTTGTTATTCCTTTCTTCTGATGCTGATGTTCTGATGTGTATGTTGTGTCCTTTCAGTCCCACAGTTGGCAGCCGGGCATCAAGAACCCCTACAGAGGAGTGGTTGTGTGGCCTGTACCAGAAAACATTGAAATCACTGTTACCTTGTTTAAGGTAGGTGTCTTTGTTTAGTTTTTTTTATGAACTCTCACTCTAAATCATGGAGAGAGCGTGAGGATCTATCTGTTGGGTATCCAAATTCCATAAAATAACCAAAACGTTCAAAGTGCATAACTGCTAATGAAATGTGGGATTATTTGAACACACCACAACAGTTGCTTTATCGTTATGCTGCTTTAAATCTCTGTTTCGATATTGGGACCTCCTGGCTGGCGGTCCTTATTGCCCGCAAGGAGAACCCGGGGGAACCCTATTTAACGCTGGTGCACCAGCCTATTTTAGACTCAACAATATGCAAAGCCAAGGCTTTATTTTTATTAAGAAGAGAGATTTGGACAAACGACTACGAAACGATTTTCAATTACGATGTTCTTGTAATCGAAAAAGACGTTTGCGCTCCTAGCAGGAGTAGGAGTGCGTAGAGCTTTGACGCCTTTTTCCGTCTTTAATGCCTCTTTAATGCATGCTTAAATACAGCATAAGGATAACATGGTGGACTAGAGGGGTTCTCCACCTGCAACATAGGCGTGGATCCTGCTGCCGGGAACCGACAATGTTGTTAACTAGGCTTAATAGTACACTTCCACATGACAGAGGCTTTGTTGGACAGATTAACAAACAAACTGGATCATTTGAAAGGTTTTCTCTTAATTTATCTGCAGGGATCCTTTAAACCATGTTATCAGGCACACTAATAACAATCTGAGCGGTGAGTCAGTGGCAAATCCAGCACTCTCAGAGGACGGGAAACTACGAGGAGCAATGGCCCCTAGAGTAACACCGCAGCAGCAAACAAGCTGCCATGGCTGAAGCCACTCCCGCTGAGTACTGGACCCATTTAAAGAAAACAGGTCTACTTTAGTCAGTCCCAAACTGATAGGAAGATAGGGTCATGTGTGGACGTGCCAGAATGAGATGTTTTTCACCTTGTGGTTAGATATCTCAGGTAGCCACGGGAGGGGGTCTGGGTCACGTTGGGATTGGATCGAGGCATGAGCTCGACCTCGACCTGCCATGAACCCATCAGATACTTTACTACGTATTATAACCAAGGTTTACAATTCAGATTTCCATTACAATTTTAATAAATGTACCGCAACTGCATGTTACAATATAATGCATGACCAGTCTTGAAGTTTTATTTCATTGTTGAAGTTCATTATAGCCTATGACATTTGTAGACTCATGGTCAGATTTATGGGGATATAAAATGTACTTTAACTAGTCACATCTGCTCAGCTGTCCTGAATCAAAGATGTTGAACTAGGCTATGAAAACTACACCTCTGTTCCCTGCAGATGCTACTAATACACAAGATTTTAAGCCAGAAGGTTGAAGATTCGGCTACTTTTGTAATCTACAGGATTTTGCCAGGGAATATTTAAATGGCTGGAGGGAACAAGAGATCACTTATCTAGCCACAGAGTTTGCATTCAAGTGTCGGCTGAAGACGCATCATCTGTGAAGTGTGCTCAAGACCTGAGACCCAATGTGCTACACAAAGACATGCTCATATGTATTGAATAACTTGAGGAATGTCTGAAGAGCTAGCTCTAATTCATCAGAATATCAATGTCTTCAGCAACATAGTACAGCATCACTTAAATAAAAAAGCGGCATGACTTTTTGTGTCATTGCCACTCATCACATTACACTTTAATTAAGAAATTCATCACCTGTTGCCAAAAAAACACATTCATCATGCAACAACGGAAGGTTTCCCTGCTAATCACTGTGACACCTTATGGGAGGGCTGAGAGTTGTTTTGTTGTTATGGATAATTATTATATTCCTAGTAGTACTTGAGCTTTTATTATACAGGATGTAATATTTCAAATGCTGTTTAATTTCCAAAGAGACAGCACACTATTACTTATCATCTCGTGCAAGCGGTTGACTTGTTGTGGTCTGCTTGTGTTTTTCGCTCCTATTGGTTCCAGCTCAGCGATTAATTGAATATCTGATTACAAAAGCGAGTGTGCACTCCCAAATAATGTTGATGGTATTTTCAGCTCTGATCCCCTTTTTCAGCGTTTCAGTACAGTGCACTCATAGTGCTGGTTACTCACATCCTTCCTTTCCTTCCTTCCCTGTTTAAAGATATGTTTTATAAAGACCCACGACAGAAGGATACCATGAGTTAATTTAGCCAATAGACTAGCTGCTAGTTTCCAGCCCTGCATCCTGACCCACAGGAAGTCCTAAAAGGTGTAGGGCTAGGCAGAAGTCAAAAGCCATGGCTCTACCGAGCTAATCTGGTAACATGGCTCTTCTGTTATTTAAATCAGATTGCTACAATCAGGAATAATCTATTCTACTCATCTATATATTTCCCTGATGGGCAATATATCCTTTTTATCTAGGGCTCCTTGTGTTTGGGTTTTGAGAATATAGATGTTCTGTAATATAATATATATATAATATATATAATATATATAAATCATAACGGGAAGGATAAGAGAGGTGTTGATAAATAAATGGCATCCAGGTTGATCTACCCCCGGACTCTTGACGCCATACCTACGGTCCTAGCCCACCCTTTGCATTCAGCTAATTAGCAACTCATTTTTTTTTTTTTGCATAATTCCTCAATGGGGGAAACAAGTTGCCAACCTCCACTGTTCTGTAGAGTCCCATTCAAACTTCAGTAAAGGCCAATGACTCCTGATTGTATTCCCTCTTTATTATTACAGGACCCACATGCTGAGGAATTTGAAGACAAAGAATGGACTTTTGTCATTGAAAATGTAAGTATGGCGTCATTGGCTTTTAAATATTATTACACTGCCTAGTAAACTGACACAATTGACTGCATAGTCATCACAAAATCTTTGGGATAAATGTACAGCTGGCTCCCCCTGCCGGCATGTTGAGGTGCTGCATGTGTTCAGATTGGGCCGTTTGCCACTCCCAAGGCACACTGCTTCATGTTCTGATTTAAAAAGCCTTGTCTAGTAGGTGTTATCACACTGATTGTTGGCACAAGGCAAAGCGTCTGTTTACCAAACCAACAGAAGTTGTTCTAACAAGTGATCCAATGGAGTGAGTTGAGGAACACCTTGAATCAGACAATACTATACACTGGCTTGGGGAAAATGGATTGGTTGTTTTCTCTGCATTTTTTTTTCCAATGCAATTTTAGGAAACGAATAGGGAGATGAATAGGCTATATCTGGGTGTGTTTTGAAACTTTCCCCTAGTGGGATTCTTCTGTGATTTTTTTTCCCCCCCTTACTCAGGACATATTGAGGATACAAAATCAGTTGAGTTTGCTTCTGTTGCAATTTGTTCTAGGTTGACCCCAATTTTGGCTTAAAATGACTGGAGCTCTTGCAGTTGAGAGGTGACAAATGATTAAATCAAACTGGGGGATGGAACCCAGAACCCTTTAGAGGTAACTGGGTCTAACAGCCAAGCCTGTACACTCCTTGCCCCACCTACACACTCGGGTCCTCCCTGGAATGTATTTCAGTTGCTTGTGTGAGAAGGACTGCCCTCTCAGCATGTTGGGTTTGGACTACTGAACACAGTTTTCATCACTCATCAAGTCACTCATATCAAGCACAAATACAAAAACCTATTCAAGAAAATCAAGTTGAAACTTGAGCATTTTTTGTTTATTTTGTTTCTTAAAGACATTAATTGTTTTTCTCCAGGCATTTAGAATGATGCTCAAAGCTAAAATAGAATCACCTTTTGGGCAGACACTGAGTAGCAGCACTCATCAATGGCACATTTAACCCGGGCGACCAACCAAATCAAGCAGACGGAGGGCTTTCGTGCCTGATCGATTTGCTTGTCGCTAATCCTAGAGTTTCAGTCACTCAATCGATAACACAATAGTCATTAGCATGTGAATCTGGTTTTGTATTATATCGAGAACTAACACACCTCTCAGGGACAGAGCAATAGTACGGGCTCGACATCTGCAGGAATCAAATGTTAAGCTGGTATGGCCATAACCTTTGATAGCTGCTGCTGCCAACATGCCCCAGCACAGGCCCTGACAACAATTCCTGGTGATATATCCATAAAGGACCAACACAATAACCCATTCATGCTTATTGTTATAGCAGAGACGGGTTGTAGCGGTGTAAAACATGAATAAATTGTTGAGCAAAGGCAAGCTGGCAGTTGTGATTTAAATCTAACCATACTTTTATTGGATGATGTTAAAAGTGCATTTGAATGGTTTGATTGTTCCTCAGAAATCAATCCATCTCAAACTAGCTTTTTGTGCACAAAGTGATGAATTTTAAGTATTGCTTAAACAATACATTTTGGGTGTGCATGCAAAAAGTTAACCACACACGTATATATATTTTTTTCTTGCCTGACTCCATACATAATGAGATCCTTTTATATACGATATGTCTGAAGTCTAATTAAGACGCATCAAGGGCACTGCTTTATTTTATTTAAGCTGATACCCATCTCCCATTACATGGTAATGTTTGATCATCTGATTCTAATCACCGATTTTTTTGAGTGAAATTTAATTGTCCAGTTGTTTCAGAAATTCCTTAATAACTGGGTCTATAAACCTTGTACTACCCTACGTACCCTATAAAAAACCTATTACTCTATTATTGTAGCTTATCCAGACCATTTGATAATAATATATGGGCATCCTAAGAACAAAACGTTACATAACTTAGACATAACGTTACATACATATCAATAAACTTTTTTTGCTGCTGCTGGCCTGGTGTTATTATTTGAAGTTGTCGATCAAGTCGACGATAGCCTTGTTATTTTATAATTATCATTATGTAAACCCATTAAAATGATGATCAGAAAGGCGTTAAAATGGTGCAGCCTACCTTTATTGAGAGTCAGGGCCACTTAAAGAGGAACTATGTTAAATGCAGGACAAATATTAATTGTTGCAGTGACTGAGCATAATGACGGTCCTTCTGGTCGAGATCGCTGCAATACTAGTTCTCAGCATTACAGCCTCATTTTCAACTCTACTGGTGCCAGTATTGGATGCCTCAATCATCCCTTTGGATGTTCTGGCAAGGCTATGAGTCAAGCTTATGTCTATATCCCCCCATCAGGGCGTCTTGAGGAGAGAAAAACTCAAAACACATGTAGGGAAACAAAATAAAGGGGTCTGATTTTAGGGTTTGCCAGGAGTGACGGTGGGGCCTCGGTCATGGTCATGTCGCAAACTTGAAAAGTAACAGAAAAAGTGGCGAAATGATAACAAACTATTATATCCACAGTGTTATCATACTCGGCCTCTCCCTTTCCCTTTGGGTCTTTGGCAGACATTCTTCAAGGGTCAACTGCTAAAGGCTGGTTCGAGCATGGGAGAGAGAAAATACAACAGGGGGAAATATAAGGCATGTGTGCAAAAGGGGCTAGTTCTGTGTCTCTACATACCTGACTAATCACTGTGAGATCAAAGCCGGGCTGAGCTCCTGACAGCTGGAATGGAGAGAGGGAGGAAAAGAGGGGAGGAGAGGAAGAGGCAACTCTACACCTCCACAATCTGAGAATGAGAAGGATGGGGGTAAGCTATGAGAGCTGGCCGGACAAAGAGGGGCTAAGGCGAGGGGTGGAGAGATGTGAAAGGGAAAGCAGTGCTGTCTGTCCACCTGTCTATCTGTCCGTCAGTTATATGTTCTTGAGGAATGAGGCACATGGATGTAGATGTAGATGTAGTTGCTTTTTCTCTTGGCCAATTCTCCTGACACACAGCCACAGACATACTAAAAAAGACAATGTCATCCTACTCAGGAGCTGAACGCGCCTTTGATTTTGCTTTCAGATTTTGTTTTGCTTGAATTCACACAGGCAACGTGCACACAAGCAAACTCCCCTTGATAGTTACAATGTGGAGACTGACATCTGCTTACAAGTATGTTGTCGTTGGATTAGTAGGAGTAGTTGGAGTAGTTGAACAAATGGAATTATAATAAACATATTATAATAGATGTTACGATTTATGAAGATCAGCCCTGTCAGTTTAAAGTCACGCCATTGAGAATCATCGGCAACGTGTATAGAGCATCAAAACTGACCATAATTTTTTATTGCCACAAGTTTGTCAATAAATAGGGTAAGGGTTAGCATCTGCCCTGCTCCACTTTTTGGCAACTTAACTCCATAAAAGGATAAAACACTTCCTGTGTATTGGGACACTGCTGCTGAATGCCCACTAGAGGGCAGCCTAGACTGTGTGTGTGTGTGTGTGTGTGTGTGTGTGTGTGTGTGTGTGTGTGTGTGTGTGTGTGTGTGTGTGTGTGT
>JAOPUA010000044.1:16630284-16640845 GCA_027122455.1 Trisopterus luscus
GGTAGGTGGGGTAGGGACTCACTGGTGTTGTGTAGGTGGTAGGTGGGGTAGGGACTCACTGGTGTTGTGTAGGTGGTAGGTGGGGTAGGGACTCACTGGTGTTGTGTAGGTGGTGCTGGGGAGGGACTCACTGGTGTTGTGTAGGTGGTAGGTGGGGGAGGGACTCACTGGTGTTGTGTAGGTGGTAGGTGGGGGAGGGGTCACTGGTGTTGAGTAGGTGGTAGGTGGGGTAAGGGCTCACTGGTGTTATGTAGGTGGTAGGTGGTGATTAAATGGCAGTTATCAGTGTGTTCTTTATTTACCCTGTAGCATGGCGCCTCCCAGCAGGGCTCCTGTGCGATGAGGCTGTGCTATAATATGACCTTCCAGTCAGCTACCCATCTGCTGCTCCTTTACATCAGGCCTGTCCCTTTTCTTTAGTCTCTTTACCCCATAGTGGTGCTGGAAAAAAATGTATGTCTACATTAGCAGAGCTCAGGTAGCGTGCAATCAGAAGGCCCATAAGGTGTTATCCGCTGGGGTAATACAGTTAAGAAGAATACACGTGTATTTAAATGTACAGAGCACTCCTGGGGTCACATGGTACAAAGCATACGTCTGTGTGTAAGTCTGTGAGAAGGATTGGTATAGCATTCCCTCACTCTAAAACCATGAACACATCTGGTTCAGACTGGCATCTATACAGTATGAATGGCTAAATGTAGGGTTATCAACTACGGTATGAATGGCTGAAAGTAGGGTTATCATCTACAGTATGAATGGCTGAATGTAGGGTTATCATCTACAGTATGAATGGCTGAATGTAGCGTTATCATCTACAGTATGAATGGTTGAATGTAGGGTTATCATCTATACAGTATGAATGGCTGAATGTAGGGTTATCATCTACAGTATGAATGGCTGAATGTAGGGTCATCTATACAGTATGAATGGCTGAATGTAGGGTTATCATCTATACAGTATGAATGACTGAATGTAGGGTTATCATCTATACAGTATGAATGGCTGAATGTAGGGTCATCATCTATACAGTGTGAATGGCTGAATGTAGGGTCATCATCTATACTGTATGAATGGCTGAATGTAGGGTTATCATCTACAGTATGAATGGCTGAATGTAGGGTTATCATCTATACTGTATGAATGGCTGAATGTAGGGTTATCATCTATACAGTATGAATGGCTGAATGTAGGGTTATCATCTATACAGTATGAATGGCTGAATGTAGGGTTATCATCTACAGTATGAATGACTGAATGTAGGGTCATCATCTATACAGTATGAATGGCTGAATGTAGGGTCATCATCTATGACCTACATTCATACAGTATGAATGGCTGAATGTAGGGGTCATCATCTATACAGTATGAATGGCTGAATGTAGGGTCATCATCTATGACCCTACAATACAGTATGAATGTAGGGTTTATCTCCTAACATATAGGACAGCGTTACAGTGAGGGTGGCTCTACCGTCCTGTTAGTCTCTAGAGGTTCAGCGTGACATAAAGCAACGTGTCCATAAACTAAACCCAGAGAATATCGCTGTGGTTTTCATGAATATGTTGTAAAATGTAGATATCTCTGTTCATTGTATACCAAATATTTTTCTTTTTTAACATTGATTTGAATATATTGTTGAGTTCTTCAAATTATGATATTTGTTTGTTAAAAGATAAACTCATCTCTGACTGAAACACTGGGTTTGCCTCATCTTGAATCTCTCTCCTCCGAGGGCCGGTGGGCCCCCGGTGGAGGGACGGTGGGCCCCTGGCGGGCCCCCGGTGGAGGGCCGGTGGGCCCCGGTGGAGGGCCAGTGGGCCCCCGGTGGAGGGCCGAAGGGCCCCTGGCGGGCCCCTGCTGTGGGCAGCGGTACACATCCATGGTGTGGATTGGAAATCCAAGTGGATTTACCAACCGTGCTCAGGGGTTGGAATCCGAGGAAACGGTTTAGGAATCTGTTCACACAGATTTATGCATGATGTTTTCTACTGTGACCAGGGCCGCTCCGCATAAATGGATTTAAAATGAGAATGAGCTCAATTCATTATATTCTAAAGCATACCCAACTGAAAACGATGACGTAATTGGGTACACCAAATTGGGGCTTCCAAAGAAAAAGCTCCATTCAGACCATGTAAAACATGAATAGTGCACTGGCTTTCAATAGTGAAATAAAATTCTTTCCATGATACTTTTGGCAATGAAGGGCAAAACCACCATCGGATGTTTTCTGTGTCATTATCTATTACAAAAGCTGATAGATGCTGAAATGTATCTGAATTGTCTGTAATTGTCTTTCGTAAATTACTTTGCTACCTAAAATTGAAGAATAGATTGGGATGTTTTGACACTTTATATGATGCACATCAGTAAAAACAAACAGAATACCAATGAGTTGTAACCACAGAGAGCAAATCAGGCAAGATGAGAAGACATATTAAAGTTGTTGTCAACATTACAATCATTCATTATTCAGTTGAATTCCAAATATTGGTTCCGACAGAAAGCTGAATTATGACATCTGAGGTTGCTGGGTTTTTATTCTCAAAATGTTCCTTTAACTTTACCCCACAGCAACTGCCCTGGCGACGGGCCAGCAGACGGCCATCCTTCTCTCCCCTCTCCTCGTAGGAGGGAGCAGGAGCTGGTCTGGAGATGAGTTGCCCTTTCACACATGCAACACAGTGGAGATAGACACATCAGCCTGGACACACATATAGGAGATACTCTGGGTGCTTAGGGCGGGGGCTGGCGTCTAGGGAACGCCTGTAGGTGGCGTGACGGGACGCATAAGGTTTGCAGCGGAAGTTGCAGTGCTACGTTCACAACACGTGGGAGATCGGGGCTTCACGCTCACATTTTTTTTTGCAGCGATGTCATTTATTAGACGTATCTGCAACATTTTCAGAGGAGTGACGCAGCTGGACTCCACCCTAGCGGTCTACCCGGGTCAGTTCTGGGTGAACTCAGCGAGGATTCAGACATTTGCGTTCACACATACAGCCCATCTGTATATAGTCCGGAGGATGTGTGTATGTGTGTGTGTGAATGGGCAGTTTCTGACTACGTCTGGTTTAGGATTTGGAAGGCTTTTGTCGCTGAACAAACAACAAGCATCTCAACCTCTCGCTTCTGCTGCTCTCTTCCTCCTCTGATCTCTCAGGAAGTGTAAATCCTCCATGGTTACGAATGACCACCCGGCCAGCAGGCCCTTCCTCATCAGCGGTCAGGCCGGTCGTGATGCCCGTCATTTTCTTGTTGTTCGCAGCTGTGCAAATAAGAGGCTTGCAAGGTGCTGACGGTTATCAGCTCCACTGATAACACACACACACACACACACACACACACACACACACTGTGGCATCCCGCCCCTGAAACCTCGGCCTGAACAAGCCCGGGGGATCGTGAAGGACGGGGTATACCACCCCCACCCACCAGCTGGCGACAGAGAGCTCCTGGACCTTCCCCGCAATCAGCGGGATGGGAGACACCTGGCGGCTGGGAGGAGGAAGGCCCGGAGCCCCTATAAAAGAGGCTACCAACCCGAAGCATGGGAGAGGCAGAGACACGCATCGTATGCAGATGCTTGAGGCTCACGGAGACCCAAGCGCACCCTTGTACTGTCTGTGATCATTGAATTAACACCGAAGTCGGCTTAACCAACCGTTGCCCCGTGCAGTATCTTCGAAACCCAGCTCATTCTCCAAGCCGGTTACCACATATGGTGGAGGATGCGGGCATAACGAGCGTTCCTACTACTACTACCCCGCCATGCAAAACCTGGACGGAGCCGCGGCGTCGGCTGCCCAGCAACACCAGCGGGAGACCACCGAGAGCCTCGCCCTGCTCCGCGAGGCAGTGCTACGGCTCACTCAGCACGCCGTCCGCGCCGCACCGACCGCCGCCCCGACGAGCCGCCTCACTAAGCTGGGACCGGAGGACGATGTGGAGGCGTACCTTGAGGTCTTCGAGCGGACCGCACAGAGGGAAGGCTGGCCGGAGGAGCAATGGGCGCACATAGTGGCGCCGTTCCTCACAGGACCCGCCCAGCAGGCGAGCCAGGACCTGCCGGCGGACGTCGCCCGCCAGTACCCGGCGCTCAAACAGGCCATACTGGCCTATTATGGGCACAACCTCGCGGCGCGCGCGCAACGCGCCCATGATTGGCAGTTCGACGTGCGGGGAGCCGTGCGCATGCAAATCGCCCAACACAGCCGGCTAGTGAGGAGATGGCTGACATCGGGAGAGGGTCCCAACCCGATCGACCGGGTAATTATTGACCGCACCCTGCGGCGACTCCCGCCGGATGCCCGCCGCGTTCTGGCCCACCATCCTACCTCCGTGGACGACCTGGTCCTCCAGCTGGCGAACTGGCAGGTGGCCCAGCTCCTGAGCACCAGACCCGCCCCAGCCCCACGGCGCGCCGTGACCCGCCTAGACCCCGGCTCCCGGCTTCACCCCACTGAGCAGCGTACCGGAGGACTGGGAGGTACGGCGCTGTTTTGAGTGCGGCCAGCCCGGCCACATCTGTGATGTGGGTGATGAAGGAGGTCCTCAGGCTCCTACAGGTGAAGCAGCTCCCGACCTCGGTTTACCACCCCCAGACGGACGGCCTGGTTGAGCGTTTTAACAAAACATTCAAACAGATGCTCAAAAAGGCCATGCAAGCCGACGGGAAGAACTGGGACCAACTGCTACCCCACGTACTGTTCGCGGTACGGGAGGTTCCCCAGGCATCCACCGGGTTCTCCCCTTTCGAACTGCTGTACGGGCGGAGACCCCGCGGGATCCTGGATATCGCGAAGGAGGCCTGGGAGAGCCAGCCGTCCCCCCACCGCACCACCGTGGATCACGTGGAGCAGGTATGTGACCGCATGGCCCGGGTGTGGCCCATCGTCCGGGGGCACCTCCAATGAGCACAGCAGGCCCAGGCGAGGGTCTATAATCGAGGTGCCCAGCTGAGGACCTTTCAGCCAGGGGACCTGGTCCTGGTCCTGGTCCCCACGGCAGAGTGCCGGTTCCTCGCCAAGTGGCAGGGACCCTACGAGGTGGTGGAACGCGTGGGGGAGGTGAACTACCGGGTCCGCCAACCAGGGAGGCGGAAGCCGACACAGCTGTACCACGTCAACATTCTGAAGCAGTGGAGGGGGGGGGAGCAGACACCCGCCGACCCCGCTCCCTTGTCCCTGGCGGCCCGGCAGGAGATCCCGGAGGTCCCGGTGGGGGAGGACCTCAGCCCGGCCCAGAGGCACGACCTGGACGAGATCATCATCCAGCACCGGGACGTGTTCTCCGACCTGCCGGGGAGGACTGCAGTCACCCACCACGACATCCGGACGGCGCCAGGCGTAAGGGTAAGAGTTCCCCCCTACAGGATCCCAGAGGCCCGGAGGGAGGCCATCCGGACCAAGGTGCGCCGAATGCTGCAGCTCGGAGTAATAGAGGAGTCCCGCAGCGCCTGGAGCAGCCCGGTGGTCCTGGTACCCAAGCCAGATGGTACCTTCCGGTTTTGTAATGACTTCAGGCGGCTGAACGAGGCGTCGGAATTCGACGCCTACCCCATGCCCCGGGTCGATGAACTAATCGAGCGCCTGGGCCCGACGCAGTACCTGTCGACTCTGGACCTGACCAAGGGGTACTGGCAGGTACCGTTGACCCGAGCGGCTCGGGAAAAGACGGCGTTCTCCACCCCGGGGGGACTATACCAGTACACCGTCCTCCCTTTCGGAGTACACGGCGCCCCGGCCACCTTCCAGCAGATGATGGACCAGATCCTGAGGCCCCACCAGGATTACGCGGCGGCCTACATCGATGACATCATCGTGTACAGCCCCAGCTGGGATGTCCACGTCCGCCAGCTGAGGGCCGTATTGGGGGAGTTACGGAGGGCGGGCCTCACCGCTAACCCGGCCAAGTGTCGCCTCGGGAGAGAGGAGACGACGTGCCTGGGGTACCGGGTCGGGAGGGGAACAGTGCGGCCGCAGGAAGGTAAGGCAGCCACCATACGGGCCTGGCCGCAACCAAGCACCAAGAAGCAGGTAAAGGCGTTCTTGGGGCTGGTGGGCTACTATCAGCGCTTCATTCCCGGGTACGCCACGCTGGCCAGCCCCCTGAATGACCTGACCCGTAAGGCCTTGCCAGACCGGGTCACCTGGTCGGGGACGGCGGACCAGGCTTTTAAGACACTTCGGGAGGCCCTGTGCTCCGAGCCCGTACTAATCACCCCTGACTTTAATCTCCCCGTGATTGTACACACAGACGCCTCGGAGGTGGGACTCGGGGGGGTCTTGTCCCAGGTCCGGGCCGTAGAGGAGCACCCCATAACCTACGTCAGCCGAAAGCTCCTCCCCAACGAGCGCAACTACTCCACCGTGGAGAAAGAGGCCCTGGCCATAAAATGGTGCCTCGAGAAGTTGCGCTACTACCTCCTGGGGATGGAGTTCACCTTGGTCACCGACCACGCCTCCCTGAAGTGGATGGCGGGGGCCAAGAACACGAATGCCCGGGTGACACGGTGGTTCCTGGCTCTCCAGGACTTCCGGTTCCGGGTGGACCACCGTCCGGGCCGAGAGCACGCCAACGCCGACGCCCTGTCTCGTCGGGATGCCTGCCTGGGAGGGTTCCCCAGATACCAGGGGCTTGAGCAAACGGGGGGGGAGTGTGGCATCCCGCCCCTGAAACCTCGGCCTGAACAAGCCCGGGGGATCGTGAAAGACGGGGTATACCACCCCCACCCACCAGCTGGCGACAGAGAGCTCCTGGACCTTCCCCGCAATCAGTGGGATGGGAGACACCTGCCGGCTGGGAGGAGGAAGGCCTGGAGCCCCTATAAAAGAGGCTACCAACCCGAAGCATGGGAGAGGCAGAGACACGCATCGTATGCAGATGCTTGAGGCTCACGGAGACCCAAGCGCACCCTTGTACTGTCTGTGATCATTGAATAAACGCCGAAGTCGGCTTAACCAACCGTTGCCCCGTGCAGTATCTTCGAAACCCGGCTCATTCTCCAAGCCGGTTACCACAATATATACAGATATTTAGATACAGATAGATATTTTGCTAATGGTGTGTTCTCAATTCTTCTAGCATTAGGAGAGCACTCAATTACAATACTTCAATGCTGATATACTTTTTAGAAATGCGCCATGCATATTTGTGAGCTTGTTTGTATGTATCTTGGTAATCTAGCAGAACTTTTCCACGGAGTCGGCAAAGATCTTGGACCAGAAACCAACTCCTGCATGTGGTGGACAGAAGGGGATTTTAATGTTTTTATTTCTACAGTCTGCAGTCTACAGTGTTGATTTGTAGCCTTACAGAATCCTTTTTAAATTTGACCACTGCTGGCAGAGTTTGTGTTTGATGATCAAATCTTACAGATCCCCACCACTGGAAACATGATTGAAACAAATATCAAACAAAATAATGTGAAGCAAAATAATGTGGAGCGCACTGGTCAATTCAAAAGTTTGCTTACATTTGCTTGAATTTTAATTCAGATTTTGTCTCTCACTAAGTGACGAATATCTGTGGCAACTAATTCTAACAGATATCAGAAACTATGCAATATTCAAACACATATTTTCCAAAGCTTTTAAACAAGGCACTGAAAGAAACAGGGTTCACGCTATAACAGACTAATCAATCAGAAGTATGGATATCATGAAATAATCACATTACCAAAGTTGGTTTCCCGAGCAATATTAATGTTGACTTCAGCAACGCCTTATAAAAACGGTCATTTGTAAGCAATTGACCACCTGGTAGTTGGCGATGAAATAAAAGAGAGAAGAACAACTTGTATTTGTGGTTGTTTCCCCTTGACAACAAATTCAAAACAGATGCTAACTTTTAGGGCTGCCCCCTAACAGTCGACCAAACCTGAGTCGATTAGAAGAGTCTCAGTCCACCAAGTTTTCATTGGTCTTTTAGTCGAGTCGGCCTGTTTTTTAAAGCTGCTCAGAGAGAGGACGGGGACAGCCGTACAGAGGAAGGTGAGCCCGGCGCCGCACCAAAGAAGAAACAGGAGCAGCAGCAGGAGGTGTCCATGCTGATGGCTGCTGAGGAAGAGGAGCAGCAGCAGGAGGCATCCATGCTGATGGCTGCTGATGAAGAGGAGCAGACTGAAGGCTCCAGCCTCCTTGCTGGTCGTTCCAACACATCCAGAACCAAACCCGCTGTGCCGTCAGCAGGCGGCTCGCTTCGTTTGTGCGCTTGTAAATGTATTATTTTAAAGGCTCATTATTATGGTTTTGTATTTCTCTGTAATGTAGCACAGTGTTGACAATGTTACTTATAACACTCTGCCTCAGCCCTGCAACTCAAACCATTTTCTGATGCCTAAAAAACATGAATATATATATACATATATATATTTTTTTTTATCATAAACGTGCGACGACTAATCGACTAATGGCTTGTACAAACGACTATTAGTCGACTAGCAAAATCTTTGGTCGAGGGCAGCCCTACTAACCTTTAACCCGGTTGCTGTTGTTCACGTGGTTATGCCAATAATAGCCTGTCTTTGGTAGGACTTGTCAAAATGATAAAAGATAAATAAAAAAAAACTGTTAAAAAATACTTCAAGGTTAACTGTTACATCTATTTTTTTTCCACCTGGACAGTCCATAGTTGAGTATCCATTGGTTATCAGCATTGTCTCAGTTTAGTGTCAGTTGACACTCACTCGTCAACATTGACTGAGTTGACATTCATTAATGAGAACATATCCACATTCTATCTGCATTCCGTGACATAATCAATGTTAAGTGAATAGCAACTCTCCCATCTTCAGACATGTTTCAATTGAATATGTATTCTGTCTCATGTGTCAGGCAACAACAGATTTAACTTTGTGTCTGGTTAGATTTGGCAAATGCCATGAATTGAAGATTATTGTAAAGCACTATTTTGAATGAGTTCATCATTAGTAATGATATGGAAAGGGTGTTGTTGTTGTTGTTAATGTACAGTGATATCTACATTGATGACATGTTCAATGTTTCTTTATGAATGACTTTTCAATAATTATTATATTATTAGATATATTATTATTTGATATTTTTTACATACTGAACACATTATGTGCGGTTGAGCTGTAGCTTTATGACGATTTTTTAGATTACTTCATATTTTTGATTAAGCAAACCTGAATATTTATGAATATTAGATTATTTAATAATATACAAATTAAAGTACAACCCAAAAATATCAGCAGTATCAAGTTCTGTCCAAAGCGACTCCGTAAGCTGCTGAGTAGGAAAAGCAGAAACCACTCGAGCATAGAGGTAACCAGTATGCATATAAGCACATGCTACAAATAACACCCCGAGACGGTCTGGCAGGAAGATGGCCAGACTGTCTGTCTCAAGCAACTGCTTACTGACTGACTGGTTAAAACATTGTCAGCCGTGCATTCCCAAACCAAAGTTCAGTTATTCTAGCAAAGAGAGCAAAGCAAAGACAGAGTGTTCATTTCCGTCATTTTTCTAATTACAAATAAAGGAAAGAAAAAAATCAATGCAATTCCGAAACAAGTAGAGGAACTCCTCAGTTCATCAGAAGTAATATTGATCTTCATTTATTCTTCCAGAAAATGCAATTTATATATATTTCACAGAAGAAAGTGCAAGCTGAAAAATTAATGACAAATAAATAAATTAGTGATTTAAGCTGAAGCAGATGTGTTTCCTTTGGGTGTTGGTAACATTCTAGTTCAGGTCAGCATGTTTTAGGAGGTGTAAAACGTGTACTAAGCAGGTTCAGAGGGAAACTAAAACACATTTTTTGCTAGTCCCACACCTAGCATGCGCTGCCTGCCGTTTACTGTGCACACATGGTTGGACTTGAATCCTCCCCGGTCAGGCCAACTCCACTTGTTACTGACACTAGCCCTCTAGGGCCGGACAACAGGAGGGCCGCAAAGGACAGGATGTGATTTGTTGAATGTTTCCCAGATGGCTGCCTTCCAAAGGAGCTAATAAAAGCAGAATATCAATGTTGTTGTCATTCCATCTTTCCATCTCGTCCACATAGTTTCCAACATATTGAATTGCTTTTGCCGATTTTGGGGGTCATGTTCACTGAGCAAATTTGTTTTGGAAAAAAACAACTTGTATCTGAGGTTGTTTCACCCTGAAAACTGAGCCTGACCTTTAACCCAGTTGTTGTTGTTTACATGGTAATAATGGTAATAGTGTAATATTGTTTACATTTTGCCACTCATAGCCTTTCAATTGTTGGTAATTATGGTCAAAAAGACAAAAGATCACTTCAAAACAGTTAAAAATAATAACTTTAAGGTTAACTGTTGCATTTTCCATTCTTTACTTGGTCAGTCTGTAGTTGAGTATACGTTGGGATTCAGTATTGTTTCAGTTTGGTGTCAGTTGAGACTCACTTGACGAGTCAACATTGTGTGAGTGACATTCAGAGGCTGCGTTTCATTAGTTGTTCAACATGCCCTCGCCGCCATGATGAGTGTCGTTCCAATTGTCTGTAAAACTGAAGTGAACTTGGTGAGATGGACCCTCGGAGGGCTGAGGGAGCGAGTGAA
>JAOPUA010000044.1:16722614-16733847 GCA_027122455.1 Trisopterus luscus
TCACAGTTAAAGTATTCCAATGTGCTTGCCATGGATACCTTTCTGATCACATGAAATTGTGTTTGCCTGTGACTTTGTTTAAACATATACTATATATATATATATATATATATATGTATATGTCTATAAGCATGTGCATATTACATATGACAGAATGATACAGCCAAAAAAAATTGTATAAACAACACATTCTCGTATAATCTGTGGATCCAGTCTGGTAAGGTAGGCACATCCCTAGAGCTGGCCGCCAAAAAAAAGAAATATCCTCTTCAACTTCCAGATTCATGCTTCCCCTTGTCTATACTCATTTACTGCAGGACTGGTCATGACTTATAAGGGGACATTCCTAAAGGCACAGTTACATGCTTTTAATTACCAGGCAATTATGACCAACAGTAATAACTGACTGAATGTTGATGAGCTCAATACGTTTAGCAATGCAGTAGTGTAGTGTAGTAATAGCAATGTTGTTATGAATGCAGCCATGTTATTGTTCATAATGAGACACCGTATTCAGAGTAAGCAATGCTGCATTATGCAAGATGTCCCATCTGGGACCACATTATAGATGATACATGATGGTTCTAGATAGTGCTTATAAGCTCTGGACTGCAGCTCCACCATCATGCAATCCCATCCCCATGTAGCAGTGGGAATAGTGAATGATCAACACCTTCAAAAGTGTCCTTTTGGAAATTACCCGAAATAGAAAATATGAATTCAAGCCATTTGTTTTCAATGATAGATGATGGGCTTTAAAATGTTTAAGAATGTGGCTTAAGAACTACTGCAAGTTCATAGACTCACTAATCATACCCCATTGCCTATTTAATTTCTTTTTCCAGCACCTGTCTCATGCTTCTTGCAAAGTACATGAATGAAATAGGAATCACCTTCCAACATACAAAACACCCCTCTTTATTCAAGCCTTTAGTGTCATCACTAAAGAATGCATACTGAGCCCAAATAAACAATTCATATGGAATAGTTCATGAGTATAATATTGTTGTTTGTTCGAGCATCATACCAGGAAGTGTATCACTTCTATTTCCATAATGTGGTGCATTTTGAACTTCCCAACCTGTAATGGTTGTAAATAAACATGATGTATAGATGTGTCATTCCGTGAGCCATGGTTTCTGTTATGGTGGGTCATGCTAAATATAGCTAAGTTCATCTACTTATCAGTGGAGTTTAATAATAATAATAATAATAATAATGATGACTATGTTAATGCTGGATTTCATAAAAGAGTAAGACCCTTGTATGTCTTGCCTCTTGTACTTGAGTTGCCAATGAAAAGTGAAAAAAAACCTACATTTCAGAAACATGAAGGGCTTATGAGACAGTAATTGCACATACATGTTGATACAATAAACTGTGCATATCATAGGTGTCCTGACCAACATTTGTTGTTATACAAGTCCCAGCCGTAGCACTGCCTCGTCTGTCATTTCAAATGAACAAGTAAAAATAAATGTCTCTAGTACAATTAGCAGCTAATAACCTTGTTCCATCGACGTGTCATGCAAGTTGAAAGATTATATTAACATTCAGTATCATACAGAAATTGTGTAAACATTCTATTAGACGACCTCTTTTAAAACACTACTTTGTCGCACCGGTAATAAAATAACACTTAGTTGTTCGGTCGTGTGAATTGATTAGCATAAAAACTTAAAAAAGTAAACAAACAAATGTAGCACAAATACAGTCTGCATCGAAAGAAAAACAAAGGTGGTCTGGAATGTCTGTCTGGTTTAAATGACGGTGGTGTGTGTGTGTGTGTGTGTGTGTGCGTGTGCGTGTGCGTGTGCGTGTGCGTGTGCGTGTGCGTATGCGTGTGCAGTATTCATAAAATATGTTTAAAAAAGGTTTTGCAGTTTTGGAATAAAGACTAATAACAGCAGAGGAAAATAGGAGGTAACGTCAGAACGTAAGTACGTAAGACTAAATCAATTTTGTTCTTATCAGTCTTGGTATTAATATAAGGGCCCTTCTAATGTTTAGTCGTATTAGTGAACCAAGAAAAAATTGGAATCCTTTAATAAACAATCTATAAATCTTCTGTATATTAAATTGAAAATAAATTGATGATAAATGTAATACATTTATATTTCATCAAGTTAGGTTGTTATAAATGTATTTCAGCCTGAAAAGTCCTAAAAGTGCATATGAAGGATATCTGATATTTTTTGATTTTTCAATACATTGCAGGCAACAGTGTAGTGTATCTTATATACAGCGACTATGATAAATATAAATGATGACAGCTGCGACATGGTACATATGAAAAAATATTAGGCAACCCTGATATTTCATGCTTTGTTCAACGTCACTTTTTGTATCTGGATACAAGACTTTAAATCCCTTGAAGCATACAGCTTGCACAGGGTCAAAGACATATCTGTCACACGTTCACAACCGACTGCAAGGCATTTTCAAAAATAAAATAAATAAATAACACAATTTATAAATAAACAACAAATTGATGTTGGCGTTGCTGGGGCACTTATCGTTGAAACAGAGAGCTTGGCCAGAAATACATTATGTGTAATTATAACAATAATAATGACACTAAAACACAATGTTAGCCACATCCTGGGCCTGCTTCAGTGCAAAGTCTTGCCAAAACGTCTTTCCTTATGAGTGTAAATCAAATGCAAATGTTGCAAGTTGTTAATCAAAGATGCATCCTTACCGATGCACAGCTTCAAAAGTCTCTGACATGCAAGCACTCCCTAACGATTATTGGTCAAGCTCATCTCCCATCAGTGTGCTATGGAAAATATAATTTCATTGTTTAAACAAACGTGTTGCTGTCAGCTTCCAGTCAAATCAATTGTTCAACCGTTGTTCAATTGCTCTTCGGTGCAAAACTATTCCGCTCAAACATCCCTTAACAAAGCTTTGTAAATCACAGCACCCCCCACTGTGAACGGCCACGGAGGGGCACCCCGATGTTAAAGCCAGCACATCTTGAGGAAGACCATGATATCACCAACAACAACAACAGCTGACCAGCACAGTCGTCCCATCCAGGGCTGACAGCCACTCACCGCTCACTATGTTCCTCTGTGGCCTTCACGAGAAAAGGTCGTCTTTGTCGCTGTCGGGTGACGTGGGTCTGGAGATCTCAAAAAGGGGCTTGGGCGACGCGGCGGCTGTTCTTCTGGCTCTGAGGAGCTGGAGGGCCTCCGCCAGCTGGGCCTCCAGGCCGGACATTCGGGCGCTCAGGCTCTTGAGGTCGTCCTTGAGCTCCAGCTTGATCTCCTGCAGCGAGGCCTGCAGCGTCTGCTCGGGGATGGGGTAGAAGGCGTGCCGGGTGTCAGGCTGCACCGGGCTCCGGTCCTGGGGCGTCAGCCGCGGCTCCCCCATCTTGTCCAGCCGCAGGTCGCTCTTGGTGATGCCGCTGTCGCAGGAGTCCGTCTTCTTCAGCGGCAGCGGGGGCTCGTGAGCCTTTGTCCTCTCGGGCAGCGTCTCCATGGACTCGGCCTTGGACACCTTGTTCCAGTGGTCCGTCTTGGCCATGGACTCCTTGAAGCGGCCCCAGCCCTTCACCTTGGGGGGCTCGGCCGGCCGGCCCCCCATCAGGGCGACGGCCGACACCGGAGGCGGAGCCTGCAGCTTGGCCTTGTCGGAGGGGGCGGGGCCGTGGGCGTGGGCGTGGGCGGAGCCGGCGGGCAGGGAGGAGGAGGAGGACGACGACGCCGAGGGCGTGGCTGGGCTCTCCGTCACCGTGACGATACTGGTGGTGGCGACGGGGGCCTTGTTGGCCGAGGGGACCTCGGTGTAGAGGGGGCCCCGCTCCAGGTCGTGGTCGTCCAGGTCGGGCCGGTCGGTGTTGAGCCGCGCCTCCTTCTGCTGCCTGAAGCGCTGGAAGAGCCGGCGCACCGGGTGGTCCGGGGGCAGGTTGAGCGGCGCCTCGTTCTTACGCCGCAGCCGCTCCTCCTCCTCCCGCTTCACGTCGCTGATCTTCCGAAAGACGATCTACAGTGGGACAGCAAAAAGGGGGGGGGGCGGGGTCAGGGGAGGGTTGGAGTCATGGCCAGGGAATTAAAAGGGAGTTGTGATGGGACAAGTCACTTGGGACAAGTGAGGACAAGTCCCTTGGGACAAGTGATGACGCAGTAAGAAATGAATGAAATGAAATAAATGAATTACATTTTGAATTGAATAATTAAGTGAAAGTGTTGTGAGCAGTTTGCAGATTGTGTGCTGTGCAAATGTCACCCTAAAAAGGGTATTCCCATGGAGGCAGAGCTAAAGAGCACGGTGTGCCTTTGGCTTCGGTTAGCCAAGATGCTCTTGCAAATGCAAACTCCACAGTCCATACTTTCTCTTTACATGACATATGCTTCTACTAGGACTAGCTGTTTATGTTGTTGTAGTAAATTAGTTAGTTTTACTGATTAACAATCTCACAATAAGGCCCCTAACCTTCCTGACTTTTTGATTCATCTTGAAAAAGAACACAATAACTTAAAAAAAACAACAACAACCATTCATTTAAAAAACATCAACTCCAGCCAATTCAACGTTGCTCCACCTTGGTGCTATGGGGGTTGAAATCTATTGGTGGGGAGGAAACACTGTGGTCTTCATTAGCCTTCATTAGCCCGTGACACTGTGTTACACACCGCTTTGATCAGCCCTTTCCCTGGAGGGCCACATGCCCTCCAGTCACTCAAACCCAGTTCATTTAGTAGAGCACTCTTCGGACCGACACACTAACCCACAGCTCCAAGACTCAACATGGATTATTTCAGTCTCATTTGTTAGAAATGGCACAGCCATCCGTCAGCAATTAGTGAGCGAAATTCTCCGTGAAACATCTGTTCAGTTTGACTGCACCGCCTCTGTACGGGACATCTTCCAGAACGCTTCAGGCTCATTAATGACCAATCGGGGGCAGCTATTGCCTGATTGACTCAGGAAATCCATTCACATTTGCACACGTTTTTCTTGTTTATTTTTAAAAACCGTACTCCCTTCTGCTCTTTCCCGGTCTCTGTCTTTACAACTCTCAAATCCTAACTGCAGCAATAAAGCTGCGGGCATCTCTGTCGACTTTGAAAAGGATTTAGGGTTGTACACAGCGCCGGAGAGCGAAGCCAACAACCGGGGTGCTGACAATACCTCTGTCGGCGCTGCCTGTGGGGATGTTCCCATCAGCATCCTCTCACCACGAGCACTACGTTTGGTGCGGTGAGACAGTCTGACATACACAGAGGTCAGAAGTCCCGTCGCTTTCCCTTTTCTTCGCAGCAAATTCATTTAAATAATGACTATAGCACATTGTATTTATAACACTCCATCTCTGCTTTTCCTAATGAGACATTTTAAGGGGCTAGGTTTTCAAGGTGTCTCCCCCACCCTGGAAGGTGCAGAGGGTGTGTGCAGTCAGTGTGAGAACCACATGGTGTTCAGTATAGCCTATCCATTTAATCAATCCCAAGAGCCCCCCCCCCCCCGCTGTATGAATGCAGAAGATAGAGATCCCCAGTGCCCGGTCAGAGGCATTAGATGAGATTGCCACTTTGCTAGCAGGCTATTGAATCCTATTCAGCCTCCCAAGAGGGGTAATGCTATTAAGGATGAAAACGATTTGTATCTATGATCATCACGCTGTGACTGTTGTTGATATGTCATTGGAGGAGGTGGAGGAGGAGGCCCGGGTTGGGCAATGTATGGCGATGTCTCTGATCACGTGGCTGGAGGTGAATCTCCTTCTAGGGCTGTCCGAGCAAGGAGCATGATACCACTGCTTTCTCCTTCAGGATTTGGTTTGGCCTGATTGCCATCAGGTCAAACTTGAACAAACAGAAGGTTGTTTCAGTGGCCGTTGACGATACAGTGATTAGAACCCAAATCAATACTAGTTTAGTCCTTGTCTGTGTTTTTCTACAGTATACCGTCATCGGACACAGCCTAAGATGTTAATTTAAGGAGCTTATCCAATTTCATATTAACCCATTTTTACTGGGCCACTTAATTCTGGCCCCTCTGTTTAATCTGGCTTTAATCAGGGTTAAATATTGAAACATAAATTGGGTGGAGTTTGAACACTTTCACATTTTGCATGAGGCAGGCTGTAGCAACGCATTGTTTACAAAGATCAGCCACACATTACACTATAAGCCTCTTTAAGATGCCCTTCTGAAAAGGTTTTGAAGTAATCTCCCTAATTCCACTCTCCCAACGAGATCTCCCACTACCTAGTAAATGGATGACAAGCTAGCTGCACAATTATTTCCCTTCTGCAGCCGAGTAAACCAAGCTGGAAGAAACAAAGCATTGCAATGACACAACGTTAACACTGTGTGAGGAGCAGCACACATCTGGAGGATGAATACGCTGCGCCGCAGCGTTCTTCACGAAAGAAGATAAGTGGGCGGGGCGTTGCATCTCGCTAGCCCCGCCCACTTGCTGACGCCGTGACGTCATGGGCTGGCCAAACACATGAGAGAAAAAAATAAATAAATAAAATAAAGAATGTCCAAGAGATGAACGAGACGGAGCTGAATGCGACTGACCCTCTTGCGCAGGTTGTAGGTGAGCAGCAGGTTCCTGGAGAAGTGGTTGGAGAAGGCCGTGTAGAACTCCAGCACCTTCTGCAGCGCGTCGCGCTTGATGACGTGCAGGTCACAGTAGGTCAGCGCTCGCACGTTGGCGCAGGCCTGAGCCAGGGTCACCTCCTTCCAGAACACGTCCCCGAACACGTCCCCCTTCCCTGCGCGCACACACACCGCAGTAAAACACAAGGGGACATACGCTTTCTTTAATTGCTAACGACAGTGTACACCTGTTCAGCAGGGAAGATACATCTAAGAAAATGTTATATTCTTCTTTACCCTGGAAGACAAGATATGTAAATGAGGTACTTGAGTCAACGAGCAGCACCATTCTGGTTCAAACTCCTCCAGTTGCTTTGGTGAAGTAGTTCCCTAATTGCAATCTTTGTTTTCTTTCTGACCACCTCCGCCCCCCAACCCTCTCAGCGACAACACGGCCTTCCTCTCAACGTCAGCCGACACTTTATGGAAACTTAGTAGATCAGCAGCTACAGTATACACTAAAACCTGGCCACTGTTGCACAAGGAATAACACATTACATTAAGCACAAATGATCATCACTGATTTGAACATTTCCTATTTCAGGAATATTTAATATATAATATAAAGGGCACCACATGGAGTATGAAGGCCATCTCTAATGTGTGATGAAAGGCCCCGTTCACGGGCCAACCCTCCATCAGCACCTCTGTCTGCTGGTGTCTTGGTTTAATTGAAATTTGCTTCTCTTCTACGGTGACATAAGGCTAATGAGAATCAGATTTATAGCAGTAGCCAGTCCATCACCAGGCGGTCTGTGGCAGTAAATGCACAATACTCGTCTAATAGGGTATTGATTGCTTCGGAGTCACCGCTAGATTATCCATGCAAAGTCAAAGGTTCCCCCCGACAAAAATGTCATTCAAATAAACACATCCCCTGTTGTTAGTGTGTGTGTGTGTGTGTGTGTGTGTGTGTGTGTGTGTGTGTGTGTGTGTGTGTGTGTGTGTGAACATTCAATGTGTCACTGTGACCCCTACTTTGAGGCCCAAAAAAACAACATTTCTAGTGTTTTGTTTGCTTTGGTTTTCTTTCCAGAAATCATTAATTTTAGAGCTATTTATACATAGCACAGAAACTGAGATAATGTTGAAACGGATATTTTATTTGAAACTACGGCTAAAATCTAAGGCGGATAATTCTCAAAAGTTAATCTCTCTAAATGTGCTTCATGTTTTTGCAGCATTTATGTTTGCAATTTTCTTCTTATAATAGGGAAAAAAACAAAAACATGACGTACTGGTGAAGATGTGAAACATTCACACCACCTTTTCCAGCACCTTTTAACCACAACCTGATTCCTGCTTATCCTGCGTCTCAAAGTTTCCATCTTAACTAAGCTGGAACGGAAACAGGCATTCTTCAGTCTGATTCATCACGCTTTAAGAAGGAAGCCCTCTCTAAACACGTCCAGTGACAGTGCCTGAGGCCGGTTCCAGCTACAATAATAATCTCCTGGGCCGTCTGCCTCAGTATAGGTTCCTCTGGAGGGCGAGGAGTTCAGGAAAACCCCCTACATTCCCTCTGTAAAGTCGGATGATCCGGGGGACACAGGGTGCAGATAAACACACGACGATAAATACAACTGAGACGCAATCTTCGGGTTCTGAGATGAAGACGGCACAAGCTCTGACACGTTAAGGTTGTGAACGTGACTTAAGTGACTGAGAATTAAACTATAGCATTAAAGATCTATTCTACTGACGTCTGCATTATTCTGAATGACGACATTTACGGATCAACGGTGCAACACTCGATGCAACTGACACACGTAGGAGACTCCACGACTGAAGATTAGTCTACCTTTGGTACATTATTTCATTAATACACAGGATCAGATGTTATAATCCCTTGTGCCAAAATCCAAGGAAAACACATATTATTATACACACATTATTCAGAAGCCCCTGCCCAAACTAACCTTATAAGCACACTGGCCACTAAGCTACCAACCAATGGTGAAAAACACAAGACAAATGGCCCATCTAACAGCATGTATGCATTATGGAAGTAAGAGTAGTAGATCATCATTTGTGTAATGAGCACCACCTGTGTTTATCGTAATGTTGACACCTCTGTGGAAGAGCCTCTTCTGCGTGCATTGGCTTACCACTTACACACCTGACAAAACTCATCCTCCCCAACCAACGCATCAACCCGGGTCAAGACCTCACACGGCCGGGCACACGAGAGTGGAAGAAGGTCAAAGCTCACCCAAGATGGCCACCACCTCGTCGTCCTGAATGACCTCGAGGGATCCGGACACCACGAAGCACAGGCTGTCCACGCTCTCCCCCGCGTGGTAGATCAGGTCTCCCGGGGCACAGTGGATGGTCTGGAACTCCATGGCCAGCGCGCGGAGGCACCCGTCGCTGGCCAGCCGGAAGGCGGGGTGCTCCTTGAAGACCTTGCGGTTCAGATGGACACAGATGTCCGCCCGCATGTCCTTAGGGCATATCTGCAATACCTGGAGCACAGGACAAAGGTGGACGGACGGTTACACCGGTTGGACAGAGCGTGGTGTGATAGGACGCATACGTTCAGCTGTAAAGTGATGGACAACAGAAAATACGTTGTTTTATGTTGCAATGTCACGTCATTTCAGTCTATTGATTTTCTATTGATTTGTAGAGCCGATTTTCTCTACTAGACAAGCCAGTGACCAATTACCGTACACTCACTCACAGCGACGGTGCTGTGGAATAAAGCTAGAATGACTTGGAGATGGATATTAATAAAAAAAATCATATTTTCCCAAGAGCTTTGGTAGGTGTGTGGTGGGGAAGATCCTTTTGTGATATAATGTGGATATTTTAAGTTTTTAGATCCTGTTGTCCATCACTTAAAAGTACTAAATAATTCAGGTGGCAGGGAGTGTATAATATTAATATCTGCAGAGAGCTGTTGATTGCATTTTCCATCCTGAGCCTATGAACAGAACACAAAAAGAAGAGGCACTATTCATTTTTTTCTGTGCGGTAAAAGTGACAACCCCACCGAACATCTCATTTTAGAATATTATATTTTGCAGAAAAACAACTTTCTTCATAGTGGCTTAGTGGATCTTATTCGGGGCCCTGGTGACAATTTTTCCCCTTGCCATAATTTTGATTGATGACACTGTAAATTAGAGCCGAAGTTTGTCTATCTAGCTGCAGGGGTACACTGGGAACACACGCAACTCGCAGAGACGGAGAGAGCCATTACGCATGAATATGCTGCCATCACACCACCTGTGCTGTTGTTCAGATGGGATCCCGTCCTCATCTCTCCGGGCCCTTCTGCTGTTTCTTCAGGAGAACATAGCGCTATTGTCCAAGGACGCACACCTTAACTCCGAAACAATCACATTGATACGATTTCATGTCTGCCCAGCTGGCACAAGCCCTCCCCTCTGTAAAGGAAGGATCCATCTTATTCTTACGCGTTCTTTCCTGGCCTCCTGTCCTTTCCCTTCGCACTGTGTCGTGTTGTGTGGGCTTATGGGGCAGTGGGGGGGGGCATCTAATGTGAGCCTGTGAAGCCCTGCGTGACAGTAATCATGATAGAGGAGGCTACACAAATAAACTTGACCTGCTCCGCCGGACGGCAGCGTGCGTGCGGCGTGCCACCTTGAGCACCACCGGCCCTTTGAAGAGCTAACGCCACGCAGGGACGCGAATGTCACTCCGCAGCCACCTGGGGAGGGGTCTGCTCTGCGTCAAGCACACGGGTTACATGGCGAGCGAGGGGGCCACGCATTCAACAAGGAGACAGTCAACAAGGAGACACATATCATCCGTATCAAGGATTTAGACTTTGTTTTCTTATTTGAGGATATATTGTCGCCTCAAATGCATTATGTGAATGTTGAATTGGAAAAGAGGGAGTACAAGGTGGATGGGTGGATAAGAGCACAACCCAGATTATGCATTGATAATTATTTACCTTATTAATTACCTTACATGGGTAACATTTAGGTAGGTTGTTCATTATTTACCTACAATGGAAAAACACAAACACACACACACACACACACACACACACACACACACACACACACACACACCTCCCCCCGTTCCTCTAATAGATCTCTCCCATCTGTGACTGTTAGAGTCATGCAATATAAAGTATGCCATGCTTCTGAAAGTCTTTCACCTTCCAAAGTAACACAAACCAATATTTTTGCAAAACTGCATTTTAACATTGCCTTTTTGAGGTGGTGAGCCAACATGCGGAGTGCCATTCCACCAATCAGAGAGACATTGAACAACGGTGGGCGTGTTTCAGCTAGTCACCAACTAGACCAGGATTGGTCGGACTCTCTAGCCGCAGAGACCAATGACCATTGAGATTTAAAGTGTGGATGTTTGGAAAAGGGGAGGGCGGGATCGGGGGAGGTTTTAACACAAGGGTGCCAACCACATCCATACACAGGAAACATCCACATGCATGAAGACTAAAACATCAAATTAACTGAAAACATCCACATGCATGAATATAAAATTGTTAAATTATAATTATAAAATAAAACAATAAATAAAACGAGACGCACTGCATGCCACACACACACGCACGCACGCACGCACGCACGCACGCACGCACGCACGCACGCACGCACGCACGCACGCACACACAC
>JAOPUA010000044.1:17193854-17204981 GCA_027122455.1 Trisopterus luscus
AAGCCCTGTGAGGCTCGGGCAGAACATGGGCCGTGGAACAGAGTTCTATCTGAAACTGTTCACTACGTACAACATACTACAGCGTTGTAGATTTTGATATGTTACAAACCCAAAAGGTTATATTTATTCATGGAACATATATTTATATACATACATAGTTTATTAAGTTGCCTGTACATTGGGGTTGCTGGTCTAGGGTTGTAGAGGTTATTTGTACAGTTTAATAGTTTTGGTAAAGAAGTTAAGCTAATGTAACTGTGTCACCAAGTACAGCAAGAGTAAAATATATGTACATTTTTTTTTAAATGTACATTTTTTTTTAAAAGGACATTTTTTTTTAAAAGTACATTTTTTTAAATGTACCACATTGGGATGTCATTATTTACAACTGCCGCAACAATCTGCAGTAAAATCAAAACATACCATGAAAATACTTCTGACCGCAGCGGTAAAAAAACTGAGCACTGAGAAAGCATGAATTGTAGCTGGGCGTGGGCACCAGAACGACCTGCAACTACACAAGCTGTAGCGCCTTTAGTCGGCCCAGTGGAAAGTGTGGTGGTTATTTATGGCCAACGCTGGCCGCTGTCAGCAGTCCAATACAAACGTGAAAAACTGCTCAAAAAGCTTCCGGCAGGAGTGGCGGTCTCGCAGTGTAAATAATGTGTCATTAAGGCCTTTTGTCTAATTAGGAGTCTGATCTGTTGCCTGTTTGATTCATACGGTGTCCCAGCTGGAAACAAATCTGGAAAGGAAGCCTAATGTGATTGAAGCAAGGGGGAATAAGTGCAGAGCAGCATATAATGTATAGATCACAGGATGCTCTCGTATCTATTTCTTTACTGCAGGATCTTTATCCAAGAAGAGGGGTTGGCTTGAATATGTGAGTCGTGTGTTGTGAATAATCAAAACAATGTTTGGTCTTTCATACCAATAATGAGGAATATTGATTGCACACGTAAGTATGCAATCATTATAAGTAGTAATATTAAGTAACATTTTCTCAAATATGCATGACTTTCTGAAGGAATTTGTACAATATTGTGCAGCAATATTAGCAGCGACAAGCTGAACAAGCTAGATGTTGACCCAAGACTGACATGTCTAATGATGGCTAGAGGGTGTTGGCTGTTTTCATTCTGAAAGAGGGGTTACAGCCTATAGATCCATGAGATATGTAGATCCATCTTTAGTGTCACGTGATCAAACCACACAGCGGAGAGTCCATCTGCATTAAACACAGTGATGTGCTCCAGGCTGCTTCAATAACCATGTTGTACTAATGTACCACATGCATTAGTAAGTTACTAGTTACTGCTTTTGGACACATACATTTTCATACATTTTAAATGACAGCTGAAGAAACAGCTAATGTTTAGACTAGATTGTTATAGTTAGCAAAAAAAATACATATTAACGTTGAAAAAATGACTAATAGCTCGGTGCAATTTGGCAATGTCATTATAATATTGCAAATCAGTCAATTAAATGGATTGATGTAAATCAAACGTTTGTGCCAATGTCACTATTGATTGCGATATCCCAATGTGCTTTTGAGCAAATTGAAAATAGACCTCTCTGCACATACAAAGGTAAATCAGTTTAGCAAAGACCATTAAGTATTGATGTGTTTGATCATGATTTCCTCATGAAATACAGGGTTAGGGTGATAGAGAAAAGGGGATTTTCATCAAACATCTGATGAAAAAAAAAACGTGTGTGTATTGTTTGTAGTGTGTAGTGTGAAGGTGTGTGTAATTCACCAGCGGTTGAGCATCAGACCCTTTTTTGGCTGCTTCGACCTCAACAGCTAGGAGATGGTCTTTATTTGATTAAAGGCAGGAGATCAATACTGTTCCAGGAAGGAAGTAACGCATCTTTCTTGTGCTGATGCTTCCAATTCCGACAACACCTGACCTGCCTTGTCCTTACCGTTAGTTATATGGACTGTATGCGCCCCAGTCCCATAGTCCCATAGCAGGCATAATAAGCCCGTAGAAGGAATCAGTGTGCCTTGTTGCACAAATCTCCTTCATTGCATCCTGGCCGAGTAGCTCCCAGAAGGTGCTGAGGAAGCGGCTTTAAGAGGATGAGGGCGAAAGGGAGAGACTAAGAGAAAGAGACTCATTCGCTCTTATGATTATATGTCCTGGAATGACGCCATCAGTCATGTCATCAGTCATGTCTTCAGTCATCACACTGTCCCTTTAGAAGCCATGTTTAACTCCCACATTATTGATTGCGAGAAACTGAATACATCAAAACGTTTGAGAGTGCCGGCCTCTAAAAAAAAGTGTTTAGTGGGCAAAACCTGATGATGGCTACCGTAATGGAAGAAGAAGGTCCACTGTCATATCAGATTGCTATGTGTTATATAAATACTGTGTGCTTGGGGAACGCGGGTAGAGAAGTGGCTGTGTGCGACTTGCTTAGATGTCAATTTGTCAATTTCTCCAAATGAATGTGGACTTGTGATTTACATTTTTCATGATTTACACATGAATTTAGTTCACCATGAAAACAAAGGTTCTGAGGTATTGGGAGTGCCAATAGTCAGGTCAGAGAGAGGTACGGGCTGGCCAGCAGTTTTGTGGAAGATATAAATTACAGGATGTGATTTTTTAAAACACATTCGATCAGCATTGAGCACAGATATGTTTGATTAAAAAATAAAATATGAGCTAGTTTAAAATGTGCACATTGCGACCTTAAGCATGTTTGCGTGTGTGTGTGTGTGTGTGTGCGTGCGTGCGTGCGTGCGTGCGTGCGTGCGTGCGTGCGTGCGTGCGTGTTACCCCAGGTTAAAGAAGGAGCAGGAGCTGCTGAAAGAAGGGGACTTGGAGCTTGTGCGCGAGGCCCTCAGTTCAGAGATACACTTTCTACAATCTGTGAGTACCTCACTCTGCTTGGGCCATGATGCAAACAGCATGCATGTTGTTGTTACTTTGTGTTTTAATCTTGTGTTCTGAGGGGAAAGTAAGTTACTTGTTAATTGTTATGAAGTTAAAGGAACAAGAATTTGAAGCTAAACTTAAAAACACTGCTCCATCCCTCCTTGCCTTTCTCCTCCATTGAGATGTGTTGCGTTTCACACAACTGTGATTGACAGTTGCATCAAGGTTGATTCCAAAACAATGTGGGAATGTTTGGTCAGCGATGGTCAGCTCTGAACAGATGTTGTCACGCACTTATAGAGGACGGATGGCAATGCCATTTCAAACCAATTACACTCAAATAGTAGCCCTTAAATCTTACCTAAAGCGCCTTTAACTGCCAAGTGAGAAAATAAACCAATGCACATCAAAACAAAGTGTATGTGTGAACCATAGACTGTATATAATAAGTTTGAACACAAGCATGCTCGCACATACAGAAACACTTAAGATACACAAGATAATAATAATAAGTTCTTACATTCTTCAGTTTCAGATGTGTACCATAACAATACTTTATGATAGAAAAAATGGCATTTCTGGGATGGTTATGTCTTGAATCTTGTGCAAGTCATCAAATTTAGACCTGTCCTTTTCATGTCTGTTTCTTTTTTTTTTTTAGAAATTAGACACCAGAATGCGCAGCCAGCCACATTAAGGGGAGTCACACCCACTGGAACTCATTGTGTTTTGTAGATTGTTGGGCATTTTGTTTTTTATGTTCCATTTGAATTCAAACCTTATTGAATCTATGCCTTGAAACTACAGCACTGGGTCAAAGAAAAAGGTCCCGCCTTTTCGTGCACTGCAAAATAGACATTGAATATGAAATAGTAATGCTGATTCTCCTCTAAAAGAATAAGAACTTGACGAGAATATTCAATTGTTTAATAGTCTCATCTAGCTCTGGAGAATACTTAATAAAATAATAAAATGCAACATCACAGTTTGTGCCATGTCATTGACAATGTTCTAGCGCCACCTCATGGTATCTCTCTGATGTTGCAATGCACCTTTCTTCCTTTTACCACTAAGCAGCATAAGTGATCACTGGGAGAACTCATTAACATAATTGATTATTAGAGTGCCTACAGTCCCAAAGGGCAATTCTCTGGTTGGCCTTACTTCTGGTAAGAATGACTGAATGTTAATACATGGATCCAGAAGTCAATAGCTAATGAGGTTCTGCCATCCCATTTGAATCTGTGGCTGCGGCACAATGATGGGATTGGTTGTAATAAACATCAAGCATTTAGCTTAGTCACCCATATGCATATCACAACATAATGCAGGTGCATTGGCCTTTTGCATTATTACAGAGGCATCCATTGAATCTTCGATATTGTATCTCACACACACCCACACACACACTATATACTTGGTTTATTATCATCCCAAAAACTAATTTGGATTTACAAATATTTTAATATTTTTCACCAAATTTCTTCAATATACTGTAGAGCAATGGAACAATGGTTTCTGTATTTGGTTGTGCATATCAGATATCTTCTAAGTAAAGCCTATAGACTAGTGCTGCAACAATTAGTCCATTAATAGATTAGTCTAACGACAACATCCATATAATCAAATTTGGATTATCTATTCTTTGTTTTAGTAATTTATCAATGTTATTGTTGCAGTTACATTTTAATAGTTGGTTCATGGATCATCAAAAATGAATATTCACTTTGGACTCAAGACCATTTTGAAGATTTCTTTGACTAAATGATTATTAAAATAATTTATAGTTTATTTATCGTTGATTATTTGACAAAGAAAACATTGCTTACTTTTAGCCCGACTATAGACGTGTTGACACAAACATATTCATCCGTCCTAATTATTAACTGAAATCTTTCCAAACGTTTCTAAATCTGTCCCTGCTTTTCGGCCTCTTGGTTTCTCCTAACAAATGAGGGTGCCGTTCGTGGCAGCTCCAGTAATCTGGTGTGCTCTCAGCTCGGTGATGAACTCTTGGATGATTTGATCCTGATCAGAGCTCGGGCAATCCTTGTCCTTAAAATATGCTGACGGGTTGGCAGAAATCTGAATAGTTGAGGCTGGAGACCAACAAGCCAACAGAAGGGAATGTTAGAAGGGACACAAGGACAGTTGAAGTCAGGTCAAAACAATCATGTTTCTCAAGAGAAATGCGTCTGAGTTGGTGTCTGGATCAATGCAAGATAACAAGTAATGCAAGATCACAAATCAATAATACACTAAAATGGAAATGTATGTAATGTATTGTATTTTATACAGAAGACTCTGGAGGCAGATACATTTTAAACCTCAGCAAGGGACTTCAGCAATCAGCTTTGGCTCAGGGCTGATGATCAATAGATTAAATTCATTCTTACGATTGCAGACGGCCAGCCTTTTTCCTCCAATGAACTGCGTCGTCCAGCTCCCTGCAGAGCACACTTCATACGGCCGTCCCCTCCGGAGGAAACTGAAATCATAACCCTGGGAGAAATGAATGTCACACACAGTCATTCTATTCATCTTTTTTCAGACACATATTTACATGCATTCTTCATGACATTGTGAATAAAGAGCATGCATGATTTAAGGGTTCCTTTGACCAGGCCAATGCACCATTGGACCAGGGTCCAGTGATTCACCTCAGCTTGAGGTACCCTTACCCTTAACTTGAGCTTTATACTTCAACCCTAACAATAACCCTTGTATACTCATATACAAAAAAATGCTTGCGTTCAAAGATCATTTTGTCTGTGAGGCTTGGGAAAGACCTGATTTTAGTTTACGGAAAGTAATTTATGACTGTTTTGGCATGTTGACAGTGAAATGACTATGTGGTTAAGGTAACGGGGTTTCTGATGGATTGGTAACCGTTGTAAACTGTTTGTTGGCCAGAGACATTTTCACCTCTTCATTTTCACCTCTTATGCTAACTTTTACCCAGCTGTTAGTAATCATCCACTGCCTAACCCTGATTTTGCCGCACTAGTTTTGCCACATTAGTTATTTTTTTCAATTTAATGTTACTCCATTGTTGTAAACCGATGAGCGATAACTTCTCCTTCTTCCAGCTCCTCCTTGGCTAATCGCATACTCTGCCAGTATCTACTGGAAGAGTTTGTGTCGGAACATCCTATCTGCACACCAACCCTCTTATACATAGTTTACATTTGATCCACCGTGCAGATACTCTGTCGGATTTATGCTAATTTACGGATGTGTAATGCATTCACTTGAGAAAAAAAGTGATTGGCCTGTTTTTCTTTAAATATTTATGTTGCATTTCATAATTTATGCTATATATTTATGTTCATATTCAATAATTATGTCTGAATGGGATTTCTGTCTGAACAGCAGCATAGTCCTGAGGTGTCAGCAAAGTCAATAAGCTAATAGCAACACCATCAATATTACTTTATTGATATATAATAATATGAAGAGGATATCCCAATGTCTCAAACAATAAATCTGTCTTAAACTGAACAGGCAGTTTGTGATCCCTGAAAGCGAGCTCTCAGGTGAATGAGAGCTTTTCAGCATTGAACATGTTCTTGTTCTTGCTATATATTCATAGGTTATATTTCACCCACACACACAGCCAGAAGCTGTGTGGGATATTGCAGATATACCAGTAAAGGCAGAGGCTCACCAAGCTGACATTAAGAGGCCGCAGAGTACCAATAGTACAGAAGGCTCTCTGCTTGGGGAAATCGATTCATGCAAGCATCACAATTCTTTGCTACTTAACTTGTGTTGTCAGGTTGACTCAAACATCTTCAATGTTATCTTGGTGGGGGCAAATGAAAGATACGTACTACGGACTGTGGTATAGTGGATTCCATTAGTCCAAAAAATACCACAAAAATATTAAATAATTATTATTGCAATATTTACAGACTCAATAGATTTGCAATAATACCAACTCAAAAATGTGATATCATATATCTGGAGGTCCCTGTAGATTCCAGTACCTACTCTCTGGACCTCGTTGTTATGACCTTCGTTATTATTGGTCACTATTTATTTTCTACACAGATCTAAGTACCCCTCTCATCCTGGGCCACTGTCAGCCAAGCAGCGCTAATTAAAATGAAACTACTGACTGGCCACCGTTGGCCAACCAAAAGACGACCAGATTTCTTCCGTCCATCCATGTGGGATGTAGCATCAACCCCAGAGAAATCCTATTCATGAAAGCCCAGAAATCCCTCCCACGCTTTGTGAAAATATAATTGGCTGTTGAAACTGACACATGCACTTGAAACATCGAAGAACTTCACTTCAGCCACCGAAGGCCAAGCTTTCACAGTTGCCCATACATCAAATTGCTTGGAATATAACCAATGGGGAAAAAATACCCAACAGTGTAGCATGTGTATACAGTGCACTCATTTACTGGATGTACCGTAATCTTCATTTACTAAGATAGGAAGTACTTACCTGGTCACACATAGGCTTGCAGTAAACCTTCTCCTTGATGTCAACACACACTACTCCTCCATTGCTGTGCACCTCTACTGATGGAGACCCATCATACAAATGGCAACCTATAGGCAGGAAGATAGGAATCATAGAATCAATCATTTAGGATCTCCAGCCTTATACTCCTTTTTACATGGAAGTGTTTACCCTACACTTCTATGATTTGGTTGTCAGTCTGTCCATTTGTGTGTGCTGGCCTGAGCACCGTGGGCGATATTATTCACCTAGCGGCCATCTTGATTTCCGTCCTAGTACTTAATGCTACCTGGGCAGGGGAAACTCAATACTGAATTAAGCATTCTAGCATTAGGTAACAAGATGGCCACTAAGAGAATAGCACTCCTTCCTCAATGACTACAAGCAGAGCCTTTCTCTCTGGTTTGCCTGCTACCTTCCATTCGATGACTGGCCTGCTTGAGCTTTGTAGTCAGCGTTGCAAGGGATTGCAGCAGTTGAGCTCTGTCCTCTGCAGTCCAGCTGGACAAGTGAGAACTGTTACAGAACTCGGCTGCAACCTGTTGGAGAGAGTAGACACAACAACTCAGCATATGGTGCTGCTTCTAGCCATGACCACTTTGGTCTCTTCTATCTCTCGTTAGCGATATAGTTATTCTCGTCCAGAGAACACACTGCAGACGATCAATGATAATGATGCATTAATACTTACTCTGGCCTGGTGAAATATATCGGGGGAACAACTTTCCGGCACAGCTGTTTCCTTGGACAGTGTTATATACCTGTTTCCCTGAACAGTGCAGGCAAGCAATGCTGCACATACACACACACACACACACACACACACACACACACACACAATCAAAATCATAATCATAATCAATAAACCTTTCTGTTCTGACTCTCTCTTTTCATTCTCATGATAGGCCTACGTACCTGTCAATATGCAGAGACATAGCGGTGTCACTGTTGTTCCCATGGCTGCCAATAGGTTATTGTGTTGGGGACTGCAAGTCGACCACTGAGGCTGATTCTTTTATTGACACAGTTTACACATTAGCCAATATTGGACCCTTAGTTGCTGAGTCATCGAGTCAGCCTAAAAGCAAAATACAAATAGGGAATTTTGTACAATTTCAAACAACGTTTGTTTGTTTTGTTTTCTTTGATCTTGCTATATCCACTCAAGTTTGGAAGTGCAGGATTTTGGTGATTAGCATTTATGATCTGTGGATTTCCCTCATCTGACATGGGAGCTGGCACTGCAGACTGTATATGCATATGTAGCACCCCCAAAAAATAAAACTGACACACTCAATGGCTCAGTCTGTCAGTCAGTAAGTTATGCCACAATGGAAGGCAGAGTAAATAATTTATATGGATGGTTATTTATAATGTATATCTGACTATCTGGGCACAGCTGAATTATTCACACTCTCTGGGAGAGCAATTGAGCGCATCTAACAGGGACAAATAGCCTTTTTATTATTATGTTTTGATTGAAGAAGTAATTTTCCTGAAAATTGGCCAAATGTTCATTGTTCGTTTTTTTCAGGATTTTGATCAATCGGATAAAACTATGTTAACATCATCGTATCAGTGTTCTTCAAGATACATTTCTGGAGAGAAGTAGCTGCTTCCTTAATAGCTTATTCCTTAATAGCCTATTTACTGTTTAAGAACAATTATAAATGTAATATCATATCATGATGTCCTTGCATTGCATCGACGTTGAACCGTAATCAGCCCTTTAGACATATCACAACGTAACACATAATAAATTACAAATGTAAACCAGAAACCTAAGCCATCGATGACATCTTAATCTCTGACATCTCTGCCTAATTAGCTACATGCCAGGCTGTGTGTAAGCACCCCCTTCTGTTGCCCCGTTTCTCACCGTAGAAACAAAGCTGCTGGTGATGTTAGATCCTTCAGAGCCTGGCCAGCAGGGGGCCCCAGCTCACTGCATGTGCACATGTGCACATATTACACTGTCAAACGTGTTGGATGCTACATTACTTATGCGTGCGTTTCATGTGATTTTATTTTTATTAACTGACCTCTTCACTCTTGTATCTTAAAATAGGAACTTACTTCATTGACTAAAACTAATATCTGTCAATGACACATAATCATACAAAATACTAGGCAGATTGGCTTGCTTTTTTGCAGTTGAACTTGATATTCATGCTAAACCGTAACAGAACACCCCAGAAACATGAAAATAACCCAACTGCGAGTGCTTGGGACCATTATACCTCTGAAGTCCACATGATCCAAAGGACGGGGCTATGTGAAGCATGGGTGTAAAGAATGATGTATATGCCCATCTATTGGATGGCGGGCAGGAAGCAGCGGTTAGATAAATCAAACCAAGCCTTAATCTTGCTTCTCAGCAGGCCGTGCCAAGCTAGATGAGAGGAGGCACGCTGATGCCCCACCGAGCTACAGTGATTTAGCTGCAGTATCAACCATTGTTCCCCTGCGTCGAGCCATGTCCCCGAGAGGTGCAAAACGAGCCGGGAACCTCCCTGTGTTTTTACCAGGAGGAGTGGACATTTTATCAGAATCATCAGTGTTTATCATGGTGAGTATGAGGGCAGATTGCTGCCCTCATAGAAGTCCCGTCCAGGGTAGCTTTTCAAGACTGAAGTCTGTTCGGTGCGAGGATGAAAAAAAAAAAAAAAAAAGACACGTAGGACACACACACACACACACACACACACACACACACACACACACACCCCCACACACACCAAAACACACACACACACACACACACACACACACACTCACCTTACGCCGAAAGACCCACTCCCAGGTGACACCCCCTCCCTGAAACACGCGTGTGCACTCATGCGTTGCGTTGGGCAGCGTCTCCGCCCTGAATGCACCCTGAAGGCGCTATGTCTAATAGAGCTGATCATTGGCTCGTCGGACAGGGAGGTTGCTCCTCTTTGCGTCTAACCTTTCTCAAATACCTGTGACATTCTTGCCGTGGTGCGCTTTGTCTCGCCGCGCTTCTAAAGGCATTGTGCTGGGTTGGCCAGCCGTGGAGAAAAAGGCCTCCTCTGTTGTCAAATGATTCACATGGGCGGCGCTGTGGACGGCCGGCCTCAGGTAATTGGTATTCCAACAGACTCTCTCGCTACATTTCCAACCGATTTTTTTCTCTTCCTGTCTGCGTGTGTGCGTGTGTGTGTGTGTGTCTGATGGTAAAGGGGGAACGGGGTGTACGGCTGTACCTCTAGGGGAAGCATTGACGCTCGTAATTCCTATTAGCTCTATTTAATGACCCTCTTTGCTGTGAATATGTGGGCTGATTAGAAGGGAACACATCCACCAAAAGGTCTCCGTAGGAGATGTGACGAGCTCTGAGTGGTGCCGGGGGACCGGATCACAACACGGCACGGTTTGCTTTATTTGAATTTTTTATTTTTTATTCATAAGAACCTGCACGTAGGTGTGTTTTTTCTTTGTAACAAAATGGAAATGAGAGAAAGTTGGTGATGGGGAGGGCAGATGGTTAGCCGTTTCGCCGTCCAGCAGCGCTTGCATTGACGAGAGAAGACAGCAGCAGGAATAGCAACAAATACAAACTGATTTACATGATTATAAAAGGAGAGTCCAGTGGAAGCACCGGTTTTGGTCAGGACAATATCCCCCTATTTCACTCTGACTAGTGACATGGTGAAGGACACACAGCCAGCACTCTTATCTCGCCTGCAGTTTATTTTTTTTTTGGGGGGGGGGGGGGGGGGGGTGTTTTTTTTTT